>CM054808.1:27003821-27448821 GCA_028984105.1 Lavandula angustifolia
GACTCATCAAACCTCCTTACACTTGAACTATACTTGCCCTCAAGTATAAGAAACACAAAAGAATATGTACTATTCAAATTCAGTCAATCCCCAAGACTCAAGACTCAAAATAAAAATATAAAAGATGAAAATAAGACAAGAAAAGAGAAGGAAAAGACAAGGAAAAGACAGAGACTCGAAACAAAGACAAAAACAAAAACAAGAAGCAATACCAATCATATCCGTAATCTCCACACTCAAAGAACTAGCCAAACATGTCAAACCATGCAAATATGAATCTCATCAAACAAGTAGAGTTGCAAATTTAAGACAAGGCACACAAATATCAACTTGGTCAAAAACATAAGCAAAAGTGGATCATCCTCACGGTTCACTCAACACTCTCTAATCTAGGTCCGGTCAAACCACTCAAATAAATAGTCCACTCTATCACGATAAAAGATTGTCACAACTGCAACATCAAGGAGGTCTTTCTTTTTTGGTTGTAATGGGGCTTAGGACATAGACAATTTTTTGTTGGTAAGGGTCCTAAAGGTTCTAAGCTCCACAAAATGTATTAAAGGTCATGCATGTCATACTCGCCTAACATGAGATAATCAAGAATAGATAATATCACCCACCACTAAAGAATTACACATTAAATGCTACCAATTTAAACACAAGTACCCTTCTTATAATCTGAATTTACCACGTTTTCAATATTTTTTTTTTTTTTTTTTTTTTTTTTTTTTTTAACAAACCGGGTACATACTCGTGCATACGGTCGGGCGAGCCGTAATTTCGCTATTTAAAGTGCGTTTTTTCAACGATTACGGCCAAATACCATTTCAGTAGCATATATCAACCGAGCGAGCGAGAGGACTAAATCTGATATCCTCACATATATAATAAGATCAATCTCAAGAAAGCTTGTAAAACATGCAATGACATTGGACAAGAGAAAGCTAAAAAGGCATTGACTAAAATTTTCTGACTAAATCAAAGAATCGGTTAAGGCTCAATTGGGTTCACTAGGGGATAATGTAAGGTAGGAAAGTATTGTCGCGGCCAAATGGTTTAATCCCTAGTGCCTCCTATCACGTATCACAAGCGACTCACCTTTATTGCAATTTCATGGACAAACACTCTCAAAGATATTGGTAGGAAGTGTCCTACTTAAAAGGCTCAAGTCTAATATACGGAGTGTGTGTAAAATTCAATCCACTATTTACTTATTATTTCTCATCCCAAATTACATACAAATGTGCACCAAGTCCTACTCTTCACAACAACTAACATGCTTGCACATTGAAACATAAAGCACAAATAAAACATGCTTAGCAAAGAACAAGAGTGCATCAACAACTTCAATTTTTGGCATGCTTCGACGACACAAAAGAAAGAACGACACAAAGTGAAACGACGTAAAGACCTCCCTCCTTACACTTAAACCCTTGTGTGCCCTCACGCAAGAAAAGAAAAGAATAGGGACGGAGAAACATGACAAAAACACAAAACAAAAATGAACAAACCCTCCTTACACTTGATCCCTACTAAGATCAAGTGTAGACATAACAAACAAGATAAAAACACATAAAACACGAAAAAGAAGAAGAAAAAAAATAATAAATAAATAAAACACAGACTCAAAGACGCAAAAAAAAAAAAAAAAAAAAAAACGATGGGGAAACGACATCACCTATCGCCCCGCTCGGGCGGACGGGGGGGGGACGATCTGCTCTAGCTAATCAAACCGGCGACGAATCTTCCTCCTTACACTTAAGTCCACAACGTCCTTCGTAGCCTATATCTGGAAAAACAACACAAAACAAAGACCAAATAATAAAATCAAAGGAAAATAGACGATAGTCAACTCGGGTTGCCTCCCGGTAGTGCCTTTCTTTAAAGTCTTTGGCTAGACCTCCTCTCAAAGGGTCAATCTGGTGGAGGTATGCATAGTGGAGTCACATCCACTACCTTGATCACCCTATGCAATCGCTTCCCACGGTCTTTATACCACATGGAATCATCACAGATCTCTTTATCCCTCATGTCTTTGGCATCCAAATTAGCAAATCCATATGTGGGAGCGAGTTCCATCTTATCCTGCAACAAGTGCGACTCAAGATATTCTTGGACAAGGCTCTCAAAAACGTCAGTAGAAAGGGCATCTTCATTCTTATGATCATTAGGTTTCTTAAGTGCATTATCAATATGATGAAAATAAATTTCATTATGATACTTAACACTTATGGAAACTTCATCAACATCAATCATCGCCCTAATAGTCTTCAAAAATGGTCTACCCAATGTAACACCCGCAATACCCTCAACTTGCCTATCATTGGTATCTATAACATAGAAATCAGCGGGATAGACAAAATTGTTAATTCGACAAGGATATTTTCTAGTAAGCCTATGGGTGCAATGCATGATCTATCAGCAAGTTGTATAATCACTCGTGTAGACACCAACTCAACTCTAGTTAATTGATTATACACAGACAACGGCATAACATTGATTGATGCTCCTAAGTCACACATAGCATGCTTAACCATCACATTTTCCATAAGACAAGGTAAAGTAAACATACCTGGGTCTACGCACTTGGCGGGGAGCATCTTCTGGATGATTGTCGACACCGACGTATCCATCAATACCTTCTCGGACTGCTGGATCTTACCCGCTATGAAGTCTTTGACAAATTTCCCAAATTGGGGAATCTTCACGGCTTCGAGGAAAGGTATGTTGATTTCCAGCTTCTCGAACAACTTCACATAATCCATGTATTCCTTGTTCAGTGTCTGTTTCCTCTCCAATACCTCATGAAATGGTGGAGGTATAGCAGTTTTAGGGTCTGTCTGGACAGATCGGCCTTCTCTGCTTGGCAGAACTTCATAAGTAAAATTCTGCAACTCGTCAAGTGCCTCCGGGCGCTCGACCTTCTCTGTCGATCGGCTCTCCATCGGCCGGATTCCGCATTCGCCGGGTCTGTCTGGGCAGTTCGACCCTCTCTGTCTGTCAGAATGCTCGGTCTGGTCAGCTCAGCGGTCTGTTCTGCTGTAGATCTAATCTTTTGGGGACTCGCTTTCGGTATTGGTTCGGACAACTCTTTTCCACTCCTCAACATGATGTGATTGCAACTACAGGCAGACGAATTTGGCTGAGTCTGAGAAGGTAATTGCCTCTGATTTGCCTTCATTTCATCTAGCGAAGTGGTCATCATAGACATTTGCTTGGTCAGATTTTCCAAGATATCCTGTTGCTCCCACTTCAATTGTTGCACTTCTCTCTTCACGGCTTGAAGCTCATCATAATTTGAAGTTGTTTCCTTCTGCATCTGCTTCTGATATGCAATGGCATCTTTTTGAGAAACAATCATCTCGCACATCAATTCTTCAAGCACAGAGGATCCCTGGTCGGCTTGGTCGGGCTGAGGCATGATTGACATTTTCGGCTTCAATGCCATTTGATGCGAAGCTCGGTAAGGTTGCTCTATACCGAGGGTAGGTGTCCGATATAATTTGTCATAGCGGTGGAT
Source organism: Lavandula angustifolia (assembly GCA_028984105.1). NCBI lineage: Eukaryota > Viridiplantae > Streptophyta > Magnoliopsida > Lamiales > Lamiaceae > Lavandula > Lavandula angustifolia. The sequence continues at coordinate 27,007,342 of CM054808.1, forward strand.
GAGTTATTGTACTTGACTTTGTGGAAATTTCACGTGCTTGTGTGTTCGGGCACCTTGCTCTCCATCAATTTCCTGCTCGAGCTCAGTCCTCTTTTTACCGTCCAAGCTAATTTGATTTACGTTAGCCCTAGCATTCGGATTGGGCTGGACTTGCGATGGTAATTGCCCTTGACTTGCCTTCATCTCTTGAATTGAAGAATTCAAATTGGAAATCTGCTTGGACAAATTCTCGACGGTGCTTTGATTATCCCTCTTAGTCTGATTAATCTCCTCTTGCATCTGTTGTTGATAGGCAATGGTACTCTTCTGAGAAGTAATCATTTCAGCCATCATTTTCTCCAACGAGGCCGCTACGGTCCATCGGCCGGCACGGACCCGATCTACTGCGGGAACCGTCTTTGATGCGGAGGTCCGTATGGTTGTTGGAACGCTTGTTCCTTGCGGTGGTTGATATTGTTGGTGCTGATAAGTAGTCGTTGGAATGGCTTGTTGTGGAGGATTCCTTTGCGGTTGTGGTACTTGATCATCTTGTCTCCACCTTAGGTTTGGATGCACCTTGTTTTGATTATTCCAATTACCTGTTGCATTAACATCTTCACCTTGACACTATAGAGATGTATGTCCTCTTTGTCCGCATGCTCCACATGTATGATCTGCCTTTGATCGGGCATATGATGAGGAGGAGGAAGGAGGATTCCTCTCCTTAAATAACCTGTCCAATTTATCTTCAAGTTGGCTGAACTTCTCTTCCATCTTCATGCCAACCTTCATATCTAGATCATCTAGGAAGTCTCCGCTTGAAAGGTTAACGGATTTCCTCTGCATTCTCGGTCCTTTGTACTGCGATCTAGATTCGGCAAGTCCTTCGATGATTGCCTTTGCATCAGTATAGTAGCTGTTAGCAAAGCTACCTTTCAGTCCAACGTTCACCATGGTTTTAGATTCATCTGTCATTCCTTGGTAGAAAATTTGCAGTAGATCTACTTGGGAAAATCCATGGTTCGGGCGACTATCAACTAGCTTCCCAAATCTCTCCCGAGAGGCACCAAAGGACTCATCAAGCTCTTGATTGATTCCGGATATCTCTTTCTTGAGTACATTCGTCTTGGATTGTGGAAAGTAGTTGTCCGGGGAATGTTTGACGCATCCGAGCCCAAGTAGTGATTGATCTAGGTCTCAATCAGGAAAACCATGCACGAGCTCCGTCTTGTAGAGTAAAAGGGAATGCTTTAAGCTTGAAAGCATCCAAATGACCTTGCCTGTGCAGATCACAGACCTGATTGAATCCCTCCAGAAAAGCAAAGGGATTCTCGTTCAGCTTCCCGTAAAATTTTGGACATGCCGCGACCAAATTCAACTTCACATCTATTTGCTCCGTGGTAGTTATGTGGATTGGTCCAGGCAAGTCCTCTCCCAAGTTCCTCGAACCTGAGTTCATCCTTAGATTGGCTGTTTGATCTTCAGCCATGATTTCTTCTTCGATTCGTAATTGCTTGTCTTCGAGAAAACGGGTGCATGCGGCCCGCCGGACCGATTTCGAACTCGACTCACCGGTTCTTCCCTGCGTGCTCGGTCGGCCGACTGTTTGCATTCGTGACAGCACCGGTTGCTTCTGCAGCTTTGTTGCCTTCCTATTCCTTTTCGAAGTCTTTTCAATTTTTAGATCAAAGTGTATAAAAGGGCGGGAAGACCTGCTCATGCAACACTTAAAAAGCACAAAAGATCAGTAGGAAAAATAAGCTTAAATATAACACCGTTCCCCGGCAACGGCGCCAATTTAGTGATCGCTGTTTTCACCAAATAAATCCTGCAAAATTGCTAGAACTTAAATCAGTATAGCAAACAGGTATCGAACACAAGGAACGGAGAGTTTTAAACTTATAAAACCTATCAATCAAGATTTTGGTTAGCAACCACGCAAATTTTGGGAATAACTAATCCTAAGACAACGAAAAATTAAACAAGAAATAAACAAGAAATTTATCTAATGCAAATAAAAGCGGGTCCAGCAAGATGATTCACACACACACACAATCGATCATAGACACTAATAATTAATTAATCCACTTAAATCAATTAGTTGTAGGATACCGTAATTAAACTGACATATCCCCTATTCCCCCTTAATTAATCGGTAATCGCCATGGTGGGCATTGAAACGACTACTTCTCTAAATTAGATGCAACATACGTTGGTGGGCAATCAATAGATTTAACACCTAATCAGCTTTAAGAACTAAGGGAACCCAATTTAGGAGCCTACTCGTATGGTGGGCATCTAATAGTCTCCTACCAAATTAATCCAATTGTCCTAAGAACAATTTGCTACTTATTTAGCCTAATCCCATGAGAAACGATGGAAGTACTAAATTAGCTATGAATTAAACTAACCTAGGGTGATCAAGCCTAAATTAATTAATCCAATTAATTAACCTAGATTAATTCAGAACCCAAATGATTAATTTTAAGCCCTAGTCTCACGAAATTAAGGTGGTGTGTGTATTACATCTCGCCGGCCCCTAAAAAGACTTAGCCGCGCATATCGGCCGGACCGGCGACAGAGCAGTTTCATTGGGAGAACACAAAACATGCTTGAAAATCATAAAATAATTATGCACGAAAATCAAACAAATACCAAATAATCAGAACAATAATAGGAACGAAATTAAACCCTAAAATTATGAGATCATAAATTAAAGACTTCAAATTATCCTACAGGAAAATAAAACGGAGACAATTCAAATCCGGGAATGCAAAACGAAAGTGATAACATGTTGTTTCTTCCAAATCAAACCACAATTCTCGAAACGAAATTAAGAAATGCAAACTTTTAACTTGATGAACCCTTCGATCGGATCCTTCGGCGTGGATGAATGGTGTAAAAGGTTGATGATGATTCCGGCAGAGTAGCAGCTAGGGTTCGGTGGTTGAAGTCGTGAATGAATGGAGACGAAAATTGAATTATGCGTGATCAAGGTTGTAATTTTCATTCGTCTCCTCTCCTATATATAGGGCGGCTCCTTTTCCTTGTAGAAGTAGGGTTTTTATATCCAATATGGAAAGATATTAATTAGATAAATCATATCCAATTCTTTCCATATCATCTCTTTCCTTATCCTCCACCTTCCTTCTCTACAATTTCGTTCAAAATTCCATCTTTTAAACCCCAAATCGAGGCACCGCCACCTCAGCAACTCATCACCGCCACATCAAGCACGAAAAATGCGCAAGACAAAGCACGAGAATACGGTCCAGCCGGCGGGTGGGCCCCAAAACAGACAGAATTTGTATAGTACGAATTAGACTCATCAGTGTTACACTATATATATATATATATATATATATATATATATATATTGTGTGTGTGTGTGTGTGTGTGTGTGTATATAGGTAGTGGATCATGTGAGAATTCACATTTAACGTGAGAACTGCGAACCATGCATAATCATTATATGTTTTATGCATAGTCCTTATTTTTTTAATGCAAAAAACCTATAATTTTACAATTTGCACAATCCTTATGTGTTTTTTGCAGAAGACAAAAAATATAAAATTATAGTTTTTTTGCATAAAATATATAAGGATTATGCATATATTATATAAGGATTATGCATAAATTATATAATGTTATATTTGTAAAGATGGATGTATATACCCTTAAAATAGAGAAAAGAGAAAATTGTTTTAAAGGTTAGAATTTTCAATTTCACAAAGTCTCTTTTGTCTCTTTTCATCCAGAAAGGTTTGATTGTATTACATTTTTAGGTTTAAGTGTATATCATATTTGTATATCATTGTGTGTAGCACATTATAAGAGTATTGATACGTGGTAAATGTGACTTATCTATTTTAATGAAATTGATACATATCAATATCCTTGTGGTATGGTATATACATAGAGATACGAAGATAGTACATACAAGCCCCTCAACAAATTTTGATGTGGGTCCCACTCAATTTCTTCATTTCTCTTTCAAATTCTCTCAACCAAATAATGATGTAATACACCTTATCGTTTGAAAAAAAAGTTTTCTAATAAGGAGTTCATCATTTAATTAAATCACTTCCTTATCGAGCTACATGATAATGCACTCACCAGTAATAGTCTTAAAATCTCAATGGGTAGGAAAAGAGTCATTTTGATTCTCAACAATATGTCTTCTAATAATTACTGTCAAATCTTTATTCCCAAAACCGATCTCTTGTGAAATATCTTATAACTTGATTAGTTTGATAGTTTCTACAAGTAACATATCATGAGGTTGATAATAAAAAGGAAAGAATTTCAGTAAAAATCATTTAAATTATCTCGATAACAAAATACAGAGAGTCAATTGGTATATCTTGAATTTAATGGTACCACATCAACAAATATGGAACAAATCTTCTCAATTAGAAAATTGTAGTAAAAGTAAGCGAGATATCCCATTACTTCTAAACAAAAAGAAATATGACTAGAGAAGAAAGAAATATCTCATTCCAAACTATTGCATTCCATGCCATTCAATTTGTTATCCCATAATTCACTAAATTAAGTTTACAAAATTTATTTTCTTGAAATTATTATCACGTTAGATTAACTAGAATTGATATACACACTCATCTCCACAAAAAACTATAAAGCATATATAAATTTGAGAAAATAGAAGAGAAGATTTTGAGAAAATGCATCCGACAACGAGGACGCTAAAACTAGCATCCCTATTCCTCTTAGCATTCGCCGTCACAGCTCTTTATCTAACTACCAACACCGGCAACGTTATTACCTCAGAAACCCTACTTTTTCAAAAAAAGCAGGAAACCCTAACTGAAGATGGCTCCTGCAACTTGTTCTCCGGCAAATGGGTTTACGACGCCGTATCGTACCCTCTCTACAAAGAGGGAAGCTGTGCTTTGATTGGCGAGGAGTTTTCATGTCAAAAATATGGGAGAAAGAATTTAAACTATCAGAACTGGAGATGGCAACCTCATCACTGTCATCTTCCAAAGTCGTTAATTACATCATTTGTTTTTATTATTTATTTTGTTTTTGGAAGCTTTAATGATTTGTGTCGCATATGTTTCTAACATAGGTTTAATGGGACGACACTATTGGAGAAATTAAGGAATAAGAAGCTTTTGTTTGTTGGGGATTCGTTGAACCGAAACCAATGGAGATCCTTGCTTTGCCTAATCGAACCCTATCTTCCACCGTCCACTAACAAAACAGTGGGATTGGAGAGCAACTCTTTTTTCTTGCACGTCAAGGTTATTATTCTTGTAACGGGATCTTCTATTTACCATGTCACGCTTTAATTACATGACTTATGTACGTACTCGTGCAGGATTACAACGCGACAATCGCGTTCTATTGGGCACCGTTACTCGTCGAATCGAATGCCGATGATATATTGAAACACAGAATCAAACAGCGCACCGTGCGAATTGAGTCTATAGAGAAGCATGGGCGCCATTGGATTAATGCAGATGTACTTATATTTGACACCTACGTGTGGTGGAAAACATACGTCTTGACAATTTTGTAAGAATTTCTACCTTCACTATTAGTTTTTTTATATTTTAATTATTATTATTATTTGCTATTAAATTGATCGTCTTATATAGTGAAGTCTTTATGTATTTATTTTCATGCATCTATATTAGGTGGGGTTCGTTTGACAGCAATGATGCAATATACCAAAAAGTGAATGTATCATTGCATGATCAATTGCGTCCAATATATGAAATGGCTCTCAACACTTGGTCGGAATGGTTAGAGTTTCATATCAATCCAAATAAAACCAAGGTTTTCTTCATGAGTGTCTCACCTTTTTCACAAGGGTACGTGAATTTGAATGTTATTTACATATATTCATTAACAGTAATGTTAGTTTGTGAATAAATGTATCAACATGAAATGTAGAAAAACATTTTTGGGAACAAATGGTGAATGCTACAACGTAACAGATCCGATATACGATATAACGAAGCTGATAGATCGCCTAAGAATTTATATGGAGGTTGTGGAATTGTCGATAGAGAAGCTTGAAGAAAGAGGTGTGAAAGTTGAGTATCTGAATATAACTGAATTATCAAGTTATAGAGAAGATGCACATCCATCAATTTACATGGAACTTTGGAAGAGTGTAGCCCTGGAATCTAGAGACCCTAACAAGTTAGCCGATTGTTTGCATTGGTGTCTACCGGGAGTGCCGGATGTTTGGAATCAGATTCTTTATGCATATATTGTCAAACCCTAATTTCGTTTTGGATAGTAAAACTACGTAGTTTTACGTTTTCTTTTGAATATGGATGAGATAGTGGATTTTTTGAGACAGCCGACCCAGTCCCATGCATGTATTTACAATGTTGTTGATAGAATGGTTAAATTAATTAGAAAGTATAAATTTTAAATAAAAAGATCTAATGTATGCAAATATCCCCTGCATGACTGCATCCAGCAAAATTTCTCATTGAAAAATATAAAAAGAGGTCAGGTACATATCATTGAACAAATAATAGACTTAACATTAATTTGTGTTCTAATCTTCAACTAAATTACATCCCAGATACCAATATTTCTTTGTTGTCATAGTACTGCTCAATACTTTTGTCCCGTGAGATGATAATCCCATAAACTTACCACAAACTTCGACGTCACTCTCTCTCCTCTCTCCCCGTCAATACACACCACGCCTCTTTAATTATTAATTTGTATTTTTTTTAGTGTAATATTTTTTTTTTGAGTTGTTTGGTTGCAAGATCAATGTTTTAGATTATTAACACTAACGAAATTAAAATTTGATGCTAAGAGTAGGAACAATGATCCTCTAGATACCAATTAAGCCTTCATAAATCTCATTAGGATATATTATTATAAAAATATGTAAGTTTAAAACGGGAGGACTAGTAATCATACCCCAAGCATCAAACAAACAGACCACGACTAACAATTAAGGCAGTGTTTGGAACAGCTCAAATAAGCTGTTTTTGGGATTTTTAACCGCAAAAGAACATTCTTTGATGTTTGGAATTAGTGCTTTTACTTTTTTTGTGCTTAAAATAAGTCAGAATAAGCATAAATCCATAAGCTGGTCATGGGTGTTTTTTGAAAGCAGAAGTCAAAAGAAACTGAAAAGAAGCTTATAACAGTATTTGCAAAACTGTTTTTTCTAAAATTAAGCTGTTTTTTTCTAGTATTTCAAACACTAACAACTTTTGCTTAACAACAACTTTAAGCAACTTTAAGCATAAGCAACTAAAAGCTGCTTATAAAAGTTCTTCCAAATACTACCTAAGTATGAACGATTAAAAAACTAGGTCAAATAACTTGGAGATAGTAGAAGAAGAGGTAACTGCTCACATTCTAACTAAAGATAACTCTCTCATTCTTTGACGAAATGTTAGGTATTTTAGTGTTACGGACTGTTTTTGACACATTCAATGTTGCGGATCTTGATGAATGAAGGTAGTTGGTTGAAGGTGTTGTTGGTTCAAGAAGAAGACTGGTGGTTGGAGTGGTTAGAGTGTCGTGTGAAGTATGGAGAAGTCGTGCTCGCGTTTTTCTTTTATGGACGGCTAGGATTGTTACTTATAAAATCGTTATCGTCTTTTGTTTGTATCGTGTTTTACGTTTAGCTATTAGCGTGCTTAGTCAGCAAGTTAGTTAGTTAGTTCTCGAACTTTCCGCCTCTCTGGTTTATAAAGGGATGGCGATGAGCTCTGTTGTATTGATTTTCTGACTTGATCTGAATAAAATTTTCTATTCCCAAACCTCCATATATAGCTTCGTTTTCTTCATGGTATCAGAGCAAGGTTGCTTTTCTATCTGTTAATGGTTCGACCTCATCAGTTTAATTGGTGCATGATGGCTCGTGATAACAATGGTAATCGAACACCGCAGCAGAATAGAGTAGATTCAGGAGCTGATTCTCATGATACGGGAGAAACCTCGAGGAATTCATATGTAACAAAGGCGAATGATGTTTACTATCTTAATCCACACGATCACAGTGGATTAAATTGGTGAATGTTGTGTTCAACGGATCAAACTACTACACTTGGAGCCGTGCAGTTCGGCGCGCACTAGGTGGACGCAACAAGCTAGGTTTTGTTGAAGGTAAGATTCATCAACCTTCTAATGAAGAAGATCCGGACTATAATTTGTGGATTCAGGCGGATTTTATGGTTATGTCTTGGATTACAAATTGTATTTCTGAAAAATTAGCCAGTTCTTATTTGTTGATGGAAACCTCACATCAATTGTGGATGGAGTTAAAACAGAGGTATGATCAGAAAAATGGACCTAAGATCTTTCGGATTAGAAAGGGTTTGGCTGGATTTACACAAGGTACACAATCTGTGACTGTGTATTATTCCAATTTGAATCTGCTTTGGGATGAAATGAGGCTTTTGTTGCCTTCACCTATTTGCACTTGTGCAGCTGCTAGCAAGGTTAATGCTAGCTATGAGAATGAAAGGCTAATGCAATTTCTCTTAGGCTTAAATGATGTTTATGATACTGCTAGAACTCAGATTCTTCTTTCAGGTCCATTACCAACTCTCAGTGAAGCTTATGCACAGATATTGCAAACTGAGGATCAGAGGAAAGTGACATCTGGGAATCCACAACCTTCAGAACAAGTTATTATGAATGTTAGTCAAGTAAGGGAATCTGTTGAGAATCCTGATTGTGATGAAGTAGCTATGAATGTGAATTATCGAGGAGCAAGTTTCAATATGCAAAGAGATAGAGGGAATAGTTATAAGCCTCGGTTGAGTAAAGAGGAGAAGAGGAAACTAAGATGCACATATTGTGAAAGAACAAGTCATGAGAAATCAGACTGCTTCAAATTAAATGGTGTACCGGATTGGTTTAGGAAGTTGAAGGAAGAAAGGGACAGAGGACAAGTCAACTGTGTAGGACAGAACACCGAGGTCCTTAAGCAGATGCCCGGTGGTAATGTAGGAGCAAAAGGCAATGGAGGAGTTGAACAAGCTGAAAGGATTGGGGATTCCAAGCTCAGTTAATTCAGTCCAATCTTATACACCACTTGACATTGTGGAGAAGCATTATTCATTCAGTTTGTTTGGGGATTTGAAAACAGAGAATGTGTGGATTATGGATTCTGGAGCTAGTAGCTATATTTGTTGTAATGAGCATCTGATGAATAATGTGGAGAACTTAAAGACTCCACAAGGAATTTATCTTCCTAATGGATCTATGCAACTTATCTATAAGATTGGAAGGATAGCCTTAACACCAGATATTGTTCTGGACAAGGTGCTATTGGTACCTAAGTTTACTCATAACCTGATTTCTACTTTTCAGCTGGCAAATGATTTGCAGGTGAAGTGTATATTTTATCCTACACATTGTAGTGTGCAGCGCTTGTCTGATGATTGCTTAATATGTGTGGGAAAGACAGTTGGGAGGCTGTACATCATGGATCCAGCCCAGAAGCCTGACCAGGTGAATAACATATATGTTCCTAATTCTACCAGTATACATGATTGGCATGTTCAGTTAGGTCATGCATCTTTGACCACAATGAAACATATAGCAGAGTTGAAGGGGTTGTTGAATGATCATGAGGAAACATAACTTAGCTCTTGTGAAATGCGTCACAAGGCTAAGCAATGTAGGAATCATTTTCCTACTTTGAACCGTAGGAGTGAAATACTTTTTGAGTTGGTCCATGCTGATGTATGGGGACCTTACCATGTAGATAGTATTACAAATACTCCTTTTGTCTTAACTTTTGTGGAAGGTCACAGTAGAACTACTTGGACTTATTTGATGACTTCTAAGCAGCAAGTATGTAGTATTCTTAAAGACTTTATTGGCATGGTGCAGGTCCAGTTTGGCTGCCATATTAAGAAGTTGAAAACTGATAATGGGCTTGAGTTTGTTAATCAAGATACCAGGAAGTTATTTGGAGATAATGGGATTGTGCACATCAGGAGTTGTGTATACAGTCCTCAACAGAATGGTACTATGGAAAGAAAGCATAGATCCTTGCTTGAGATTGCTAGAGCTTTGATGTTTTAAAGTAAGCTACCTGATCAGTTCTGGACTTATTCTATTCTATAAGCAACTTGGCTGTTAAATAGATTACCCTCTACCGTTTTGGATTGGAAAACTCCTTATACAGTTTTATATGATAAGCCTGTGGACTTATCTTTGCTTAAGCCTTTTGGATGTTTGATGTATGCCGTGAATATGAATCCTCAACGCCGGAAGTTTGAAAGCAGGAGTGCAAGGTGTGTTATGTTGTGCATTTTTGTGAATCATAAAGGGTATGTCTTGTACAATCTGGATACTTCTGATATATTCACTTCTAGGGATGTGAAGTGTTTTTCCCATATTTTTCCTTTCCACTCCTCAAATTCTTCCCTATCACAACCCTGGTTGAAACCTCTAACCCTTCTACATATGTTCATATTGAGGAACTGGATGCAGATTCTGCACCAGGTGCATCTAGTTCCAATCCTTGTTCTAACAGTTTGCCTATTATTCCATCTCCTTCAGAAGCTTCTTCTCCTTTTTCTTCTTCTCCTAGTTCACCTCCTATTGTTCTAGAACCTATGAATATCTTAGCTGAAGACAAGCCTAAACGAGTTATAAAAAGGCTAGTTTGGATGGAAGATTTTGTTAGTAATACAGATGTTGTTTCTTCTGTTCTTACTGATTCCACTTCTTCTATACCCCCTACTTACCCTTTCATTACTTCTCCTATCTTTACCCTGGCTTACACTTCTTTTCTTGCCAACATTACTCATCTTTCTGAACCATCTACTTATGCTGAGGCTAGTAAGCATCCTCAGTGGGTTGAAGCCATGCAGGCAGAACTTGCTGCTTTGGAAGCTAATAATACATGGGAGCTGGTGGATGCTCCTAGAGGAAAGAATGTTATTGGATCTAAGTGGGTGTATAAAACCAAGCTTAAGGCAGATGGTAGTGTTGAGAGGTTTAAGACTAGGCTTGTAGCCAAGGGGTACAAGCAGGAATATGGAGTTGACTATGAGGAGGTTTTTTCTCCTGTGGCAAAACATGTCACTATACGGTTGCTCATTGCTTTGGCTGCTTTGAAAGGTTGGTATCTACATCAAATAGACATCAACAATGCTTTCCGCATGGTTCTTTATATGACAATATCTATATGATACCTCCTCGAGGGTATAACGAGGATCCGGTCCGAAACGGGGTTTGTAGGTTGGTTAAGAGCCTTTATGGTTTGAAACAGGCATCCCGTGAATGGAATCTTTGAGTTGTGCAGAGCTACGATTGCTTATGGGTTAACACAATCTCCCCATGATAAGCGTATGCGTTTACTATGGGGAGTGATGCTACTTTTGTTGGTTTATTGGTGTATGTTGATGATATCTTGCTGCTTGGTCCCAGCTTGCCTATTATTGAGAATTTGAAAGGCTTTCTGCATCAACAGTTTACCATTAAGGATTTGGGGGAGGCTAAATATTTCCTTGGTATGGAAATTGCTCGTGGAGAGCAGGGGATTTCTCTTAATCAACGGAAATATGTATTTGATTTGGTTGACAAGGCTGGACTGCTTGGCAGTCAGCCTACTTCTACTCCCTTTCCACAAGGGCTGGTGCTGAGTACTGACTCTAGTGATCTTTTATCAGATCCAGAGAGTTACAGGAGGTTGGTGGGACAGCTTCTATACTTAAATCTCACTAGGCCAGATTTGAGTTATGCTACACAACAACTAAGTCAGTATATGGCTGCTCCTCGTGTTCATCATATGCAGGCTACTCAGCATGTTCTTAAATATCTAAAAGGCTGTCCTTCATTGAGTTTGTTCTTTGCTAGTACTGCTTCTAGTGTCTCAGTAAATGCTTATGCCGATGCAGACTGGGTAACATGTGCTCTTACTCGTAGATCCCTTACTGATTTTTGTGTGTTTTGGGGAGGTTCTTTGATTTCTTGGTGTTGTAAAAAGCAAGCTACGGTGTCTGTTTCCACTGCAGAAGCAGAATACTGTGCTCTTGGTTCAGCTGTGCGGGAGTTGCTTTGGATTTTATATCTCCTTCAGGATCTTGGTGTGGCTTGTCCACTTCTATTCCTCTTCATTGTGACAATGCAGCTGCTATTCACTTATGTAAGAATCAAGTTTTTCACGAGCGCACCAAGCATTTAGAGACGGATTGTCATGTGGTGCGTGATCAGTTTAAACTTGGTTTTGTTGCTCCTATGGCTGTTCACACTTCTCTGCAACTAGCAGATCTCTTTACCAAAATTCTTCCAGGCCCTCGGTTTCGATTACTTCTTTCCAAGATGGGGCTTTCCGATATTCATCGCCTCCATCTTGCGGGGGGGTGTTGCGGATCTTGATGAATGAAGGCACTTGGTTGAAGTTGTTGCTAGTTCAAGAAGAAGACTGGTGGTTGGAGTGGTTAGAGCGTCGTGTGAAGTATGGAGAAGTCGTGCTCGCGTATTTCTTTTATGGACGGCTACGATTGTTACTTATAAAATTGTTATCGTCTTTTGTTTGTATCGTGTTTTACGTTTAGCTATTAGCGTGCTTAGTCGGCAAGTTAGTTAGTTAGTTCTCGAACTTTCCGCCTCTACGGTTTATAAAGGGATGGCGATGAGCTCTGTTGTATTGATTTTCTGACTTGATCTGAATAAAATTTTCTCTTCCCAAACCTCCATAGCTTCGTTTTCTTCATTCAGCATTACTCATACAGTTGTCTTGCGAGAAATACAGATAGTTGTTAATTCGAGTTATATTTGTTGTTTCATTTACCTGGCGATAAGCAATAAAGCCATATAGAAAGTCCATCTCAATATCTTGAATTTAATGATACCACATCGACAAATATGGAACAAATCATCTCAATTAGCAAATATGATTAAAAGTAAGCAATAAATCACGTTTTTCTAAACAAAACACAAACGAATAGAAAAGAAATAAATAACTCAATTCAAACTAATTGCATTTCATGGCATGATATACACACTCGCTTCCAAAATAAGCATGAAAAAAAAAAAGCAAGAGATCAGATCGACTTGATATAAATTCATGATATATAAATTTGAGAAAAGTTGAAGAAGAGATTGAGAAAATTGCAGCCCTTTGGCTGTTAGCTTTCTTGGTGGCAGCCCTTTATACAACAACCAACTCAGAAAGCCTAACTAGTGATGGCTCCTGCAACTTCTTTTCTGGCACATGGGTTTACGACGACGTATCCTACCCTCTCTACAAAGAGGAAAACTGTGCTTTGATTAGTGAGGATTTTTCATGTCAGAAATATGGGAGAAATGATTTAAAATATCAGAACTGGAGATGGCAACCTTATCACTGTGATCTTCCAAAGTTGTTAATTAACTACACCATTTCTTTTGGAAATTTTAATGATTTGGTGTTGCATGTGTTTCTAACTTAGGTTTAATGAGACACCATTAAACTAAGGAATAAAAAGCTTTTTTGGGGGGGATTCGGTGATCAGAAACCAATGGAGATCCTTGCTTTGTCTAATCGAACCATATCTTCCACCCTCCACTAACAAAACAGTGGAATTCGACGGCAACTTTTCTCTCTTCCATGTCAAGGTAATTCTTATGTCTTTGACGAGGAGAATGACCGTGGTCCTCCTATCATAAATTAATATTTAAATTATCTTATTAATAAGGTATAATTTATAATTATAAATAAATTATACACGTGTCAACATCTGAACCAACATGTCTTTATATAATTACTATAATGTACTCATGAAGGATTACAACGCGACAATCGCGTTCTATTGGGCACCATTTCTCGTGGAATCGAACGCAGATGATATGTTGAATCACGAAATAGTACATCGCGCCGCACGAGTTAAGGCTAAAGAGAAGCATGGGCGGCATTGGATTGATGCAGATGTACTTATATTTGATACCTTCGTGTGGTGGAAAACCTACGCCTTGACAATTTTGTAAGGATTTAATTTCTACCTATATTAATATAAGTTTTTCTTTTGTAATATTAAATTAATCGAACTTATAAATTAAAAGCCTTTTGTGTTTGTATTCAAGGTTCTTATTAATTAGGTGGGGTTCGTTTGACAGCAGCGACACAATATTCCAGAAAGTGAATTTCACATCGCATAAGTTGACTCGTCCATATGAAATAGCTCTCAACACTTGGTTGGATTGGATGGAGTTTCTGGTGATAGTTGTTTTCACCAAATAAATCCTGCAAAAATACTAGAACTTAAATTAGTATAGCAAACAGATATCGAACACAGGAACAGAGATTTTTGACCTAAAATTCCTATTAATCGAGGGTTTGGCTAGCGACCACGCAATTTTTAAATTCACTAAACTAGAGCACGAAAATAAATAGCAAAAATTAAATACTCAAATTAATTAAGTAAAGAAAAAGGGTCCAGCAAGATGATTCACACGCACATACAATCGATCATCGACACTAAAGATAAATTAATCCCTATAAATCAATCAGTTGTAGGACGCCGTAATTAAACTGACACATCCCCTATTCCCTATTAATTATTCGGTAATCGTCATGGTGGGCATTGAAACGACTACTTCTCTAAATTAGATGCAACCTACGTTGATGGGAAACTAATAGATTTAACACCTAATCAGCTTTAAGAACTAAGGGAACCCGATTTAGGAGCCTACTCGTATGATGGGCATCTAATAGTCTCCTACCATATTAATCATATTGTTCTTTGAACAATTGTGCTACTTATTTAGCTTAATCCCACAAGAAACAATGAAAGCACTAAATTAACTATGAATTAAACTAACATAGGGTGATCAAACCTAAATTAATTAATTCAATTAATTAACCAAGATTAATTTGGAACCTAAGTGATTAATTATTAAAGCCTAAGTCTCACGAATTCATAGAAGTGTGTGTTTCACATCTCGCCGGCCCTAAAGGAATTAGCCGCGCATAACGGCCCGACTGGCCAGGCGGACGGTAAAACTGGGCAGAATATTGAACATGTTGAAATTCAGAAATAAATACACACGAAAATTATGTCAATTCCACGAACTGATCCAGATCACGAATGTGAATGAAATTGAAATTAAAAGATTCGAAAATACCAATACGAAGTACCTAAACCTAGAAACGAAATCAACATAGTGTTTGTATCTCCAAATCTGAACTACAACGGAAGAAATGATCTCTGAAAAACTGACGGCTATGGACTCGAAATCTGATCTCTATCTCGGCGCTGCACTCTTTCTCTCTCGTGGATGTTCTCTCTCTTCCCCTGGCTGCGTGAATGATGATATAGATATGGTATGATGATCAAGATGATAAAATAATCAATGCTTGTCTCCCTCCTTCGGCTGCGGTCATGGGATGATAAGGAATAATAAAATAATCAAATCTCCTCTCCCTCGTGCGGCGGTAATATGGTGATCAGAATCCACCCTTTTCGTCTCTCTCTTCCCTCTTATTTAGGGTTTTTTGTTTCCTTGTAGAAGTAGATATCTTATCCCAAGTATGGAAAGATATTATTAGATATATTATATTCAAATCTTTCCATACTCCTTCTTTCCTTATCCGTCACTGCCCTTTTACGTAAATTTCGCTCAAATTAAACCTTTTAATCCTTAATTTCGTGCATGTCGCCTAATCATCTTGTCATAGCCACATCAGCTCAGGAATCTATAAAACAACACAGAAATGCAATCCAACGGCCCAAATGGCGCCAAAATAAATAAAATTTGCATAGTACGAATTGGACTCATAAAACCTCCTTACACTTGAAATATACTTGCTCTCAAGTATAAGAAACACAAAAGAATACGTACTATTCAAATTCAGTCAATCCCCAAGACTCAAGACTCAAAATAAAAGAAAACACAAGACGAGAATAAGACAAAGACAAAGACACGAAACAAAGACAAGAAGCAACACAAGAACAAAGACAAGAACAAGACATTAAACAAAAACAAGAAGCAATACCAATCAGATCCGTAATCTCCACACTCAAAGAACTAGCCAAACATGTCAAACCATGCAAATATGAATCTGATCAAACAAGTAGAGTTGCAAATTTTAGACAAGGCAGACAAATATCAACTTTGTCAAAAACCTAAGCAAAAATGGATCATCCTCACGGTTCACTCAACACTCTCTAATTTAGGTCCGGTCAAGCCACTCAAAGAAAATAGTCCACTATATCACGATAAAAGATTGTCACAACTGCAACATCAAGGAGGTCTTTCTCTTTTTGTTATAATGGGGCTTAGGACTTAGACAAATTTTCGTTGGTAAGGATCGTAGGGGTTCTAAGCTCCAACAAATGTAGATCAATGTCATGCATGTCATACTTGCTCAAAATGAGATAATCAAGAATAGATAAATAACTCCCACCACTTAAGAATTAAACATCGAATGCTACTAAATCATACACAAATACCCCTTCTAAAAGGCTAATTTTCAACGTTTTCTTTTTTTTTTCTTTTTTTTGGATCAATATTGTTCACTATTCACGAAAATCTGGGTACAAATTCGATCGGACCTTAGATATTGCTATTCATACACAATTTCGGCCAACAATTAATTTCGAAGCATATACACTAGGTAGGAAAATAATATATAAGAAGATCAATCTCACACAAGCGTGTAAAACATGCAATGACACGGGAAAAGAGAAGGCTAAAAAGGCCTCGGTTAAAATTTTCTGACTAAATCAAAGAATCGTTCAATGCTCAAATTTAGTTCACTATGGGATAATGTAAGGTAGGAAAGTATTGTCGCGGCCAAATGGTTTAATCCCTAGTGCCTCCTATCATGTATCGCAAATGACTCACCTTTATTGCAACTTCGTGGACAAACACTCTCAAAGAAATTAGTAGGAAGTGTCATACTTTAAAGACTCAAGTTTAATATACGGAGTGTGTGTAAAATTTGATCTACAATTTACTTATTATTCGTCATCCCAAATTACATACAAATGTGCACCAAGTCCTACTCTTCACAACAACTAACATGCTTGCATATTGAAACATAAAGCACAAATCAAACATGCTCAAACAAAGAACAAGAGTGCATCAAAAACTTCAATTTTTGCATGCTTCGACGACACAAAAGAAAGGACGACGGAAAGTGAAACTACGTAAAGACCCCCCTCCTTACACTTATTAAACCCTTGTGTGCCCTCACGCAAGAAAAGAAAAGAACAAGGACGGAGAAACATGACAAAAACACAAAACAAAAACAAGAACGACCCTCCTTACACTTGATCCCTACTAAGATCAAGTGTAGACACAGCAAGCAAGACAAAAACACATCAAACACGAAAAAATAAAACACAGATTCAAAGAACAAATAAAAAAAAGGGGGATAAAATGGCGTCACCTGGCTCCCCGCCTGGGCAGATGGGGCAGGACAGTCTGCTCTAGCTCATCAAACCGACTACGAATCTTCCTCCTTACACTTAAGTCCACAACGTCCTTCGTAGCCTAGATCTGGAAAAACAACACAAAAACAAAGACCAAACAATAATAAAATCAAAGGAAATAACCGAAAGTAAACTCGGGTTGCCTCCCGGTAGCGTCTCTCTTTACAGTCTTTGGCTAGACTATCTCCCAGGATCAACTTTCTGATGGTGTGCATAGTGGAGTTACATCCACTACCTTGATCACTCTATGCAATCGCTTCTCACGGTCTTTATACCACATGGAATCATCATAGGTCTCTCTCCAAAACTCTTTCTCACACTTGGTTGATGGCCTATCCACTTGTCAAATGATGGAAGTCTGCTCCCTTGATGCCCTTTGCTTGTCTCTTTCAAGTTGGGGGTTCAGCTTTGAAATGCATGGCTGATCATCAGAAGATAACAGTCTGCTGGAAACACTCTGCTTGGGCAAGTGGGCGATTCTGCCGTCAGTTTCGGGCAAAGCATAGAGTGTCATGATGCTCTCCTTAATCTCTTTATCCCTCATGTCATTGGCATCCAAATCAGCAAATCCATGTGTGAGAGTGAGTTCCATCTTATCCTGCAACAAATGTGTCTCAAGATATTCTTGGACAAAGCTCTCAATAACATCAATAGAAATGGCATCTTCATTCTCATGATCATTAGGTTTCTTAAGTGCATTATCAATATGATGAACATAAATTTCATTATGATACATAACACTTATGGAAACTTCATCAACATCAATCACTGCTCTAATAGTCTTCAGAAATGGCATACCCAACAGAACACCCGCAGTACCCTCAACTTGCCTATCATTGGTATCTATAACATAGAAATCAGTAGGATAGACAAAATTGTTAATTCTGACTAGGATGTTCTCTAGTAAACCTATTGGAGCAATGCATGACCTATCAACAAGTTGTATAATCACCTTAGTAGCCACTAACTCCACTCCAATTAATTGATTATACACAAAAAGTGGTATAACATTGATAGATGCACCCAAATCACACATAACTTGCCTAACCATCACATTACCCATAAGACAAGGTAAAGTAAACGTACCTGGGTCCACGCACTTGGCGGGCAACATCTTTTGGATGATAGCCGATACCGAAGTATCCATCAACACCTTTTCGGACTGTAGGATTTTACCCACTATGAAGTCTTTGACAAATTTCCCAAATTGGGGAATCTTCATGGCTTCGAGGAAAGGTATGTTGATTTCCAACTTCTCGAACAACTTCACATAATCCATGTATTCCTTGTTCGGTGTTTGTTTCCTCTCCAATGCCTCGGGAAATGGTGGAGGCATGACAGTTTCGAGTGCGTCTGGGGCGGTTCGACCATTTTCGGCGATCGGCTCTTCATCCTCAATATTCTGCATTGCTGCAAGATCTGCCAGGCTGCTCGGCTTGGCCAATTCGGCGGTCTGATCTGCTTCAGACCGAATCTTTTGAGGACTCGCATTCGGTGTTGGTTCGGACAACTCCTTTCCACTCCTCAACATGATGTGATTGCAACTATGGGCAGACGAATTTGGTTGAGTCTGAGAAGGTAATTTCCTTTGATTTGCCTTCATTTCATCTAGCGAAGTGGTCATCATAGACATTTATTTGGTCACATTTTCCAAGATATTTTTTTGCTCCCACTTCAATTGTTGCACTTCTCTCTTCACGGCTTGGATCTCATCATGATTTGAAGTTATTTCCTTCTACATCTACTTCTGATATGCAATGGCATATTTTTGAGAAGCAATCATCTTGCACATCAATTCTTCAAGCATAGAGGATCCCTGGTCGGCTTGGCCAGGCGGAGGCATGATTGACATTTTCGGCTTCAATTTCATTTGATGCGAAGCTCGGTAAGGTTGCTCTGTACCTAGGGTAGGTGTCCGATATAATTTGTCATAGCGGTGGATGAGTTGTTGTACTTGACTTTGTGGAAATTCCACGTGCTTGTGTGTTAGGGCACCTTGCTCTCCATCAATTTCCTTGTTGAACTCATTCTCTTTTTTACCTACATGCTAATTTGACTTACATTAGCCATAGCATTGGGATTGGGCTGGACTTGCGACGGTAACTGCCCTTGACTTGCCTTCATTTCTTGAATCGAAGAATTCAACTTGGAGATTTGCTTGGATAAGTTCTCAACGGTGCTTTGATTATCTTTCTTGGTCTGATTAATCTCCTCTTGCATCTATTGTTGATAGGCAATGGCGTTCTTATGAGAATTAATCATATCAGCCATCATTTTCTCTAACGAGCTATTCTGGTCCGTCTTGCCAGACGGCTGACTCTGCTGCTGAAATTGTCTTTGATGCAGGGGCTTGTAGGGTTGTTGATACCCTTGTTGTGGCGATGGCTAAAACTGTTGATGCTGATATGTGGGCGGCTGGTATGTTTGTGGTGGAGGAATTCTCGGCTGTTGCGGCATTTGATCCTCTTGTCTCCATCTCAGGTTCGGATGAACCTTGTTTTGTCCACTCCAATTACCGGCTGCATTAGCATCGTCTCCATGACATTTGTCACGTGCGCGGAATTTCACGTGCGGCACTAGCACCTTCGACTCGCCTCGAAGCCTTGCTAGTCAGCCTACTCTCGAACAAACACACTTATAGAGAGAGAAAGAAGAGAGAGAAGCTCTTGGAGAATGCTTAAGCTTTGTTAAGACTTGATGGTTACAAATGAAGGAATGTGGGGGTATTTATATCCCCTCCTCCTATCGATGGACGGCTTAGATCGATTTGATCCAAGGGCCCTAATGAAGTGTTCTAGATCATTCTATACACATCTAGAGAAGACTACAAGCCACTACAACATTCTAGATCTTCTAGGATTCTCTACACTTCTCTACACTTATCTACACTTCTCCAAAAAGGGAAGACAAATGCCCGGTAGCCTCTTAGGATATACGCGGTCCGTGACATTCTCCCCCACTCAATGTGGCGACGCCCTCGTCGCGTCCGCCTTGTACTCCTCGATCTCCTTCTTGTGATTCCACAAGGTTAGTTCGTGCTCCCAACTTGCCTCACTCGTCGGTAGTCCCTTCCATTTGACGAAGTACTCCACATAGCTTGGATGCGATCCTCTCCGTGGCACAACTCTATGTGCGAGTATCTCTTCGACCTCCCTATCGGGTATTGTAGTGATGGCGGTTGGTGCTCTCTTCGAGTCGCCTCTGCTTGGCTCCTCCTTGTCTTCATGGTAAGGCTTCAACAAGCATACATGAAAGACATTGTACATTTCCAAATGCGAAGGTAGTGTCAATCGGTAAGCTAGCTTCCCGACCCGCTTCTCTATCGGAAATGGCCCTTCATAACGTCGGACTAGCCCCTTGTGCACCTTTGCAAACCTTCGGCTTTGATGAGGAAGAAGTTTTACCATGACCAAGTCTCCTTCCTCGAATTCGACGTCTCTCCTCTTAGTATCGGCCCACTTCTTCATCCTCTTCGTGGCCTTGGCTAAGTAAGAGTGCGCCATGTTAGTTTTCTCGTGCCATCCCTTGGCAAACTTGAAGGCGAGAGGGACTCGGACCCCTATAACCTCCGGCAAGTGTTTGCGGCGTTAAAGGTTGTTGTCCCGTTGCAATCTCGAATGGAGTAGCTCCCGTTGACTCACTCCTTTGCAAATTATAAGAAAATTGAGCAATATCAAGGAAGTTAGTCCAATCTTTTTGGTTGGCACTCACGTAGTGCCTCAAATACAGCTCTAACAAAGCGTTCACTCTCTTCGTCTGCCCATCCGTTTGAGGGTGAAAGCTTGTTGAGAAGTTCAGTTCCGACCCTATCAATTTGAAAAGCTCCATCCAGAACCGTCCTGTGAAGCGAGTGTCTCGATCACTCACAATCGTCCTGGGTATGCCCCAATACTTCACAACATGTTGGAAGAAGAGCTTTGCCGCATCTTCGGCCGTGAACTTCGTTGGCACTGCGATGAACACGCCATACTTACTGAATCTGTCCACCACGACCATTATGTTCCCACACCCGTTGGACTTTGGAAGGCAAGTGATAAAGTCCATTGAAATGCTCTCCCATGGCCTCTCCGGTATGGGTAACGGTTCAAGCAATCCTCCTTGCTTGTGTTGATCCACCTTGTCTTGTTGGCACACAAGACACGTCCGCACAAACACCTCAATGTCTTTTCGCATTTGAGGCCAATAATAGGCACGCTCCACGAGTGCCAAAGTCCGTTGCGTCCCCGGATGTCCCGCCCACTTCGAATCGTGGCACTCCTTGATGATCTCCTTCCTCAAGCCTTGCCATTTGGGCACGTACACCCGGTCTCCTCTGGTGATGAGCAATCCATCCTGCAACCAAAACTGTCGGCTTTTACCTTCATTTGCTAAGTTCACCACATGTTTGGCTTGAGGATCATGCTCTAGTCCCTCTTTGATACGGTCCATCAACGGAAAATTTGGACTTGTGATAGTCGCGAGCTCTGCCTTGCGGCTTAGTGCGTCCGCCACCAAATTTGCCTTGCCCGGTTTGTACTCCATGACAAAATCGAACTTCGGCCAAGAACGCTTGCCACCGGATTTGCTTTGGGGAAAGCTTCTTTTGATTGAGGAAGTAACTTGTCGCCACGTTGTCCGTCTTCACCACGAACTTGGACCCCAACAAGTAGTGTCTCCACGTCCTCAAACAATGGACTACAGCCGTCATCTCCTTTTCTTGGACGGTGTACTTCCTTTCCGCCTCATTGAGCTTTCGGCTTTCGAAGGCAATGGGATGCCCATCCTGCATTAAAACACCACCAAGAGCAAAATCTGAAGCATCGGTTTGTACCTCGTATGCCTTAGTGTAATCCGGTAGAGCAAGGACGGGTTCCTTCATTACTGCCTTCTTGAGGGCATCAAATGCCTCCTGCACTCGATCGTCCCACTCCCACGCCTTGTTCTTTTTTAACAACTCGGTAAGTGGGGTGGCTATGGTGGAGAATCCTTTGATGAATCTCCGGTAATAGTTGACGAGGCCAAGGAAGGATCGAAGTTCGGTCACCTTCTTTGGCGGTTCCCACTCGTCAATAGCCCGAACCTTGGACTTGTCCATCCTCAACTTGCCGCCTCCCACAATATGACCCAAAAACATCACTTTGGCTCGGGCGAACTCGCACTTCTCCCGCTTGACATATAGTTCGTTCTCCCGCAAGACTTGGAAAACTCGTCGCAAGTGTTCCATATGCTCCGTTAACGTCTTGCTATAAACGACGATGTCGTCTAAGTAGACAACCACGAACTTATCCAAGAACGCTTGAAACACCCGATTCATCAAAGTACAAAATGTGGCAGGGGCGTTCGTTAGTCCAAAGGGCATAACACGAAATTCATATGAACCATACCTCGTTACACATGCGGTCTTTGGTTCGTCTCCTTCAGCGATTCGTACTTGATAATAGCCGGATCTTAGGTCCAACTTGGAAAACCACTTTGCCTCTCCAAGTTGATCGAAAAAGTCGGCGATCAACGGTATCGGGTACTTGTTCTTCACAGTTATTTTGTTGAGCGCCCTATAATCGATGCACATCCTCAACGACCCGTCGTGCTTCTTTTGAAAGAGCACCGGTGCACCATAGGGAGCCTTCGATGGTTGGATGCAGCCGGCATCCAACAATTCCTTCAATTGCCTCCTTAACTCCTCGAGTTCAGGAGGTGCCATGCGGTAGGGAACGGCCGCGGGAGGGGTAGCGCCAGGTACCAACTCGATCTTGTGGTCGACCTCCCTCTTCGGCGGAAGCTTTTTGGGTAACGCCTCCGGCATAACGTCCTTGAACTCATCAAGAACGTGAGTAACCTCCTTCGGGACCCCATCAGTAGTCGGGTTGCCTTCATCCTCCTTTAAGGCAACAAGGAACGTCGGGTGTGCCTTCTTGACTCCTTTCGATAGTTGCATGGTCAAGAGCTACTTTACGTTGCTTTTGAATTCTCGGGCCAAGGGCACCATGCAAGCCTTGCCCTCTTCCAGGATGCACATTGTGTCGGCACATGGGATTGGTATAGCCGTCACACGGTCCATAAAATCCATCCCCAACACTACGGGGTAATCATCCATAGGCACAATAGAGAAGTCAATAGTACCACGCCAAGTGCCGAGACATACCTCAACATTTTTGGCAACACTATAGATGGCTTTGGGTGGCGAATTGACACTTTGAGGAAACCCGCTTGCCTCGTGTATTTGACGCCTAACCGTTCCGCCTCCTCGTACTTCAAGAAGTTGGCTTGGGCGCCGGTATCAACGAGAGCTTTGGTGGTGTGAGCACCCACCTTAGCTTCTACGAACAATCGTCCCTTTCGCTCCGACGTCGGGACCTCGACTTTTGCTTTAATGGCGCCAAGAATTTGAAGTAACGCCGTCTTCGTATCCTTGACGTGGTCCTCCGGTTCATCCATGAGGGCAGATAGCTTGGATTTCTTCGGACAGTCCCTCGCTTTGTGTGGTCCTTCACAGAAGAAACATTGGAGTGGTCGCTTATCTCCACTCCTGTCCGACTTCGAGTACCGCCCCTAGTCGGACTTATATTTGCTCTCCTTGCTATGGTGGTCTCCCCCACTCTTGCCTTTATCACCCCTCTCCTTCGTGGACTTAGGGTTCGGCACCTTCTTGATCTCTAGCAAGGATTCGGCAATGGACATTGCCGTGGCGAGGTCTTGAGCACCCCGTCGTTGTATCTCCAATTTGACCCAGTTTTGAAGGCCATCTTTGAAGGCAAAGAGCGCCTCCTTGTCCGGATAGTCTGGAATTTCAAGAAGAAGTTCAGAAAATTCCTTAACATATTCACGTATCGTACCTTTCTGGGTCAGATGGCGAAGCTTCGTCCTAGCTTCCTCTTCGGCATGTTCCGGGTAGAACTGCCGCTTGAGTTCCCTCTTGAACTCATCCCATGAATCGATCGTGCACGTCCCACGTTCGATGTCTCCGCAGCGCCGCCTCCACCACACCATGGCGGTGTCCTCCAAGTAGAGTGCTGCACTATCGACCCGCTTGGCTTCGTCTTCCACGCCAAGCGCCTTGAAGTATCTCTCAAGACTCCAAAGGAAGTTGTCTAGCTCCTTTGCGTTCCTCGACCCCTTGAACACCTTCGGCTTAGGAACGTCCACCCGTCCGGAACTAGCAACCTTGGCCGACCCGGCGATACCTTCCCCTTGGGCAATCGCCTTCTTGCAAAGGACTAGCTCGTCCCTTGTCTCATTCAGTTCGGAAACAACTTTAGCAAGTTCGGCTTCAAGAGAAACGTACCTTGCCTCAAAGGCGTCCTCCATCGCCTTCACCATGGTTTGGAAGTTGGAGATGGCTTCGTTCATGGCACCTTGCATTCCATCCCGGAGCTCGTCTCGTCCTTCGTCGAGCTCCTCAATACGTCGGTCCAACTCATCGAACTTATCTTGCCCTTCCCCAACCGCTAGCTCAACCTTAGCAAGCCTAGCGTTGAGATCCACCATGATGTCGCGAGAACCGACCCTCTCTTGGGCTTGTTTTGCCTACCCACATTCTCCTCATTCTCGATATCACTTCTGCTCGCCATCACTCTAGAGTGTTCGGACCGTACTCCCTCCGAAGCTCTGATACCAACTGTCACGTGCGCGGAATTTCACGTGCGGCACTAGCACCTTCGACTCGCCTCGAAGCCTTGCTAGTCAGCCTACTCTCGAACAAATACACTTATAGAGAGAGAAAGAAGAGAGAGAAGCTCTTGGAGAATGCTTAAGCTTTGTTAAGACTTGATGGTTACAAATGAAGGAATGTGGGGTATTTATAGCCCCTCCTCCTATCGATGGACGGCTTAGATCGATTTGATCCAAGGGCCCTAATGAAGTGTTCTAGATCATTCTATACACATCTAGAGAAGACTACAAGCCACTACAACATTCTAGATCTTCTAGAATTCTCTACACTTCTCTACACTTATCTACACTTCTCCAAAAAGGGAAGACAAATACCCGGTAGCCTCTTCGGATATATGCGGTCCGTGACACATTGCAATGAAGTATGTCCTCTCTGACCACATGCTCCAAATGTGTGGTCAGCCATCGTGTATGATGATGAAGAAGAAGAGGAGTTCTTCTCCTTGAACAAATGATCTAATTTGTCTTCGAGTTAGCTGAACTTTTGAGTCCCGACTTTCATGTCGAGATCATCTAGAAAGTCTCCACTTGAAAGGTTGACATATCTTCTTTGCATCCTTGGACCTTTATATTGTGATGTGGACTCGACAAGGCATTCAATGATAGTCATGGCATCATTATAGTATATGTTAGCAAAGCTACCCTTCAAACTAACATTCACCATGGTTTAGGACTCATCTGTCATCCCTTGGTAAAAACACTGCAACAAATCCACATCAAAAAAACCATGGTTTGGGCAGCTATCCCATAAGCTCCAAAAGACTCATCAAGTTCTTGAGTGATTCCTGAAATTTCTTTTTTGAGAACATTGGTCTTTGATTGAGGGAAGTATTTGTCTAAAATGTCTGACGCATCTGAGCCCATGTAGTAATCGACCTAGGTCGAAGTCCAGAAAACTATGCACGAGCCCCGTCTTGAAGAGTGAAAGGGAATGCTTTAAGTTTGAAAGCATCCAAATGACCCTGCCTGTGCAAATCGCAGACTTGATTGAATCCTTCCGAGAAAGAGAAAGGATTCACGTTCAGCTTCCCATAAAATTTTGGACATGCCACGACCAAATTCAACTTCACATCAATCTGCTCAGTAATGGTTATGTCAATTGGTCCGGTCAGGTCCTCTCCCAAGTTCCTCGAACCTGAGTTCATCTTCAGATTGTCTCCTTCTTCGTTAGCCATGATTTCTTCCGAACTGCTCTCTTCAGAAGATTGGTCCGCTTGGCCAGTCAGAGCAGTTTCGACTTCTGGTTCACTGGTACTGTCACCAGCTTCTGTTCTGTCCTCGGTCTGGGCAGTTGAAGAAGTTTCTATCTGTGACAGCACTGGTTGCTTTTGCAGCTTTGTTGCCTTCCGATTCCTTTCACAGTCTCTTCAATTTCCGGATCAAAATGTAGAAAAGGGCAGGAAGACATGCTCATTGAACACTTAAAAAGCACAAAAGATCAATAGAAAAATAAGCTAAAAATAATATTGTTCCCCAGCAACGGCGCCAATTTGGTGATCGTTGTTTTCACCAAATAAATCCTACAAAAATGCTAGAACTTAATTTAGTATAGCAAACAGGTATCGAACACAGTAAAGAGAGATTTTAGACCTAAAATTCCTATTAATCGAGGGTTTGGTTAGCGACCACGCATTTTTTCAATTCACTAAACTAGAGCACGAAAATAAATAGCAAGAATTAAATACTCAAATTAATTAAGTAAAGAAAACGGGTCCAACAAGATGATTCACACGCACATACAATCGATCCTCGACACTAAAGATAAATTAATCCCTATAAATCAAGCAGTTGTAGGACGACGTAATTAAACTAACACATCCCCTATTCCCCCTTAATTATTCGGTAATCATCATGGTGGGCATTGAAACGACTACTTCTCTAAATTAGATGCAACCTACGTTGATGGGCAACTAATAGATTTAATACCTAATCAGCTTTAAGAACTAAGGGAACCCGATTTAGGAGTCTACTCGTATGATGGACATCTAATAGTCTCCTACCAAATTAATCCTATTGTTCTTTGAACAATTGTGCTACTTATTTAGCCTAATTCCACAAGAGACAATGGAAGTACTAAATTAGCTATGAAGGGTGATCAATCCTAAATTAATTAATTCAATTAATTAACCAAGATTAATTTGGAACCTAAGTGATTAATTATTAAAGCCTAAGTCTCACGAATTCATAGAAGTGTATGTTTCACATCTCGCCGGTCCTAAAGGAATTAGCCGCGCATAACGGCTCGACTGGCCAGACGGACGGTAAAACTGGGCAGAATATTGAACATGCTGAAATTCAGAAATAAATATACACGGAAATTATGTCAATTCCACGAACTGATCCAGAACACGAATGCGAATGAAATTGAAATTAAAAGATTCGAAAATACCAATACGTTGTACCTAAACTAAGAAACGAAATCAACATAGTGTTTGTATCTCCAAATCTGAACTACAACGGAAGGAATAATCTTTGAAAAACTGACGGCTATGGACTCGAAATCTGATCTCTATCTCGGCGCTGCACTCTTTCTCTCTCGTGGATGTTCTCTCTCTTCCGCTGGCTGCGTGAATGATGATATAGATATGGTATGATGATCAAGATGATAAAATAATCAATGCTTGTCTCCCTCCTTCGGCTGTGGTCATGGGATGATGATAAGGAATAATAAAATAATCAAATCTCCTCTCCCTCGTGCGGCGGTAATATGGTGATCAGAAACCCCCCTTTTCGTCCCTCTCTCCCCTCTTTAGGGTTTCTTGTTTCTTTGTAGAAGTAGATATCTTATCCCAAGTATGGAAAGATATTATTAGATATATTATATTCAAATCTTTCCATACTCCTTCTTTCCTTATCCATCACTTCACTTCTACATAAATTTCGCTCAAATTAAACCCTTTTATTCCTTAACTTTTTGCATGTCGCCTAATCATCTTGTCCTCGACATATCCGCTAGGGAATCTATAAAACAGCACAGAAATGCAATCCAACGACTTAAATGGCGCCAAAATAAATAGAATTTGCATTGTACGAATTGGACTCATCAGTTTCATATCGATCCAAGTAAAACCAAGATTTTCTTCACGAGCGCCTCACCTACTCCACAAGGGTACATTAATTTGTAAATACTTATATATATATATATATATATATATATATAGTAATGTTAGACCGTGAATATTAATGAAATGCATCAACATGTGATATGTAGAAAAATGTTTCCGGGCTCAAATGGTGGATGCTTCAATGTCACGGAACCGATATACGATATAAGGCACGGGTTAGATCATCCAAGAATGTTCATGGAGGTTGTGGAATCAACGTTAGAGAAGCTTGAAGAAAGAGGCGAAGTGTGAAAGTTGAGTATTTGAATATAACTGAATTATCAACTTATAGAGAAGATGGGCATCCATCAATTTACACGCGATATGGGAAACAAGTAGATCTCAAACACCCTAACAAATTAGCAGATTGCATGCATTGGTGTCTCCCCGGAGTACCCGATGTTTGGAATCAAATTCTTTATGCCTATATTGTCAAACCCTAATTTTCTTTTCGATTCAAACTCGTAACTTTAAGTTACGTACCCACCCTAGCTATCCACCAATAATATTTTTTCTGTGGAAATTAAATCCATCTTGGATGTGTGCTATTGTATCGTGTTGTGGACTTAATTGGCTCCCAATATTTCTTTGTTGTCACAGTAATATTTTTGTTCACCAATTTTATATATATCAAACATGATAATCACATAAACAGCTTGGCTCAAACTTGAAAGTGTCTCTCTCACATTCCAACTTAGAGCGTGAGAGTGAGGGCAGTTGCAGTATTCATCTTCTTCGGCATCATCATCAACCAACATCGGCATTTTCCAACCTCTTCCTACCAAAATCATGTAAGAAAAACAAGAATCATCTGATCAGATATATGTATGAAAAAAGAGTTTTAAAAAGAAAACTCTATTGAAATCTATACCTTCCTAAAAATTGTACCGTCGTCTTCCACGTGCCACCCGGCTTCTACGCAAAGCGCTTTGAGAAGATCGTTGGAGTCGGCATGTTTGGGGAGATTGTAGTTGCCGCGAGCCTTCAAGCCGGCGAAGATTTTGTGTCTCTCTCTCTCCCCATCATCACCGCTGCTCTCTTTGCATGAGATACATATGTTAGACAAAGTTTTTAGGACAATATATGTATAAGGGAACAAAAAGGACAAGAGATTCTATTCCTCAGCTTTTCATTTTCCTTTTGTTTTTATGATCAAGGAAAGAGAGGATTTTAATCTTGACTGTGTTTGCCGGTTTTACGTATAAAATATGGCGTCAGGATTTTGCATAATTTTGATAGTTTTGGATTTGTTGTTCTGGCAGAATTTTATTCCCTGCAGAGATATGCAAATATTGCTTTTGAGATTCAAAATGTATCTTCTCTGCTAAACACCAAAATATTCTAAACAGTTTAGTGTAAGAAAAAAGGAAAAAAGAAAGATGAGATCGCCTGACCATCCCAATCTGTGAAATATCTCCTAGATTTTATCTTTCGTTTTATATGCTCGCACATATGTAGACACATACTTCACTCCATCTCATTAATAATGTCTTGTTTCTTTTGGGAACGGAGATTAAGATAGTGATATTTTATCGTATATATTATTTGACTTTTCGATAATTAATTTGTATCTATATATTTTTTCTTTTCAGAAATAGAATATTTCAAATAGGACATCTCAATTTGAAATATAGGACATTACTAGTGGAACCATGAAAGATTTAGTTTTAGCCTAAGTAGATGCTGCAATATTCTGATACTTCCAGTCTAGATACAATTTAGTTGAATCCTCGTCAGAGATTGGGCCGGCCTACAAAAGTATCGTGCTCAACATGGTTCTACACCAAGTTGGACTAGTTTTTTGTGACAGTCAGGCCATTTGACAACAATAATAACAATATCCAGTTTTCTCCATTACATTTCAAAATTTAAAAATTAATTGGTATTAAAATCACTTCATTTTTTAGTACTCTTGATAAACTTAGAAATTAGAATTGATTGGGAACGACTAAAACTCTTCAATTAGAATTAGCAGTGGCATACATTGATTTATACCTTATCGTAAACAGTATAAAAAAGAAGAATTAAGGTGGTAAAAGAAAGATAGGGACCATATAGTCGTAGTATAAGCGTGAAATGATGAAGGGGAGGGGGGTAAAGGGGGGCCGGGCCGCCTGATCCGGATCTGCCGTTTTCTGCGACAACCCCTTAACAATTGCTTAATTGTATCGATATTTACCATCTTTGGGCCCGCCTCACCATTATTTCCCATTTACTTTTCTTTGCGGGACCCTTTCCAACCTTCCCAGTTTTTCTTTTTCTATGTAGAAAACTAAATAATCTTTTAATTTTCCACTAAACGTGACTTCTAACTTCTTCCAAGTAACTTAGTTTTAATACTCCTTCCATTTCACTCATCTTGTAAGAGTTGAGATTGAGTGAGAATTTTAAGATAATGGGATAAAAGTGTAAAGTAAAAGATAACAGAGTCCACTTATTTAGAATGATTATGGTCCACTCATTTTTTTCTATTTTAGAAAACGTTGCAAGATGAGTGGACGACTCAAAAATGAAAATGTTGCAAGATGAGTAGGACTGAAGGAGTATATAATATAGACAAATTGGCCTAAATAGTCCCCAATATTTGCATGTTTTGCCAAATTGGTCTCTAATATTTATTTATTAGTTTTTTGGTCCCCAAACTATGAAAATTTGGCGAAATTGGTACTTCTGACAACTTTTCCATCGGTAAACGATTAGTCAAACGGTATTTTCAAAAAAATAATAAAATTATAGAAGGTTGTTTTCGGAGAAAAAATATAGGGACTAATCCGGCCAATTGTAAGAAATTTGCGAAATTTGCCAATTGTTTAAAAAAATAACAATTAATTAAAAAACCAATTTCATTTTAGTCCCAAAATTTACAAAATGATAAATTATACTATTAAACTAAATACACCAAATAATTAAATTAAAGTAAGCAAATTATTTTATCAAGCTCTTCACATTCTCTCACCCTTTCTTGGAGCTGCGCTGCCGCCGCCTCCACTACTTTCCGATTAGTCCTTCTCCACTTTCCGATCAGTCCTCTACTTTCCGGTTATCACTGTTCTCAAAAACCACACTGCCCTCTGCTTCCGTCGTCCTCTACCACACGCTCAGGCAGCTTCTCTGGCACCGATTAACAGAACTGCACAATCAGGTGTGCACCCACATGGAGGCTTTATATAGAGTTGTAGCCCAATGTGACTTTCTGGAAAAGAATTTGTATTATGGTTTCTCAGATTTGTTTAGCCTAACTCTGATACAAGGTGTTACTAGGATTCTAAATCTATTTATGTTTAAGTTGCTCTAAATTGAGAATGAGCCGGGTGGCGGATGAGAGAGCCGAGGAGAAAGACATAGGGATGTTGAGATGGATGCATGGAGTGTTTGTTCAAGTGTCCCAGAGAGAATGAGAGACATGTAGTCTTCTACATTTGATTCTCCCACATATAAGTCTTTTTTTTCTGTTGATATAGAGAATAATTCAAAGTTTGTAAGTATTAACCAAAATTTTAACATTTTTAATAATTGCATAAATTAGAATTATAAGTATTTTATAAGGAAATTGGAATATTTTAGGTGGCCGAATTGGTCCCCTTAAATTATTTCTGAAAATAACTTTTATTTTAACTTTTTTAATAATTTGCAATTACTTCTGAAAAAACCTTCTATTATTTTCTTATTTTTTTGAAAATATTATTAACTAACCGTTGACCGACGAGAAAAATTAACGGAATGACTAATTCCGTCAAATTTTCATAGTTTGGGACTAAAAAACTAAAAAAACAAAAATAAGAGACTAATTTGACCAAAGATTGGGGACTATTTGGGTCAATTTACCAATAATATATACTCCCTCCGTCCCATATATATATGTCTACTTTTCTTTTTCGTCTGTCCTAAATCTATATGTCTATTAGCAATTTTTTTGTATCTAACTAAATCTTTTACCAACTTTAATAGATCTAATTAATATGACAATATTGAAAAAGACTATTTTATCCAATTTTTATAATAGCAAATACAATTATGATATTGATTTACTTTAATTTACTCAAATTCCAATACCAACATTTATCTAATTTTTATATCATTAAATTAATTTCTTAATATATGTGAAAAAGCAAATGGGCATATAAAATAGGTAAGGGGGAGTACATTAGTTATTGTAAAATGTGAAAAGCGGATATTGTTTTAATACGTGAGAATAACATTAATTAGAGATGAGTGGTAATAAACTTGGTTTATGACCGAGACGTTGAAGTTGGCAGGATAAGTATGAGCTCATGTTTGCCATTTTTAGCTTTATGTGTTCCAGAAGTAGATATGCTACTGTGTTGACAATTACTAATTTGATGCACTAATATATGTATATATGTGCTTAAAATGATTGTCCCTTATTCATTAATAATGGGTACAGTTTGATAACAAGTGATGGAGACGGTACCATTTATTTGATGTTAAGGAGAAAGAGCATTGGTCCTCCCATTTTAAAATATTGACACATGTTCAAATTATTTAATATTTTAGAGAAAACTTGAATATTTTGTAGTAGAGAATCTTTGCCTAACATCAAAATTCCCAACATATACATCGATATATTTAACTAAGAATTTATTAAAAAGGTTAATGACGAATATTGGAGTTGTTGAGCGGCCAGTATATGCTATCTAAATTGTTAATCCGCTCTCCTTTAGACCCACTAGTCGGAGGAACTGTAGAGTCTCTCGTTAATTAGTAAAATAAACACACAAGTTAATAATCTCTTGACATTATTGCAATTCCTATGTATTCATTTTCGAGCTTTTATTTAATTTTATTTTTTTATAATAAGGGTAACTCATGTACCACTATTATAATGCTGTATTGTGTAAACACCACTTATATGCTTTAGGCTTCAAATAATATGAAGGGAATAATCATTATAACATTAGCTATACGTGACAGACTCACAAATGACAATCTTAATAGGTTTTGAATACATAACTTTTTAATCACATGCTAAACACCTTACTATTATATCATTCCAAGAGAACAATTTTAGATGTTCCTTGTTTAGTTATAGACTATGTTTACTATTGCACCATTTGCACGTATTGTACGTCTATATTTTAGGGGTACTTTTTTTTATTTTTAATTGAATTAATTATTTAGAGATAGAAGACAAATTGTAAAGGAGGTGATTGCATACATAGAACCTCGAAGAAGGCGAAGTAGTCTGGAATTGTGGTCATCTTTCTGGCCCTTTATTTCTCCAACTCCACAATATTAATAATTTAAAACTGGTAATTAATTGTTTCGGTATAAAAGTCAGAAGCCATGGTACAATTCCCAATAATGCAGTCAGTCAGTACTACACTACTCAGTGGAGTGAGAGGCTGATGGAATGTGGGATTTCCCGTAAATGTTCGATTTCTCACCATTTTACCCCTCTCCTCACTCATATTCTCACAATTACCACCCTCGTTTCCAAAGGCCAAACTGATAAATGACAGATTTTCATTTCATAAACATCTTGATATTAGAGCATCCACACTACTATTGAATTACCCATCCATAATTATGGATGGATGGTTTTAGGCGTTGCAGAAGAAGATTGGATGGAGAGAGAAATTTTTCCGTTTAAAGCATTGGACGAGGAGAGAGAGTGTAATGGTGGGACCTTCATCAAATTATTGTCGGCAAAGTAGCGAAGAATTCTCATACCAATTAATTGAAAAACTCTTTCTTCAATTGAAAGAGAAGCAAGCAAATTTTTCCACCAAAGATTCAATTTTGCAGACCAATTTTCTTCGAATCGGCACACCAATTTTTCCACCAAAGATTCAATTTTGCACAGAAAAATATCGATACAATTTTTTCCACCAAAAAAAAAATGATTTGCCCAATTGGAACACAAATTAATCGATTCAATTTTTTCCACCAAAAAACAAACGATTCAATTGGAACACAAACGATTCATACAAAAAAAAAATTGATTTGCCCAATTTTTTCCATCAAACAAGCGATTCAATTTTTTCCACCAAAAAACAAACGATTCAATTGGAACACAAATTAATCGATCACAATTGAAGATTTAAACTCTTAATTTCATCAATTGAAAGAGAGAGAGAGAGAGAGGAGGGAGAGATCTAGAGAGAGCAATCTTCCCAGTGAAACTGATTTGCCCAAAAAGGGGATCTTAAGATTAACTCCGATTCCAGCATCTGCGAGGTTGATGATTGACGGCGGCAGCGGTGGAGCGTGGGCAGCGGGGGGGCGGGGAGGCAGGAGGCAGGAGAGAGAGCGGTAGAGGGAGGCAGGAGGGGGAGAGAGGAGCTCGCGGAGGGGGAGAGAGGAGCGCGCGGAGGGGGAGAGAGGAGCTAGCGGAGGGGGAGAGAGGAGCTGGCGGAGGGGGAGAGAGCGGCAGCTCTAGGCAGGAGGGGGAGACACGTCCAGGAGACGGGGGGGAGAGAAAAGATTTATATATCGGGGTGATTTTCTGGCCGTTAAAAACTAGGCGTTTATAGCAGTTGCACTTTTTTTATATCCGTTGAAGTTGCTGAAAACATTTCTATATATATGCAAATAAGTTACAACAAAAACCACACAATCATATTATTATTTCTCTATATCATCCTTTTACAATCATCTTTTTAGTAAATTTTTATTATCCTTTTTAGTGTATTTTTATCTTCAATGGATAAAAATAGCAATTTCAATATTCCAAATTATTACAATTTGGATGATGATGAATTAACTCCGAATTCTCAAATTCCTCCAAATTCTCAAATTCCTCCAAATTTTCAAGTTCCTCCAAATTTTTCGTATCCTCAATTCAACCATCCACCGCACTTTTTTCCACCTAATTATCCATATACCCCAAATTTTGGGAGTTATGGGATGCCGGGTAATTATCCATATTTCACTCAGAATCCAACAAATATTCCCAATTTTCTGGCTAATATGTTTGGATTTTCTACTCCGACATCAACAAATAAACAGTCCCGATCTGTTGGTCCGAAGACGAAAAGTCAGGTGTAGAGGGGGGGGGGGTGAATACACCTGAGCTCTGTTTCTTTTTCTCAGTGAAGGTCAGCTGAAGCTGATGTTTGCAACTGATGAACAGTACCAAGTAAGCCTTCGATCACTAGGGTCAAAGTGAGTCAGCTTCTGAGCTCTTCTACTGACTGATGTCAGTATTACGAAACTCAGTCGGAGACTGTAGTGCGGATAAGTGTTAGGCCCGGATTCGTCTCTTTTGAAAACGCGTTTTAGCAAGTTAAATCTTTTGGCTGTGCACTTTATAAAATACGTTTTATGCAAGCTTATGATTTTCAAGTCAGTTGAATGCTATGCAATAAAACAGTAAAAGAACACAAGCGATTTAACGTGGTTCGGATACGCAAGATCCTACGTCCACGGTCCTGAACAAGGCAGGAGAACTTGTTGATTATTCTGAGCAAGCCTCAGCAGGGATATTGTGCACTGGACAGTTCCCTCTAAGTTATAGTCCTTAGCGACTTTACAATCCAAACCTAAGTTTAGAAGGGAGGGAATATTCTCCAACTGAGAAGGAGTTCTTACAACAAGAACAATTCACTAAATGTGAACTCCTTCGGATCTAAGCTATGAATTTAGCAATGAGCTTAGTCTAGAGAAGAAAGGGATCAAAGAGCTCAGAGAGATGAGCTACAAGAAGTGTTCGATGAAAACTAGTTCGTCTCTGGATAAGCTTGAAGGTTCTAGAGCGTTGTGAGCTTGAATGATTTCCCTTGATTTCGCGTATATTCCTTTCTGTGTGAAATCTTCAAATCCTTCTCTATTTATAGTTGTGAGTTGTGGCATATGTCCGTTGGAGACGACGATGCCACGTGTCACAAGCGTCCAAAGAAAACGGCCACTATTCAACTTTGTTGCGGCGGGCGATTAATGCACTGTTCATGAGAGCGGCTTTGCGTGTAGAGTAGGTAAGCGTTGTCGGCTTCTCATTGGTCGAGGTTTGTAGTTGGTGAGTGTCGAGTTGACCGTTCAAACTACCTCGTATGTCTTCGCCGAACATTTGAAGGGACTTTAAGTCTTTGGGTCGCTTTACGTCGGATACGTGATGGCTGGAAAGTCTGTCTTCTTCGGGCGAGTCGTCCGGACCGATAAAGTGAGCTTCGATAGTCGGTTGGTCGACCGAGAAGGTATACTTGCTTGCACTGGTTCTTCTACTGATGACCATCAGCTTGTAGAGAATGCTTCTATTGAGGTCCGGGCCCTGATGCGGGATCTTTAACCGAGTTTGATATCGGTGGCCGACGAAGAATGCAAGCGATTACACCGATGACGTGGGGTTCGAAAAGTATCTTCATCGGAAGATCGGTTCAACAACTACCCCGCAGGGACTTAGACAAAATAATAAGCATTACATCAAGTCTAACCTATACATCAGCTAATCCTATCGACACACTAATCTACTGATATCAGCTCGGTTTTGGGATCTTCAATTCCATAGTACTACTATGATTTCCCCCAATTTCTTTTAACCCTAGAAACAGTGAGTATCAATCTACGACTCAAATCCAACAATTTCCCCCTAATTGATGATGCCAAAACCTCTATACTCTAACATCTATCAAAGATACTGTCCTACTAACAACAATTTCCCCCTTCAAACGTCTGAGGAAAAACTGATAATCATAAACGAACTTCAGCAGGCGAGAGAATGGCAAGATCAGAGAAACTGATGTGAGTGTGTGTCAGATCACTTAGTGATCAGTTGTGTAAACATAAAGTAAAAGGCTGAAAGACAATGAGTAATTGTCTAGCAAGCGAGGAAGCCGATATATATATCATGAATTACGAGTTCCTAATGCTATTACAAAAGATGAGAAAGAGAAAATCCTCTTCTGCCGCTTCTTGAATTTCTGCGTCTTCTTCTTGAAGTCGGTGGATTTCTCCTCGGGAGGATCCCGGTAATAGTATTTATACACTCTAGCTCGAATCTCCTGGATCTCCAAGTTATCATCGGCCTTTCGGGGAGCAAGGCTCGGATCGCAGGCGGCTTCCTCCACTTCTCTTTCTATGTCCTTAGTGCTCGGTAGTCCATTAGCAAGTCTCGGCGGTGGAATACGTCGGAAAGTCTGGGGCACGGAAGGTTATATTCGTGATTCCATGACTTGCTTCAGCCGTTCACCGAATTCAACATCAAATCTCGTAACCAACTCCTCAAAGAGCTGATCGGTGGCGGCCGAGTGGGTAAATGCGCCATACGTAGTAGCCTTTGATAAAAACTTCTTTCAATCTCTCCCAATGTTCATTCATATCAGCCGGCACCCACTTATCCACATCTTTGAATCGGTTGTTGCTTGATGTGGGGGCCCCTGATGAACTTAGATCCTCTCGGGATCTGCCTTCTCGGATCAGCTGTTGGTTTAAAGGATAATCTTCGCACTTTCTCCAGATCGGCCATCCTTTTCTTTTCTCGGAGCGCGGCTGCTCTCTTGTCTCCATGTCTCGCTAGATAGTCCGGCGAGCACCGCCTCCCACGTTGCTTGATCTTACGCTATCTGCGCAGCGTATGAGTCGTAGAGGGTTGACTCTGCGCATAGCCGAGGTATCGATTGTTGAAGAAGCCTTGGCGTATTCTTCTTGAGCTTTCTTCTTCTCGCTCTTCAATCTGTCCCGATTACCTTCTTCTTACCTCTCGCCTCTTACAGCCTTCGCCCTTAGGCTTTTTGGCCGCCTCACCGCTTCTTCTAATCTCCGCTCATGATCAAGTTTGTCCTGCAATTGTTGGGCGACTCGAGGTCGAAGGCCTCCTGCTCCGCTTTGATTTAAATTTTCGGACCGGGGAGGAAGGAGGCGATTCAAGAGCGCCTCCTTCCCCGGCCTCTGCGGCAGCTGTTGTGACTCTTCTTCTTCTGCTGGCTCGTCTAAGAACTGAGCGATCTCTTGTATATGTGCAGCAGAAGAGGAGATGGGGGTGGCTTGTAATGGAAATTCAAGGAGAAGTACCTCGTCAGTATTGTCTTTTGCCTGAGCGGCTGAGACTTCTTCAGTTCGAGTAGAGGGTCCTTCCTCCCGTGCCTTTTCCCTTTGAGTCCGTGAGGGTCCTTCGACTGTGGAGGGTCCTTCCTCCCGCACCTTCTCGCTAAGAAGCGGTACATCACCGTCCCCATCACTCCTTCATCCATTCTCTCACTTCCTTCTCCCTTACTACCTTCCCCCTTACTACCTTCCCCCTTTTTGGCATCAGCAATAAGTCCAAGGGAGGTACGGAGTTCTTTCACTTCTTCAGCCACTTTGGCAATAGAAACTTTGACTTCATCCACAGTCGTATCAAAGTCAGATACCACACTGGTGTAGCCATGCCAGTCCAGTTCTTGCTCTTGCTTGAATTTCAGTAGCTGAGCGGCTGATTCTTTGCGAGGTTGCAAGCAGTAGCCGCATCATGGGATTCGCTCATCTCTTTACGAATCGTCTTGAGAGCTTCAGACTTGTTGTTTAATGGCTGTTTGGAGAGAGGTGGTAGCCGGCTTATTACGCTCATCCATCTCGAGCTTGAATGCTTTCGAGGGCCGAGTCGGCTCTTGTGAGAAAGATAGGCGCCGAGCTTCAAGAAGCCGCCGACTACGAGCTTGCGCATCAATCTTACGGGCGGCTAGAGCTCGCTCGATCATCTTCTTCGATCGGGCCGAGAAGGAGCCTCTTGTGGTTTGAAAACGTCGGCGAGAAAAGTTTGTTCGGGCGTTCGACCGCGCCTTTGTATACTTCTCCCATTTAATGTGTACATCTTTGGCGAGAAGGCGATTTTTTCTCTCCTTGGCGTCCGATCGCCTTGTTGATCGCCTTTGAGGACACGGAACCTATTGGTTGTATCGATAGGAGCTTGTTCCGAGCCTCTTTTCGGAGAACGTGAGAAGTCGCTCCCTTGAGTACTTAGGGGCATTAGGAGCCTCACCGGATGTAGCAGTGGTGGTGATGAGCTCTTCTCACGGGGAGTTTGTCCCTCAAAGCATAATCTCCCATTTTCGCATCCTTGGGTGCCTCGTCCTTCTCCTTATCATCATCTCCCTTATCGGCCAGGAGGAGAAGGGGGCGGGGAGTGTTGCACTGGAGCGGATTCCCCTCGGCTTAGCAAGTAGAGCATAGCAGCTCGTAAATCTTCAAAACAACCCGGATCAGCGGGCTTGCCAAAGCCTATGGCATTCTGCAGCTCTTGCTCCTCGGCCAACAACTCAGTCCCTGACTGATTCTTTGAAAAGTCTATGAGAATGTCCCAGTGCAGGAATCTCAGTAGCATATGAGCGTGTGCCCGATAGCAATCTCTATCAAGTCCGCGTGCCCGGCGATTTTGGGTATCGGCTCGTGAATTTCGGTCTGTAGCACGGGCACGAGTGGAATCGGTGGTGTTCCACTCGGCAGATGGCTCCTCGGCCGGTATTCCGCTGTCCGACCGGGTTTCCTCGGAGCCGATTATCCGAACCTTATCCTTCGAGTAGCTCCTTCTATTCCAAAGATATCGAATCCCGGATCCGCTCGAGAGGAGGTGAAGCGGGAGTTGACGCTAGTATGGGCCGGCGGGCGAGCAACGATGACCTCAGGGTCGAGTCTTGGCCAATCTCCTCTTCTTTGGAACTTGTGCGATGGGGGCAGAGCCGACGTTTGCTCTCTTAGGCTCGGGCGGCCCCTTGCCTATGGATTTCTTAGCTCCGACCTTCGTCTAGAATTTGATAGATTTCTTGTCAAAGTACTTGGAGTCCTCAAAAGCCGAGTTCTCAAAAGCCGAGTTCCTTCCGAACCATGCTTTCTATCGAAACGTACATCTTTGTTCCGAATAGAAGTTTACCCACACTCGGCTATCCTCCTCTCGCCGGTGGGTAATGTGGTGAACTTCGAGCTCGTGCCTTCATCTCGAGTAGT
This sequence comes from Lavandula angustifolia, assembly GCA_028984105.1. NCBI lineage: Eukaryota > Viridiplantae > Streptophyta > Magnoliopsida > Lamiales > Lamiaceae > Lavandula > Lavandula angustifolia. The sequence goes on from CM054808.1 coordinate 27,047,339, forward strand.
ATAATACTCGACCCGGTTCACTTCAATCCCATCGTCTATTGCCATCATCACTGAATCCTTGGTTTGGGCAGTTGATCATACGATCCACTTGAACTTGTCGGAATGTGCGATACCACGTAAGCTAGACCTCGCGTACCGAGGTAGCAACGATTCCTCGGGGAGAGCTGTTTTGAACGCCACATCCTTGCGTCCACGTAATTTTTTGCACATATGCGTTGATCTCCTTCTCCTTGTATCCAATCGGAGAAATGCCGGAGTTGGGAAGATCGAATGAAAGACCTAGAGCATCTTGAATATTGAAGGTATGAACAGCTGACTCCCACTCATCTTGGTATACTTCCTTCTGATAAGAGAAAGACGATTCCTCTCCTCCCGACGCTAGAGATTTCCGGTTGAAATAAACTTCGACGACATGTCGAGGGAGATAAGCACGGGGTGCTTGAAACCCGGCATCTCCAACCCCGAACGCTCCAAAGCGTCAAACACGGGTTCAAGGAAAGAGGTCTCCACTTGGCGGAAGGCCAAAGTAGGCTCAAACAAAATTCTGGAAGCCACAATCTCCTCAATGTTATCTGGTGTTTGAACGTTCGCCATTGAAATCTGCAAAACAACATATTAGCACTTGAAAATAGAGTAAGTTAGTAGTTGCTAGCGATATATCGATACATTACCGTGTATAAGAGCTTTAAGAGATGCGAAAGCAAAGTTGTTTAAGAGATTTGGATAAGAAAACAGATTTGCGAGATAAGCTCTTGAGAATATGAAAAATGGCGAAAAGTGAGGAGTTGATGGAAGATGAAAGATTTTGTATATTAAGCTTGATCTTTAGTTTGAATCGCACGGTTCAAATTTAATCTTTCAAAATCAAGGGGCGGCTAAGATTAAATGTCATAAATAGGAATGATTACAATAGCCGCCAATATTATAGATATACGTAATAAAGGTAATGGAGAAGACATGCATTAAATGCGCGATAGAGAGCATTAATTACGCGAGCGAGGGGTCCCTCCGACCTTTCCTTGAACCTTAAACATAATAAATGGCAAGGAATAAATGCTCCTTAACAACTGAATGTAAGCGACTGATGCATTAAATGCGGCATGCTTCTGAACAAATTAAGTAACGATACTACGCAAACCTCTTCAGCTGAACTTATCAGCTGGTTACCATCATTTATCAGGAGGATGGTTGTGCCGATGACCATGTTCCCCCTTCTTGCGTATGCAGTGTGTCTCTCCCAACCGAGTCACCGTACTAAGTTTTCTCGACTGTCGTGCCGATTCCATACCGATACCAATTGTTGCTAAGTATATCATTATCGGTAGTCGGCTTCTACCGACTTGTCTCGGTAGGATCTAGCGAGACCTAGCTCAACCGATAGTTCTCTCGAACCTTGTTCTCGGCTAGTGGTTTGGTCGGTATATACGCCCTTTGCTTGTCGGTATGAATTTTCTCCATCCCGATGTCCTTCTTTTCGACATGGTCTCTCGATGAAGTGGTGTCGGATATCCACGTGCTTGCATACGGTATGTAGAACCGGGTTCCGAGTTATAGCTATTGACCTTGGTGGAGTCACGGTAGATGGGCACTTCATCCCGAGTTATACCATAATCTCTCAATTGTTGTCGAAGCCAAAGGATGCGGGCACAAACAACTTCCCGCAGCCATGTACGCGGCTTCGGTAGTGGACGTAGCTACCGAGTGCTGTTTCTTTGAAAACCACGATATCGCCTTGCCGCCTAGGAACCGACATGTTCCGGAAGTTGATTTTCGATCTATCCCGCATCCTGCATAATCGGCATCGGAATAACTCGTCGGTATTAGATTATCATCAGCAGGATACCATAACCGGACATCGGTGTTCCTTTTAGATATCGCAGAATCTTCTTCGCCGAGTCTAGATGACTTCGCTTGGGATTCGCCCTGAAATCTTGCGCATACACCTACGGCATAAGTTATGTCGAGTCGGCTAGCTGGTAAATAAAGTAAAGAACCAATAATAGCTCTATAATCGGTAGAGTTAACGTAAGCTCCCTCTTTGTCTAGATCGATTTTAAAGTTCGTGTTCATGGGGATCTTGGACCGGCTTGTTGGAATCACGGCCGAATCTTTTGAGAAGATCTCGAGTGTATTTGGCTTGATTGATGAAGATTCCTTCGCTGATTGTTTTACTTGAAATCCAAGGAAATAATTCATCTCTCCCATCATGGACATCTCGAATTTCTCCTTCATCATCTTCTTGAAGCTGGCGACATATGACTTCGTTTCGCAGCCGAAAATGATGTCGTCCACGTAGATTTGCACCGGTAGAATGTCATCTTCGACTTTATGCTTTGAATAGGGTGCGATCTCTTGTCCCCTTTTGAAAATCTTTCGAAGTAGAAAGTCGATAGGGTATCATACCAAGCCACGGGTGCTTGTTTTAACCCATACGAGCTTTCCTAAGTCGTACACTGATGTCCCCTTGAAAGCCGGGCGGTTGTTCCACGTAGACTTCTTCCTTCAAGCACGCCGTTCGAAAAGCCGACTTCACATCCATCGATATACCTTAAATCCACGATGTGTTGCATAAGCTAGGAAAAGACGAATGGCTTCCAATCTGGCGACTGGAGCAAATGTTTCATCAAAGTCAATTCCCTCTGCCTGACTGTATCCTTTAGCAACTAGTCGAGCTTTATTTCTGACAATGACGTTGTTTTCATCTCGCTTGTTCTTGAAGACCCACTTAGTTCCAATCACGTGCTGATGTCTAGGTCTCTCGACAAGCTCCCAAACTTCATTTCGACGAACTGGTTCGGCTCTTCTTGCATAGCAATGACCCGGTCAAGCATCTTTAAGTGCGTCCTCTATCGATCGAGGTTCTTACGTAGACGAGAAAACAAGAGTAAAGTGAGCTTTCTCCTTGACTTAATCTTGATCTCGTCCTTATAGTTGCTGATGGATCTCCAATGATAAGATCTGAAGAATGAGCATCGAGCCACGAACGCCTGAGTCGGGCTTCTTCTTCTGATACTACTTACGCACGATCGGTAGGTGTATTAGGCATTTCGGTAGTGCGTTCTCGCGACCGTAGTAATTCAGGAAGAAGGTTAGGATCTACCGAGTTTCCGGTGTTCGGGGGCATTTAGCTCGGGAACATTAATCGTTCCCCCGAGTTTATATTCTCGGTAGAGGTCTCGATTACGAGAGGGGCTTCCTCATCGACCGAAGTTACCTGTTGTTGATTCCGTTCGATAGAATCAACTAGGTTAGCTACATTGCTTGTTGGCCGAGTCCGAATTTCTTCATCTTCGACTCATCATCCCAACAATGCTTTGGATCTTTTCAGCTTTGTCATTTAGTCCGAGATCCTCGTAGCTTGCTGCCGACATCCTCGTGTTTGACTTTGTAACTTTCCCTGTTCTCAGTAACAAATTCATCAAAAACAACATGAGGGCTTTCCTCCACGCAAAGAGTTCGATAGTTAAAAACTCGAAGGCTTTATCGACTCGGGAGTATCCTAAGAATACTCCTTGATCGGATTTGCTATCAAAGACCTTCAACCGATCTTTCCCATTGTTGTGGATAAAGCAAGGACGGCCCAAAAACATGAAAATGAGAAATAGAAGGAATTCTCCCTTTCCACGGTTCGTAAGGCGTCTTCATGTGTTGCTTGTGTCGGTAGTGAGCGATTCCGAGTGTAACGAGGCGGTGTCGGTAGCATCAGCCCCAAAACTTTGAGGGTAGTCCGAGAACTGCGAGGAGCGTTCTTGCTCGCTTCTTTGAGTGTTCCGTTCTTACGTTCAAAGCAAGTCCGTTCTGCCGAGGGGTGCGTCGCAGCTGATGTCTCGTCTTGAATTCCCTCTTTATCGTAGTATGTCTTAACTATTGAGTTTAGAAACTCGTTCCTCCGTACGAGCGTATCATCTTAATCTTGATGTTCTTTTCCACACTAAGTTTCTTGAAGTAGATTAGGTAACTCGGTCGAATATCGATTTGTTGGCGATGAAGATGACCCAAGTATATCTCGAGTAGTCGTCTATGACGACGAGGGCATACTTCTTGCCTCTTATAGTCACTGGAGAGCCGGCCCAAATAAGTCCATGTGAAGCGGTGAAGGATTCCATCGGTGGAAGGTGACGGAATAGGTGGATTGCTCCTCTTTGTTTGCTTTCCCTTCGTGCACGCTTCACAATTTCGTCTTTGATAAACGATTCGTTGGGCGGTCCTCGACTTTAGAGTTCTTGACTAGCTTGTTCATGGTCTTGAAGTTCAGGTGGCCGAGTCTCTTGTGCCATAGCCAACCCGACTTGTCACCCGATTTGGTCCGTGCGAGCAAGCAAGCCTCGGGTTCTGCGGTTTTCCAATTTGCAACATAGATGTTCTTCTTCCGCGATCCCGACAACACTTTGTTTTGCCTGTAGATTTGTCAACAATATCACGAAACCCGGCGTCGAAGATTACTCTGTTAAGATTATCACGAATTGATCGACCGAAAGGAGATTATGTTGAAGTCCTTCAACATATGTTACTCTTGAGCCGTGGCGAGTCCCAATGTTCGGCATTCCGTATCCCCTTGTGTAGCCTTTGGAGTTGTCACCGAATTCACTCGGGACCATCTTCTTGTACGTAGTTGGTCGGCGAGCTCTTACGGTAAGTCATGTGTCTCGGCGAGCCGCCGTCCACTATCCACGGGTCCTTATGACACCGCAAAACGAGGCATTTTTAGGTACCCTTTGGTTCGGTTGGGTCCTTACGAGGTTAGTGGGTGATTTCGGAACCCGGATCTGTCTCGGGACCTTAGAAGTTCTAGACTTCTTCTTCGAACCTTATCGCCTTTCTTCTCCACGAGGACTTGGAGATACCTTGACTTTTCTCGCGATAATTTTGGGTTCGGGCGCTTTCTTCTTCGAGTCTTAGCGCTTCTCCCGACCCCGGGCTCATAGTAGTACGAGCCGTCTCGAGCCGGGTGCTCATACAATGGCTCCTTGTACGTTACGCCCATCGACCTTCTTGGTTCCCCCCCGAATTTGATCGCGGTGTCCTGGGGCTGGAACCTTTGGTCACCGCTTGTTGCTACTCAGGCGAGGTGTAATCACTTTCTCGTTTGTTTTTCGCCCGAGGTGTGGTGTCGGCAGCTTGCACCTTTCCTCCGACGAACCTATCGCCGGGGTTTCGAGCTTTTGGAGGTAGAAGCTTCGTGGATATAGCCAAGGCCTTCTTTCACGGAATTTGGCCGTTGTGCTCTAAGCATGCTTTCAAGCTTCTCCTTCGCTCCCGGGTATTGTTCAGTCATCAAACCTCTCCCGGACCTCGTCACTCTTTTCCGAGTGAGTCATAGTCATTCTGCACGCTCGTGAGCTTCGATCGAGCTTGGCTATTTCAGTCTCTTTCTCGGAATTGTCCTTGGTCGAACCGAGATTCGAGTCTCATTGAAGCCGAGACTTAGTCATAAGAGATTCAATCTCTTCCTTGAGTCTCGCAACTAGATCCACTGACTCGGTAGAGACCCGACAATCGGATGAAAGTCTCGATTCTCGGCCCTTTACTGTTCAAGTTCCTGGATGGTTCTACTGAACTCTGCTCGTCACTGAATCTGTTCCTCTAGCGGATCGTCGTAGGCTTGTACCACATCCTAGAGGATCATCTCGTGACCGAGCACGTGTCTTGTGTCTTGTGTGAAGAAGAGGTAATAATGCGTTTAGAATTTACCTCGGCCTCTTCTCCGGCCATCGGACAGTATTCGGCCGACTCATCGAGAAGCTGTCTTTGCGACCTCAAGCTGCGACGAACGCGGCTTCGTCTTCGAAGAATACATGAATGTATCCTCCTCAATTGAGTTGTCGGATATCTCTCCGGCTATATAGGCTGCCGTCTCTCGGCGAATTTCTTTCTCCTGGCTCGCCGTTCCGCTCTTTGAGCACTGAGAGTTCGGGACAATCGTACCGATAGTGTCCCTCCTTCTTGCGGTTGTAGCGAGTAGATGTTCTGCTTGCTCTTACCACTGAGTCTTTAGACGGTTTGCGGCAAACCGACTCGATTTCCCGCATTCGGTAGAAGGATTAGATTCTTCTTTCTTATGATAGTCTTTCTTACCGAGGAAGAATCTCGATTGTATTTCCTCGGCTTTCGACTCTCTCCTTTTCCCTCGATATTTGAGAGCCATCGGTGCTAGGCCGGTCGGGGCTCGAAGTCTCGGAAGACTTTGCTACCGATGTGGCCACGGCTTTGATTGAGGAAATAGGCTTGGCTCGGTATTGCCGATCGTTGCCTTGAAGGCGTGGTCGAACCGTGTGTCGCTGGAGCGCTTAAGCACTTTTGGGGTAAGGCTATGCTCGAATTCCTCCGATTTTAATTCCGAAAATATAACATCGGGAGTTAGAGCATTTAGATCGGAGCGACGTAAATAAGTAGCAAATGGAAGCCACTACTGTCGGGGCAACGCTCTCAAGATCTTGGTGTTCATCTCCTTATTGGTGAACGACCTCCCCGGCCCATTGATGACATTGACTTGATTGGTGAATCGACACTCGGCTCGTCAATGGTTTCGAGTAGAGCTCCATTGCAAAGGCGTCGAACTCTCGAAGCTCTAGCTCGAGCTTGTTTTCTTTGATCGAGGGGTTCCATGGCTCGATCTGCCCAAGGCGTCCCATAGCTCTTTTGCCGTTTTGCAATCTTGTACCCTTCCAAGATGTGAGTCACTGAGCGTAGTCAGTATGGTATTACGTGCAACTCGGTCAAGGTTGTGCAACTTCTTTTCTTCAGGCGTGAAGGCAGATTTGTCTTTGGGAACCTTAGCACCGGTTTGTGCTCCCACGCCTCCTCCAGAAAGCAAATACTACTGCCGATCATGGGAATGATCGGTCCCGACTCTAGGACATTCGACATGCCGTCGTGGAGTGACGTTAGGTGTGCCTCCATACGTACGCGCTATACCGTGTAGTTCTCTATTGAGAACATCGGTACCATCCTAATACCTGACATATCAGACATTGTAAGAGTAAGAGTATAAGGATGCTGAAAAGATGCTTATGCAGTGAAAACGGTTTTCATGATCAGTTCGAGAGGACCAGTATTTCCGAACCGGCGATCAGTTGAACACCGTGTGCTCTGATACCAATTGTTGGTCCGGAGATGAAAAGTCAGGTGTAGAGGGGGGGGTGAATACACTCGAGCTCGTTTCTTTTTCTCGGTGAAGGTCAGCTGAAGCTGATGTTTGCAACTGATGAACAGTGCCAAGTAAGCCTTCGATCACTGGGGTCAAAGTGAGTCAGCTTCTGAGCTCTTCTACTGACTGATGTCAGTATTATGAAACCCACATGGAGGCTTTATATAGAGTTGTAGCCCAATGTGACTTTCTGGAAAAGAATTTGTATTATGGTTTCTCAGATTTGTTTAGCCTAACTCTGATACAAGGTGTTACTAGGATTCTAAATCTATTTATGTTTAAGTTGCTCTAAATTGAGAATGAGCCGGGTGGCGGATGAGAGAGCCGAGGAGAAAGACATAGGGATGTTGAGATGGATGCATGGAGTGTTTGTTCAAGTGTCCCAGAGAGAATGAGAGACATGTAGTCTTCTACATTTGATTCTCCCACATATAAGTCTTTTTTTTCTGTTGATATAGAGAATAATTCAAAGTTTGTAAGTATTAACCAAAATTTTAACATTTTTAATAATTGCATAAATTAGAATTATAAGTATTTTATAAGGAAATTGGAATATTTTAGGTGGCCGAATTGGTCCCCTTAAATTATTTCTGAAAATAACTTTTATTTTAACTTTTTTAATAATTTGCAATTACTTCTGAAAAAACCTTCTATTATTTTCTTATTTTTTTGAAAATATTATTAACTAACCGTTGACCGACAGAAAAATTAACGGAATGACTAATTCCGTCAAATTTTCATAGTTTGGGACTAAAAAACTAAAAAAACAAAAATAAGAGACTAATTTGACCAAAGATTGGGGACTATTTGGGTCAATTTACCAATAATATATACTCCCTCCGTCCCATATATATATGTCTACTTTTCTTTTTCGTCTGTCCTAAATCTATATGTCTATTAGCAATTTTTTTGTATCTAACTAAATCTTTTACCAACTTTAATAGATCTAATTAATATGACAATATTGAAAAAGACTATTTTATCCAATTTTTATAATAGCAAATACAATTATGATATTGATTTACTTTAATTTACTCAAATTCCAATACCAACATTTATCTAATTTTTATATCATTAAATTAATTTCTTAATATATGTGAAAAAGCAAATGGGCATATAAAATAGGTAAGGGGGAGTACATTAGTTATTGTAAAATGTGAAAAGCGGATATTGTTTTAATACGTGAGAATAACATTAATTAGAGATGAGTGGTAATAAACTTGGTTTATGACCGAGACGTTGAAGTTGGCAGGATAAGTATGAGCTCATGTTTGCCATTTTTAGCTTTATGTGTTCCAGAAGTAGATATGCTACTGTGTTGACAATTACTAATTTGATGCACTAATATATGTATATATGTGCTTAAAATGATTGTCCCTTATTCATTAATAATGGGTACAGTTTGATAACAAGTGATGGAGACGGTACCATTTATTTGATGTTAAGGAGAAAGAGCATTGGTCCTCCCATTTTAAAATATTGACACATGTTCAAATTATTTAATATTTTAGAGAAAACTTGAATATTTTGTAGTAGAGAATCTTTGCCTAACATCAAAATTCCCAACATATACATCGATATATTTAACTAAGAATTTATTAAAAAGGTTAATGACGAATATTGGAGTTGTTGAGCGGCCAGTATATGCTATCTAAATTGTTAATCCGCTCTCCTTTAGACCCACTAGTCGGAGGAACTGTAGAGTCTCTCGTTAATTAGTAAAATAAACACACAAGTTAATAATCTCTTGACATTATTGCAATTCCTATGTATTCATTTTCGAGCTTTTATTTAATTTTATTTTTTTATAATAAGGGTAACTCGCAGCCACTATTATAATGTGTATTGTGTAAACACCACTTATATGCTTTAGGCTTCAAATAATATGAAGGGAATAATCATTATAACATTAGCTATACGTGACAGACTCACAAATGACAATCTTAATAGGTTTTGAATACATAACTTTTTAATCACATGCTAAACACCTTACTATTATATCATTCCAAGAGAACAATTTTAGATGTTCCTTGTTTAGTTATAGACTATGTTTACTATTGCACCATTTGCACGTATTGTACGTCTATATTTTAGGGGTACTTTTTTTTATTTTTAATTGAATTAATTATTTAGAGATAGAAGACAAATTGTAAAGGAGGTGATTGCATACATAGAACCTCGAAGAAGGCGAAGTAGTCTGGAATTGTGGTCATCTTTCTGGCCCTTTATTTCTCCAACTCCACAATATTAATAATTTAAAACTGGTAATTAATTGTTTCGGTATAAAAGTCAGAAGCCATGGTACAATTCCCAATAATGCAGTCAGTCAGTACTACACTACTCAGTGGAGTGAGAGGCTGATGGAATGTGGGATTTCCCGTAAATGTTCGATTTCTCACCATTTTACCCCTCTCCTCACTCATATTCTCACAATTACCACCCTCGTTTCCAAAGGCCAAACTGATAAATGACAGATTTTCATTTCATAAACATCTTGATATTAGAGCATCCACACTACTACTGAATTACCCATCCATAATTATGGATGGATGGTTTTAGGCGTTGCAGAAGAAGATTGGATGGAGAGAGAAATTTTTCCGTTTAAAGCATTGGACGAGGAGAGAGAGTGTAATGGTGGGACCTTCATCAAATTATTGTCGGCAAAGTAGCGAAGAATTCTCATACCAATTAATTGAAAAACTCTTTCTTCAATTGAAAGAGAAGCAAGCAAATTTTTCCACCAAAGATTCAATTTTGCAGACCAATTTTCTTCGAATCGGCACACCAATTTTTCCACCAAAGATTCAATTTTGCACAGAAAAATATCGATACAATTTTTTCCACCAAAAAAAAAATGATTTGCCCAATTGGAACACAAATTAATCGATTCAATTTTTTCCACCAAAAAACAAACGATTCAATTGGAACACAAACGATTCATACAAAAAAAAATTGATTTGCCCAATTTTTTCCATCAAACAAGCGATTCAATTTTTTCCACCAAAAAACAAACGATTCAATTGGAACACAAATTAATCGATCACAATTGAAGATTTAAACTCTTAATTTCATCAATTGAAAGAGAGAGAGAGAGAGAGGAGGGAGAGATCTAGAGAGAGCAATCTTCCCAGTGAAACTGATTTGCCCAAAAAGGGGATCTTAAGATTAACTCCGATTCCAAAGATCTGCGAGGTTGATGATTGACGGCAGCGGTGGAGCGTGGGCAGCGGGCGGGGCGGGGAGGCAGGGGGCAGGAGAGAGAGCGGTAGAGGGAGGCGGGGAGGGGGAGAGAGGAGCTCAGGAGGGGGGAGAGAGGAGCGCGCGGGAGGGGGAGAGAGGAGCTAGCGGAGGGGGAGAGAGGAGCTGGCGGAGGGGGAGAGAGCGGCAGCTCTAGGCAGGAGGGGGAGACACGTCCAGGAGACGGGGGGGAGAGAAAAGATTTATATATCGGGGTGATTTTTCGGCCGTTAAAAACTAGGCGTTTATAGCGATTGCACTTTTTTATATCCGTTGAAGTTGCTTGAAAACATTTCTATATATATGCAAATAAGTTACAACAAAAACCACACAATCATATTATTATTTCTCTATATCATCCTTTTACAATCATCTTTTTAGTAAATTTTTATTATCCTTTTTAGTGTATTTTTATCTTCAATGGATAAAAATAGCAATTTCAATATTCCAAATTATTACAATTTGGATGATGATGAATTAACTCCGAATTCTCAAATTCCTCCAAATTCTCAAATTCCTCCAAATTTTCAAGTTCCTCCAAATTTTTCGTATCCTCAATTCAACCATCCACCGCACTTTTTTCCACCTAATTATCCATATACCCCAAATTTTGGGAGTTATGGGATGCCGGGTAATTATCCATATTTCACTCAGAATCCAACAAATATTCCCAATTTTCTGGCTAATATGTTTGGATTTTCTACTCCGACATCAACAAATAAACAGTCCCGATCTGTTGGTCCGAAGACGAAAAGTCAGGTGTAGAGGGGGGGGGTGAATACACCGAGCTCTGTTTCTTTTTCTCGGTGAAGGTCAATGAAGCCGATGTTTGCAACTGATGAACAGTACCAAGTAAGCCTTCGATCACTAGGGTCAAAGTGAGTCAGCTTCTGAGCTCTTCTACTGACTGATGTCAGTATTACGAAACTCAGTCGGAGACTGTAGTGCGGATAAGTGTTAGGCCCGGATTCGTCTCTTTTGAAAACGCGTTTTAGCAAGTTAAATCTTTTGGGCCGTGCACTTTATAAAATACGTTTTATGCAAGCTTATGATTTTCAAGTCGGTTGAATGCTATGCAATAAAACAAGAAAAGAACACAAGCGATTTAACGTGGTTCGGATACGCAAGATCCTACGTCCACGGTCCCGAACAAGGCGAGAGAACTTGTTGATTATTCCGAACAAGCCTCGGCGGGGATGCGTGCACCTGGGACGGTTCCCTCTAAGTTATAGTCCTTAGCGACTTTACAATCCAAACCTAAGTTTAGAAGGGAGGGAATATTCTCCAACCGAGAAGGAGTTCTTACAACAAGAACAATTCACTAAATGTGAACTCCTTCGGATCTAAGCTATGAATTTAGCAATGAGCTTAGTCTAGAGAAGAAAGGGATCAAAGAGCTCTGAGAGATGAACTACAAGAAGTGTTCGATGAAAACTAGTTCGTCTCTCGGATAAGCTTGAAGGTTCTAGAGCGTTGTGAGCTTGAATGATTTCCCTTGATTTCGCGTATATTCCTTTTCGTGTGAAATCTTCAAATCCTTCTCTATTTATAGTTGTGAGTTGTGGCATATGTCCGTTGGAGACGACGATGCCACGTGTCACAAGCGTCCAAAGAAAACGGCCACTATTCAACTTTGTTGCAAAGCAGGCGCTTAATGCACCGTTCATGAGAGCGACTTTCTCGTGTAGAGTAGGTAAGCGTTGTCGGCTTCTCATTGGTCGAGGTTTGTAGTTGGTGAGTGTCGAGTTGACCGTTCAAACTACCTCGTATGTCTTCTCGCCGAACATTTGAAGGGACTTTAAGTCTTTGGGTCGCTTTCGTCGGATACTGATGACCGGAAAGTCTCTGTCTTCTTGGGCCGAGTCGTCGGACCGATAAAGTGAGCTTCGATAGTCGGTTGGTCGACCGAGAAGGTATACTGCTTGACCGGTTCTTCTACCGATGACCATCGCCTTGTAGAGAATGCTTCTATTGAGGTCCGGTCCACGATGCGGGATCTTTAACCGAGTTTGATATCAGCTGGCCGACGAAGAATGCAAGCGATTACACCGATGACGTGGGGTTCGAAAAGTATCTTCATCGGAAGATCGGTTCAACAACTACCCCGTACTGAGACTTAGACAAAATAATAAGCATTACATCAAGTCTAACCTATACATCAGCTAATCCTATCGACACACTAATCTACTGATATCAGCTCGGTTTTGAGATCTTCAATTCCATAGTACTACTATGATTTCCCCCAATTTCTTTTAACCCTAGAACAGCTGAGTATCAATCTACTGACTCAAATCCAACAGGTTCTCCATCATTGGTTCCAGAAACTCAATTTTTAACAGGAATAGTCACCCATTTCAGTTGGCTCTATGGAGCAAGCAACTACTGGTGCGACCGGTAAGAATAAGAGACTGGTTTGGAAAAAAGAAGAGGACGTGCGTCTAACAAACGCATGGTACACGGTATCTGAAGATCCAATCACCGGTAATTGCCAAAAGGAAGCGGCCTTTTGGAATCGTGTTGCAAGCTACTACAATGAAAATAAACCCGATAGCCTTCCTACTCGTACGCCGGCGGTCTTGAGATCTCACTGGCATTACATTAGGGCGCTTGTAATAAAATTCAACGAGTGCTACAATCTCATATGAAGTCTATATAGAAGCGGATCCAGTAGCGAAGACGTCTACAAAATGGCACTGAAAAAGTACCGCGAAGAAAAGGGCTCGTGTTTTGCACATGATCACGTGTGGGAAATCATGAAAGATCATCCAGTCTTTCGATCCCAGTCTGACTATGCTGATATTGCAACGAAGAAGTCAAGGACCTCTGAATCGGGGGCGAGCAACACATCTTCCACGCAAAAGGTAAGTTTTGATTTTGATTTAAATGAAGAAACACGTCCAATCGAACAAAAGGCTGCAAAGAGAAAGGCGAAGAAAAAATCATATGCAAGCCACAATCACTACGATGACCACAATGATCTAAAGCAGATGCAAGCCAAAGTTATCAAGAGTATAGCTGAGTTGAAGTGCATCAAAAAAACCGAGATTGAATTGCGCCAAGCCGAGATTGAGTTGCAAAGAGAACGAACTAAAGAGGAGAAGAGACAGAAGAAGAGAGAGAGGCGGTCCAAGCTATTTGAAATCATCCAACACGATACAAGCAACATGACACCTGAGCAACGTTATTTTCATGACATAGAATGCAAAGAAGCTATGGCAGAGTTGCAATCATGACCTTAAGTCTACAACAACAATATTATGTACTAGTTCGTAATTTTTATTTTAACTGTTGTATTGTTTAATTTTTCATGTTATGCCAAGTTTTTCAATTAATTTTTTTCCCTTTCTTAGTATTTATTTTAATTTATCGAAATTAATTAAGATTTTTTTATAATTATTTATTTATTCGTAGAGTAACAACAAATATTATTATATATTTGTTGTTGTTATTAAAATATAATATTTGAAAAAATTAAAATAGTGGGACCCAAAATAGTAAAAAAACATTATATGGATAGATGAAGGAATGTGGTTAAGTGTTTAAAAGTTGAGTGTTTAAAAAAAAGTTGACGTGACGGAGAGAGAATGTGATGGATGAATGGGAGGAATGCAGATGCTCTTACGTTGAAATAAAATTAAGTATTCGATTTATAAAATTGAATCAAAGATGGTTGATGTGACCCTCAACCAATATAAGTGTGCTGCAGCTATCTATGTTGATTTACCTGATCACCATTCTATGTCTAGTCAACTTCCGGTGATCGCAGATTGCAATTTAATGTTCTGAATTTTATATTGTGTGAATGCATAAAAGTAGCCGGTACAGATAACTAAATAAGTTATCTAGCCGCCAACTTAAAAGTATAAGTTTTCTAGCCGGTAATTTATTTTTTATTTTCTTTCAATAACTATGGGGCCCATCTTCTTTACTTTTGACAAAATATATACATTTAATATATCAAAAATCAAATATTAGATGTAATCGGTAAGACAACTACCCTCTCTCACTTTTCTGACAACGCACAGTAAAAATTAAATGATGAATTAATTGAAGAATTTTGAACAAAATAGCTGAACATAAAAATAGCGAACAAATATCACAACAACACACGCTGGAAACGAATAATCTCTCCAAATTATTGAAGAACATATCCATATTTTTATAGTTCTTGTACAAAGAAGACATGGATCCGGTAAGTTATTCCATTTTCCACATTTAATCGAACAAAATAAGTATATTTTTTTCCTTATTTTTACCATTCTCGCTAAAAATTATAAGTAGATCTAATGGAGTTAAATGTATTTATCTAGATTATTTTCGCTTCATTTAGTCGAAATATAGTTCAAAAGTGGTATAAATGTATTCAAATGTATTAATATGCATGCGACTATAAGTTTCCATGGAAATAGATATAATTGTTCATGACTAAACAATTATATAATACAATCGTTAATTGTCTAGACGATTAATATTATAGTCAACTACACGATTAACGATTATGAAGCATAATCGTCAATCGCCTAGTAGACTCACTATTAACGATTATTGTCTACTACACGATTAACGATTATGTAGCATAATCGTCAATCGACTAGTAGAAGACTGAGGGATATGTAGCATTTTTAATTTCATATTATAGATAATTCTTATTAATATATCTTTTATCATATTATAGATGAGATGTTAACCTATTATTCTTCGACACAGTGGTCAGTGGAACAAATCTGAATATGAAGGTGGTGATGAATTATTATTCTACACATGGGTGAATTGCAACATTTATCAATTAGTACACGATATTCATCGGAACTTGAAAAGCAATTCTTCAACTACAGTGTATGATTTATTTTATCAAACAAGGACTCCCAATGGTAGAAGAATTAAGGTCCCTCTAAATGATGATGAAGGTTTGAACCGGATGCTTTTCGAGGATAGGAGTTCTCCAATTGTGTACACTATTGGAAAAAGTATTGAACTTGGGCAGAGCTCGACAAGAAATATCCACCATTATAATGAGCCGAGTCCGACGTATCACAATATAGATGGTGATAATGATGATAATGTGATGGATGAAGATGGAAGCAGATTATTTCGATGATGAGGAGGAAGAGGAGGACGAGACATATAATAGTGAACTCCTTGAATCGCTATTGAATGAATTTAGTGCATGGGCTCGAAATCCAGCAAACATTGATAAGTTTCTGAATCGAACTACTCTATGTGACCTTCATTTCGGTCAACCAGTGGAGATTGGTCCTTCAAATAATGAAAGAGGAGTTGCACAAACTAGTCAAATTCCAAACTGGAATGTTCCACTTGCTGATTTGGATCTTGTTGGGCCTGTAGAACGAGATGAACCGTGGAGTGGACACAACAATAGACTTTCTGTAGGGGCTTTATTTAAGAGCAAATATGCACTTGAGATTGCTGTGGGCACTTATCATTTGCATAATCGAGTTGAATATGTTGTCGAGAGATCAAGCACCACAAGATTGAATTATCTGTGCAAGCATAGAAATGGATGCCCTTTTATCTTACATGCCACATCAGCTGGAGGTATCTGGCGGGTGATTAAGTTCGATGGGGTTCATACTTGCCATTCAGATTTTTCTACTACTACTCCTCGCCATTTGCCCTCCAAGGTAATAGCTACACATTTCTCACGTAAACTGGGCGAAGGTGTTATTTTGAAGCCAAAGGAAATTATTAAGGAGTTGAAGTCTCGACTTTGGTATTGATATAGATTACGACTTTGCCCTACGTGTTAGGAATCTTGCGATTGAAAATTGCTACGGACAATATGAAAAATCGTATCAGATGTTGCCGAGCTACCTCCACGTGATTCAACAAAGTATCGGCGGAACATCAATTAGTCTTCAAACGACGCACGATAATCTTTTCAAGTACATGTTTCTTGCACTTGGCCCTTACATTGAAGCCTTTCGATCAAATTTGAGACCGGTGATCGTAGTCGACGGGACACATCTTAAGGGAAAAAATAAAGGAATTCTTTTTTACTGCTGTGACGAAAGATGGCAATGAGCAAGGTTTTCCCACTTGCAATCGGGATTGGTCCTATTGAGGATGATGAGTCGTGGGTGTGGTTTTGAGGCATGTCGAGAGGCTTTTGGATCTCGTGAAGGTCTCCTCATTGTGTCGGATCAAGATAAGAGTATCAAGAATGCTCGTGGAGGAGGTATTTTCGTAAGCCGCTCATGGATTATGCTATTACCACCTCTCAAAGAATATGACAAGCTATACCGACCATATTCGCTCTATAATAGGGGAAGCCGCCTATTGTTATCGAGATGAAGAATTTCGTGATTGCATGTCTAGTTTGGAAGGCCTGAGCAAGCATGGTGCCTACAACAGGCTTTTGGGAATTGGAGTTCATCGTTAGTCGCGTTCACAGTGCCCTACCCGTCGTTTCGATTTTATGACCTCGAATGCAGTAGAGGTTTTGAATGCTCGACTGTTATGGGCACGACGGCTCCCCGTATACTCACTGCTTGATATTTATAGATATATAGTGGAGAAGTGGTTCGATGAGCGACGTGCGAATGCAACCTCGAGACAGAATGTGTTAACTGAATTTGCCAAAATGAAGTTAGCTAAGAATGTGGAGCTCGGACGCCACCTGACCGTACGCGGGACTGCCACAGATGTGTATCGAATCGACCATGATGGAATGTGCTACATTGTTGACCTTATTGAACGTACATGTGATTGTCGTGAGTTCAACTTTGATTTGATACCATGTCGACACGCAACAGCAGCTATACGATATGTGTTAAGCATTATTTATACTTAGTTTATAAATTTCATTATCTGTTATTTGATGATAACTTTGCTCGATAGCTTTTTGCCGGGCGATCCGTAGTTGAGTTTGTAGCATCGTACTGCGAACGTATAACTCGATACAAACATATTCATCAATGATCATGCCAGTGCCACATCCGGATTATTGGATTGTACCCCTCGAGGCTTACGCATTTGTTGTTCGTGCTCCCATAATTAAGCGTCAAGCTGGTCGGCCAAGGATGAGTAGAGCTCGATCTGCTATTGAGAGCTCTTCTAGACGCCGACAAATATGCAGAAAATGTCATAACAGTGGTCACAATAAACATACTTGCACTGCTTATATTCCTAGTGAAGGTATCTTGTGATTTATTTTATAATAAAATATATTTCATCCTAATACACATATTTGATTGTTACAGATATTGACATAAATGCAATTCCAAATGATGGAGAGCCGAATAGGAGACCACGACGTCCGAAGAAATGCAGTAATTGTAGTCAGATTGGTCACACAATTAGAAGGTGCCCTCTAAATTTTAACGCATAGTGTTTGCACTTAGTTGATCCTCGCGAGTAACTAACTATAACTATTTTTTATCACGGGTTCGATCCTCGCAAGTAACTAACTATAACTATTTTTTTTCACGGGTTCGATCCTCGCGAGTAACTAACTATAACTATTTTATAACGGGTTCGATTCTCGCGAGTTGTATTTTTGATCACGGGTTCGACTAGTCAAGTATCGAGTTGACTACATAGTCGACTAGTCAAGTATTAAGTTGAGTAGTCAAGTATTAAGTTGATAATTTAAATCGGTTCATATGTTAAGTATAACTTATTATGTGTTAAAAAGTAATGCATTTGCAATATAATAAATATAATATGGATTCATCATTGAGGTTATATAAAATATAAGTTTAGTCAATCTATCAAGTTAGTTTGAAGTTGGAGATTCGAATATATTTTCTATAGACTATGACTTATAAATGATATTTGTTAATTTAAATCGATTTATAGTTTAAGTATAACTTATTTTGTGTTATACAATCACTTTTACAATATATTAGTAAATATAATATGGGTTCATCATTGAAATTATATAAAATAGAAGTAAAGTCAATCTATCAAGTTTGAGATTTGAGTATATTTTCTATGAAATATGACTTATACTTTTAGATTTTGAAAATATATACAAGTATATCATGACTAAATCAAATATGTCTTATATTTCTTACAATTATAATCAATACATCATTAGATATTGTTTAAAAGTTGGGAATTCGATGGGATTTAGGGTTTTAGGGTTTAGGGGTTTGGGGTTTGGGGTTTGGGGTATCGACTACACGATTATGGTATTAAGTGACTAGTCGATGAATGACATATCGAGTATGTAACCTAGACGATTATGGCTTATCGACTACATGATTATGGCATTATCGACTACACAATTATGGATTATAGACTACACGATTATGACATATCGAATATTGACTACACGATTAAGTGACATATCGAATATTGAATATAGTTATTTACATACTATAGCTACACGATTAACGATTGAGGAATTCACTACACGATAACAACCAAAAAATCCCCTGTACAAAGGAATCAGTCTGAATTAGATTACCCATAACTTACAAAAAAATCCTTAATTATCCAGATTACAATAACTTACAATAAGTCTGAATCAGGACCAAACATGCTAAAAATTCTTAAGACTAAAAAAGATCTATACGACATTAATTGTTCTTTATTCAGCTGTAATGGTGGCTTACCGCAAAGTAGTCTATCAACATACATCATCGCGTATAAACCACACTCTTCAGAATTCTGCTGCATAAACTGTTCCGACATCTTTACAATACGGAGCTCATCAAATATTGGCGGCTTCGGACACCGGTCCAAGCACCCAAGCAAAGATCTAGTGCTCGCGGTATGAGTCTTGCAAGGCAAATAAGCTCTCGTTCCCTCCGCATATATATCTCGGTGTCGGTCGGATCACCTGTCAACTTCCACAACAACGAGTCATACAACTCAATTACCCATAAACGAGAGATCAATGCGAACAGTAACCCAATGCGAGGACTCTCCGAGACAAAGAAACTACAATAACCTCGAAATAAGGAACAAGTTAATTTGCAAACGATATTCAAAGTTAATTACACTAATCAACAAAATATACTAACATGTCGAGCTCCAATCCAAGTTTGTGTAAAGCGGACATCCGAGCGAATAATCTCAATTACCGACTGAGGCACCATCCGATCTTTATACTCAGGATTCACATCAATCTTAGTCCGACCATCTTTGTTATCGGGATGCAACTTATCCCACTCAGATTTAAGAATTACCTGTTCAACAACAAATATTAATGTTTTTTAGTTATTTAAAAAAATAAATTTTCTCTAATTAATGTAATACTTACAAATAAGCTTAATGGACTAATTATAGTGGTATCCCATGTAACACCTTGCGCCACGTTAATCCGTTGGTAGAGCCTCTTAAGCTGGTACCTTAGGAAAACCTCCATAGCCTAAATTCAAATTACGACTTACTCACATACATAAAATTTGAATTTAAAAGAATAATCAAACGAAAAATATCTACTTACTTGACCGTCGATTTGTTGCACCGGGTCCTCGAGGCTAACAAAAAAAGATTGTGCAAAGTTCATTGATGAAGCGGAACATGTTACAAACTCATCCGACAAGGTTCCCCTAAACCTTTGGTAGTGAGTCTGCACCCGATGTACTTGCTCACTACTAGTACAAGTAGTAATACAAGTCAAATGCTGACAGGAAATACTACGTGCTCTATCGATCACTTTTTCGAGGAGGGGCTCAATCAATCTAGCCATCAGTCTTTCCTCAAGTCGAGTGGCAAGCCTATCAAAAGTAGCATCATCAAGGGAACTAGGTGGCAGTCGGCGACGATGTTGGTGGTGGTGGTCTGCTTTCACGACCACCCGAGGATTGAGCACGTGAACGCTTGGATGGTCGTTGCTCCCCACTAATCTCGCCTCCCTCGTCAACTAAATAGTGCGGATCGGATGCGAGACGGAAGAGAAGTAGAAGGACAATGCGGTCCTCCAACGGCGGGTGCTTTCCTCTGTCGAAATTTATAAACAAACCCTATTGGGTTATCCACGTCAACACTTTTCCAATACGCAGCGGTGCCTGCCTCGTCTGTTGTCGGGGTGAGGGTGTAATCGCAATCAAGCTGTTAATATTAATTAGTAAATGATTCAATAATCATTATTATATAATTACAATACATTAATAAATAATTATATTACCACAAACTAATTATACCTGACTATGAAAATAGCTCGTAAATGTCGCCGAAGATGATACAAAGGTCCACCGCAGCATACGAGGAATGACATTGGCGATCGAGTTGTTAATCTTAGCGCAACGTTGGCCAAGTTGCGGAATAGCCTCGTAGGACCACGTCTTTCACAATTTTATGAAAACAAATACAACATTAAATTTAATAATATAACACATTTAATAACATAAATATAAACTATAAGTTGATTACATGTAGAACCCAAACTGGCCCGAACGTATGATACGATTTCCCATTGCCCAAACGAGATTCACATGTGGGGACTTTTCCCACGTAATTCCACAAGATTTGATATGATAGTGTTCCCCAAGGAAAAATATTCCATTGATCAAGATTTTCAATAAGGACGGATACCCATATATCAATAGTACGGGTCTTATCATAGGCAGCCAACATATAATACAACATTAGTATATTCGCTGCCTTAAGATAATCATCCGGCGTTTGCAATTTTGAAGTCCTAAAATCTTCATATAGTTTGTATAGCGGTGGACAAATCCCTTTATAATTACGGTCTATAAAGCCATCTTCTGGAACTTTATGATCAGGGTGGTTCGGATCAAAGTCAGATCCACCAAAATGTAGCCTAGTAACCAAAGCAAACTCAACCGGTGAGAAACGAATAATTCGGGAACCCACACGGAACCAAATATCATACCAAGGAACCCCAGGAATCAACACCTCATGGGTGATCAAAGCAAGCAGTGCCTTACGACTATTAGACCCTACGCTTAATCGCAATAAATCACCAAAGCAACCAGATCTAAATACGTCTAATTTATCACCAACACCCCCTAATACCTTAATTATATCATCAATTATATCTTGTCTATAGTAGTAATTCAACACACATTTAGATCCCTGACAAGATTCTCTCTTCCATGACCAATTACGCTACAAAACAAATACAAAGAACGTATATGTGAAATTGTGGAACAAATCAATCGCAATCATTATCAAGATCAAGACCCAACAAATCGGGATCCATGGAAGTATTAGTTCCAACCGATTGAATTTCAAGGTCTAATTTCAAGCCTAATTTCGTCAAATTTCGGGAAACTCACCCTGGAAATCGGGATCCATGGAATTACACCTTGAAATTTGCCCGCCTCCGTCCGCCTCTGCGCCTCCGTCCGCCGCCTCCGCCCGCGCCGTCCGCCTACGTCCGCCTCTGCGCCTCCGTCCGCCGCCTCGCCCGCCTCCGTCCGCCTCTGCGCCTCGTCCACCAGCACCTCCTCCGCCTCCGCAAAAACAAATCGCCCGCCTCTGTGCCTCCGTCCGCCCGCCTCTGCGCCTCCGCCCGCATCTCTGTGCCTCCGTCCGCCGCCTCTTTCCCCCTCTGAAATCAATCTCCGATGCCGGCTCCGCCTCTTTTCCCCTCAAGTCGAAAATTGGAGGATGAGAAAAATGATTCACGATTATTTGCACTCGGTACTAAACAATTATTATACCTAAACAATTATTTCAAATTTTCACTTAACTATTGTATCTTACCGATTACACTAAACGATTATGTCTTACCGATTACTTATAAATTCTTTTCGAATTTGTGAATATATAATTCGTCAAAAGTAAATAATATGGGCCCACACTACTTAAAAAAAAAACAAAAATTAAAATATCGGCTAGAAAACTTACATTTTTATCTGCCCGGCTAGATAACTTATCTAGTTTTTCCTATCGGCTAGATAAAAAGTTCTCTCTTTTATATTCATTAGTCATGATATACGCCTGCACCATAAACAAGTCGCCAATTCAACAACCTACGCGCTAGCTGTTCAAATACTTGGCTTGCGATCAACTGTCATATGCTCAAATCTGCTTTCAAGCGTGGGTTTCTAATTTATAATTGTTTGTATAATTTGCAAATTCTTATAGAGAAATAGAGTTTGAAATGATACTTTACACGATATTTATCACAAAATGTTGGTACGACAAGATTATCACTTATTATTTCAACTAAAAGATGGAAAAGAAATGGATTATCTTCCTATTGATTGCTTAAACTAATGTGTTTCTACCTAAATGGTTTTTTCGTGAAACTTTATGATGACTCTAGAACAAAATATATATATATATATATATATATATATATATATATATATTTATATAAATATATTTATGATTATATTAATTAGATTAATATTATGAACATTCTATTTCGTCAATTGATCATAAATAGAGTTGTAATAGGAAAATACATCCTTGTAAATAACTAGCTCATATGACTAATATTTATTCCTATAAAACAATATAACTCCTACACCACAATAAAAGATTAATTAGATAATGTAGTGAATACTTTAGATAGCAGTTATAGATTTCTTTATCAACAAAAAAAACGTCGGCTTTTAAAATCACCACTGGACTATATGACCAACTCAAAATTAGAACTTTTGATAATAATTATCAAATTAATAATGTAGAACCTACTTGACCTCTAATTGTCGATTCGGTCGTTTTAAAGATCATTTTTTAACAAAGAATTTTGACGCTCCAATCAAATTAAATTCTTTTGTAGGTAGAGTGGCAATTTCTATTCCCTCCTGTCACATATAGGTGTTTAATATCATTATTTTTGAGTGATATATTATCAAGAAAGTCAAGGATGTAAAGTATAGATTAGACCTAAAATGTGAAAAAATTGATCAACAAAATGCAAATCTCAAACCCATCATTAAACCAAAGACATTCGAGAAAGAGAAAGTAATGATGAAGTGAAGAATTTGTTTTTGTCCCCAGAAGTCTAAATTCAGAGGACACAGTTGGATATTTTATTTCATGCTAAATATTTATATTGCAGTATATGGATTAAAGAGATAAAATACTTAAAGGTCAATTTAAAAGATTTAAACGTTAAAAATTTGAATAAGATGAAACAAGGAAAGAAAGATTTGTGTCCAAATTCAGAGTAGAGAGTTGTAATATTTAAGAAATTTGTATCCATTTTTCCTGCTGGAAAAGTCCACATAAACCGTACTCAAATTTCAATTTTCAAGAGAGGAAGAAAAGTAACGTAGTCGGCAGGGGACTTAAATAGTATTAAATTTATAGATAATATACTTATACACATCATAGACTCTCGATTAGATTATTAAAAAAGTTAGTTCGTCCTTCCACACATGCTACCAAATTTAGTCAAAGATTTCCTATAGACCTCTCCCCACCCCTTTCTCTCTCTCAGTCTCTCTCTCTCTAGATGACGATGGCCTGCCATTCTCCACGTTACTTTGCTCCTATAAGTAAACCTACCATTATCATTCCTTTATCCCTCACCACACATCATTTCCCTTTCCTTTTATCGCTTGTGCATGCAGATCTCCGAGTATGGGGAATCAATAAAGCTCAGGAGGGATAGCGCCGCCCATGGTGGTGCGGCGGCGGATTGAGATTTGATCTCAATTGAGTGGCGCTATCCATCCTGAGTTTCATCGGTTTTTCTTCCGTACTATCCTTGGCTCGTATACGTTAAGCCCATTTGGTTATCAAATTTGACTCGTTCAAATGTTACTCATTATTACTATTTTTAGGCATATTATTACTCCCATTATTACTAGTATTATTATTATTTAACGATGATGATAGTAATTGTTTTTTTCGTTTGATTAATTCATCCGCAAAAGCTGCTGGGGAGTATTTCTTAAATTATGTTTTATAATTTGTAATATACTACTTATTTATCATTCTATATATGGATTTTGAAAATGTACTTGGTACAGATAAAATTAATTCTAGGTTTTTTTTTTAATGTTAAATGTGATAAGATCATCTTGAACGTCGCTTAACTGGTATGGACGTCGTTGTAAATTTGGTCGGGGAATTATTTACCAAAAATACTGAGTCATATGATATTAATGAAGTCCTGGTATGTTTGGTTTATTATTCTTTAAATTATTATTCGCATTCTCTACTTACTTATACGCTCTGCAGACATCAGACATGATGCAGGGACGGTATCAGTGGATTCAGTGTCATACATGAATACAAATAACAAGGGCAAGCTAGGGATACAGCCGCAACGGATAACCGATGGAGGCGGCGCCGGAAATTTGGATCGGAAAGTCTTCCATTCTTCATCACTAGCTGTGCGAGCGTGTGAAGCTAGGATATCTAGACGTTAATATTGATATTCAGATTGTAAATGGTGTTTAATTATTTCTTACCACATTTGTTTTTGTCTCTATTCATAATTCAAGACAACGTACGTACGTAATTTCAACATATTCAGCGACTCTTACAGCATCGTATAATACCAGCAAACCAAAATTCCTCAATGAGTTTTCATTGCCAAAAAAATGTTTGTACAAAAGATAAGTACCATGTTGAATACACATTCATATTCACCACAGTTCCATGTTTAATTTTAAAAAGACGAATTAATTTTACTCTTCAATCTCCCTTGATTTGGGAATAAATATCCTCAAGCCCTAATAGCGATGGGCGGCTGATGAACGGGAGCTCCGCCGCTGAGGAAAGAGAGGAAGTTGGGAACTCCTCCCTGCGGCTCCTCCTCGCCGAGGAAAAGATCCTCCGGAACCCTAAAAGCACCGTGCGCACCAACAATGGCGGCGCCGAGCATCAGCGCGGAGACCAGAATGGTTCCGACGCTGGTGAGGAAGACCACAACCACGGTGGCGACGATAAGTGTGAATAACGTCTCGCGATCGGAGAATTGGCGGCCGAACACGGTGATCGGAGGATCGGAGGCCTGGCGGAGGAGGTAGAGGAAGAGCCAAGCGGCAAGGACGGCGGCGAAGAGGATGAGAGAGAGGGGATTCGTCAGGAGGGAGATGGCGAGCACGGCGGTGACGATGGTGAGGTAGTTGGTGCGGAAATAGGCGTAGTTTCTACGCAAGCGGTTGGTGGCGTCGGAGAGGGATTCTGGCTTGGCGAAGGCGGAGCGGTCGGAGAGCTCCGACCACGGGCGTCGGTTGGCGAGACCGGAACGGAGGGTCTGGGAGATGGTGGGCACGAAAGCGCGCACCGCGGAGGTGGGGGCTGGTTGTTGGTCGGCGGCGGTGGATGGATTTGACGACATTGTTTTAGATTATTGTTTTGGCGGGCAGATTACGCTAAATACGAACAGCGAATATTACGGAAATAGGTGTTTGGAACGGTGCACGTCAGCCGTTGGATGCTTCCACTTCGTCGGTTTCACGGTAGATGCAACGTTAGTTGTATTATTTTATTTCTAATTATAATTAATTTGAATGGACCGTGTGTAATGTTTAACTCGTTAATATTGTTTAGCGAATTAGCTGACTTGTGGTTGGACCTCTTCATAAGAAAAAAAAGTATTATTACAAAGAATCATATTTCATGCATATTTTCTTCACCAAATGTAAAATGGATCTTGATTAAATCATCAAATTATGCAATGGTACCAAGAAAATCCGTGGCATAAGATGCACATAAGCAACATAATATGTGGAATATAGTCAACTAGAAGGTTGATCCATTCCATCCAAAGTTGGAACCCTGCAAAAAAGGCGGATTCTCTATATTGTATCACTCGTGACTACTGCAGAAATGTGACAAAGAACAGACTCGACCAAACTTTCACAAGCAAGTGAAAATCGTGGCTCGTTAATTGGCATTATTTCATGCTGGTATAGAGGAGCCACATGACCAAAACCATTTTCAGGGAACAAGAGAAACAAGTTCAGCTTGCATACCTTGGAGTCGTAGAATTTGAGGTAGAATCGTGGCCAACTTAGTAACGAGTATCTCTGCAATAGTAGCACTCAGTTTCTTGTTCACATCAGAGCTCAGACCTCCAATAGAGACCACCTCTCCATACCCAGCTGGTTCCTCCGTCCCTCCAAACGCCATGGGAACACAACAACCCTTCATTCAACACGACCATCACATACTGCACAAAACCGGAGCGGAACCACTTAACCAAGGAAAGAAAGTAGTAATCTTAGTCTTCATATATTGAGATCAATCGGATATCACAGATTAGAAAAGGTCACAATAATATCACAAAGTAAGTAGAACTAATGCATTTTCAAGCAATGTGATCAATGGCTAACGAGATAAACTGGGAAATGTTAACAATCCCATAGAACTTATAAAGGGATGCTAAAATCGTCCAATTACAAGGTACACGAACAACCATTTTCGGATCAATCAAATTTACCATAACCTAACACAAGCTGTTTCTACTTCTGAAAGGATCCATTGTATCCTCCAAAATCTGAGCAATACAAGTGCAGTACCTCATTTTCACCAAATTTGAGCTGTAGGTTCAAAAATTAAAGAAGCATATGTTGCAGCATACAGAAATTTCCAATAATCCCTACTCCTATAGCAGCGGGAATTCGGCATAGAAAGCGTGACTACACAAACATCCTTCAACATACACAATCAGGAGAGCGTGAATCGAATATATAAATACAATTTCCAGTAACCAATTCCCCAGCACAAAATTAATCAACAAAGCCTCAAAATGAGCGCAGATATATTATTTTAATTTTAAAAGAAAAAGACTTGGAAAAAGAAGCATACAGCTTGGGGCTTGCCGATTATCTCGGCGACGGAGGAGGAGGCTTCTGAGAGGATGGAGGATGTGTCTACCCCTTCCAGGCTCACGTTAGTCGACAGGTTCAAACACGGCATCGTTTCCAAGAAAACCCTTGCTTCTCAGTCCTCTGCCTCCTCTCTCTCTCTCAAATTGAGTGAAACAAAGCCGTTCGGATTTTTTAGTTGGGGATGGCCTCTGGATTATTCGGACCAAACTAACCCTTCCCAATATTTCAAACGGAAATATCAAGATATATATAAACAAAATCACGAATGATTAACATCAAGTAAGGTAGGGGTGTAAGTTCTGTTAAATAAAACCATATCAAAATAAAAAATTATTAATCGAAAATTAGGTTTTCTATTTTACAAAATTAAATATCAAATCGAAAAACTTTGGTTCGGTTCGATTTTTAACCTAAAATTTTGGTTTTGATCAGTTCGGTTTCGGTTGAACCAAAATTCGAAGGATAAAAAATAGAGAAGAAATTGAAAAAAGAAATACTGATAAGTGAAGAATTAATGTGTAAATTGTTTTTTACTTGTCATTTCAAAAATCAAAGAAGAATTGATAGTCAAAACGAAAATTAAATAAAACAACTTGCCACTATAACTGATTCGATGAAGTTCAATATGTCTCACGCTTTGTAGAAGAAGTTAAGAACTCAATACAAATCGCTTTTGTAGAAAACATTGAATTAGGCTAGATTATTATTTATGTATTGAATACAATTACATGTATAAAATAAAGTAGAAGATTGCAGCCAAAATTAGTTAAAGTTAAATTTATTTTTTTAAGTATAAATATAAATATAATACTAATTAAAATTAAAATGTTATACGGTTCAGTTTGGTTCGATTATCCGATGGCTAAACCAAAAACCTAACCGAAAATTGAAAATTAAAAAAGTCAAAACCAAATACCAAACTAATTTTTTTTTGTTCAGTTTGATTCGATCTAAAAAAGTTTAGTTCGATTTGGTTCAGCCGGTTAATCAGTTTAGTGCACGCACCTTGTAATGAGATGGATTATTGTAAGTCTGGATATAGTAAAGCATCTATAAATCTAGTTTGTACATTTTCTAATCTTAGGCAAAAGTTCGTGACAGGGATGTTTAATTAGAAGATTTCGTAACCAAGAACCAGTATAAAACTCAAATGTGGTGTTTGAATAAAAACTTAAAATATAAAGAATTCAGCATTTTGGAATGTTATCAAAAAAGATTTGAGAATGCTCAACAATCCCTAAAATTTGGTGGCTCATTTTCTCATTCTTTCGTATTTTATTTTTCACTTTTTATTTTTTTTATGTTCGTTCTTTATTTTATAGTTTTTATTTTTAATATAATTATATTTTATAGTACAAATTGAGGATAAAACTAAAAATCTATCATTCATTCCCAAAGAATCGGCAAATCAAATATCAAATATAACAATCTTAAACTCGAAAATTAAAGCCAAGCATACGTATTGAAATGAATAAGTCCATCCCAACTCCGATCTATCAAACTACCAATCATATCCTAACACGATTAAACCACTAATCTTCATTGTTCTATTCAATTCAAAAAATATATTATAAAAATTAAGTAGCTTTACAATTTGGAAATGTTTCTGCCCATATTTGCATCAAAAACCTTTAGGACAAATCTAGTCCTTGGAATAGATAATTTCTCCTGCAAAATCGAACCAATTGTGGAAATAAGCTCTCTTTTCACTTTGGTATTTAGCCCTCCCATGGCCATAATTTCAGCAAATGCAGCTGGTTCCTTGTTTCCTCCGAAAGTAATGGCCACCGATCCTTTCACCAAAATCATCACGAACTGCACAATCAACACTCACATCATTAAAACTCAAGTATACACGCTTCAATTTCGTATTTTATTGTGATAGAAACATATATTATATTTAATAATTTGGCACACAGTGTGAAATGATAAAGACTATGATGTTGAAGTTAGGTATGAATTAAGATAAATCGACATTTAATTTGCAAAATGGGAAAAGATGAGTATTTAAAGATGAACTATATATGTTCTCTTTTTTTATCAGGGTAAAGTGTGATATGATTAAGCAAAATGAGATGGGTTGTGACATCCTTAGTTTAGTAACCAAAAGAAAAGTGAATATGGCTAAGATCCAAGTTTGCATGATAAATTGCTCCCAAAGTGGAGCAACATGTGATCTTTTTATTAATGGTCCTTTAACTCAATAATTAAGCCAAATGTACTGCACCACTAGTGATCCTCCCATGCATTATTAATTAAATATTATATATACAATTTTATTTTGATGAAAAAGTATGCGTATACAATCTTTTATTACCACACATGACCCTCGTGTAGGCTTTAGAAACATTAAATAAAGAAGATAACCTTAGTAGATTATGAGAAACATGCTCTGGACATGAATTTGATTTAGAAAGCATTGATTAAATAAGAATACGACCTGGTTCAATTTCACCTAGATGGTCAAATATATATGTTGCCCAAGAAGGCTTCATATACATAAACATGTCTATATATATATATACATACCTACAACATAAATTCAAATATTCAAGTAAAAAAGAATTCGGAGATAGAATTATATTAAATTCAACTTTAGAGAATTTCATGTTTGGTAAGAATATTTTGTAAAATTGATGACCCAGGAAGAGATAAGCTTTGGGTGGTGGAAAATGGAGTCTGCACACCCATACATTAATATTTCATGGATAATGTATGAATTATTATCAATCAGTTTTTTTTTCTGTTTTATTACATGTCTTATGTGCCCCTTGACTCTTGAGTACTATGAATGCTCTTATTAATAAAACAAATAACGCTTAACTCAAAACATCACTATATATTTATGAATTGAAATCCCATGTTCGATCTCTTCACTTGTAGTATTTTGTAATAACCAAGACACATGCAATGTAATCCACACCCACTTCACCTCGCCTACCATCCCACTTAAATGCAACTGCAATCATTAATATAATAATCTCCGCATGAAATTATAGGTTTGTTGCTCATTCAACCCCATATTCTACCAATATTAATATTGGAACTAAAGAATATCTTAAATTAAGCTATATATATATATATATATATATATATATATATATATGTGTGTGTGTGTGTGTGTGTGTGGATGGAGAGGGGGGGGAGAGAGAGAGAGAGAACATACATTTTCGGGCTTGCCGACGATTTGAGAAACAGCAGTTGTGAGGGTGGAGAAGAGGGAATCTGCGTCGACTCCATCAAGATTAACGTTGGTGGAAATATCAAGACAAGGCATGTCTTCTTTGGAATGAATCTAATGAATATTATTTTCCTTGAATGGAAGTCTGTATTTATAGATTAGATGGGCTCAAGTCAAAATCACAACGCACATCAATTATATTTGTATTTTTAAAGTTGTTAGGATCGCACAATAGCCACAATACAAGAGATATAAACACGATATATAGATCTTACAAGTAAATAGGCTCAGACCGCTAAGATACAAACCACCACACCACAAGACACACACGGCGCCTCGGGCCCTATCAACTATTACACCGATCCTCACATAAATACACTGAATCACTCGCTCAAAGAAAGATTCGAAAAGTATAGAGAGAGAGGAAGAAGATGATCTTTTGGCTGCGCCGCTCCACAGTACACAACAACCCTATATATAGTTAGGGTAAGTGTAACGGTCCGGCCGTGAACCGCGGTAACGGTTCGGGCATGAACCGCGATAACAAGCGCGGCAAGAACGGGCCGAATCGGTCAAGTGGGTTCGGACAACAAAAGACGGGCTCGAGCACTTATGTGTCTTGGGCCTATCGATTTACATACTCCACCTTAGCCCATATGTGGTGTGTCCCTCTCAAGAGGGAAGACTTGTATCCAACATTATTTGTCATCATCCCCCCCCTCTTCATCGAACAACTTCATAATCCTGCAAAACAAAAAACCACAAACAAACGGGAGAAGAGGGTAGATACACAAAAATTTATCTGATGTTTAGTATCTTAAGGCATGTTTGAAGTTTTTCTGTACTCAAAGATTTAGTACCCATATCTGCAGGATTTAAATCTGAATAAACTTTTTCAAGGATAATAATACCCTTTTCTACTAAGTCTCGAATAGAGTGAAACCTAACATCAATATGCTTGGTTCTATCATGAAACACAGGGTTTTTACTTAACTGAATAGCAGATTGACTATCAGAAAACAGAGTCACATCTTTATGCAGAAAGTGAAGTTCAGACAGAAGACTCTTTAACTATACAGCCTCTTTTACGGCTTCAAAGACGAAGAACATACTCGAACCAGTGGTAGATAAAGCAACAATAGGTTGAAGCCTGAGATTTCCAACTTATGCAAGAACCACAGAGAGTAAACACATATGAAGTAGTAGACTTCCTATTATCTCTATCATTTGCATAGTTAGAGTCCACATAACCAACTAGTTTAGTACCATCAGGATGTTTAGAGAAACAAATACCAACATGCTTAGTGAATTTCAAGTATCTAAACAACCACTTTAAGGCAATCCAATGAGCTAAACCAGGTTTTGACATATATCCGCTCAAGCAACTAACATCATAAAGCAATATTGGGTCTTGTACACACCATGAGATACATCACGAGCCTATAACATTAAGCATAGGGTATCTTCTCGCATATCAAGCATTTCAGAATTAGTTTTAGGTGACTGATCCTTACTTAATATCACATGTGAAGCAAGAGGAACAGTTATAGATTTTGCAGCAGACATAGAGAATTTACTCAAAATCTTATTCACATAAGAAATCTGATTAAGAGTGAGAGTATCATGTTGTCTGTCTCTAGTTATATGCATGCCTAGAATCATTTTTGCATCTCCTAAGTCCTTCATTTCAAAAGTTTCACACAGGCATTTCTGAACATGTTTAATGGACTTAATACAAGGACTAGCAATGAGCATATCATCTACATAAAT
Organism: Lavandula angustifolia; assembly: GCA_028984105.1. NCBI lineage: Eukaryota > Viridiplantae > Streptophyta > Magnoliopsida > Lamiales > Lamiaceae > Lavandula > Lavandula angustifolia. The sequence goes on from CM054808.1 coordinate 27,079,359, forward strand.
CAGCAAATACACAGGAACAGATGCAGACTTAGTATAATAGAGACAATGATCAAAGGAACTTCTGAAGAAATTCAATGAAAGCATACACTGATCAAATTTCTTGTTCCACTGTCTAGGGGACTGTTTTAAACCATGCAAGGCCTTCTTCAATAAACAAACATGATTTGGTTTAGAAGAATTAACAAAGCCTTCAGGCTGTTTCATATAAATCTGTCTATCTAAGTCCCCATGAAGGAAAGCGTTTTAACATCCATTTGCTTTAATTCCCGGTTAAAATGAGCCACTAGAGAAAGCATAAAGCGCCACGTAGTTAGTTTAACAACAGGAGCAAAGATTTTTGAGTAGTCCATGCCCTCTCTTTTGAGTAAAACCTTTTGCCACTATCCTAGCTTTGTATCTGACTGAATTGGACTCGGGTTTAAGCTTGAAAAGCCATTTACAATCTACAAGAGAACAAGAAGCAGGTTTAGGTACTAGGTTCCAGGTTCTGTTCACATGCAAGGAATGTATTTCAGATTTCATAGCATCTAACCACTAAGCAGAGGAGGGGGATTTCAGAGCAGCAGAGTAGCATGTAGGTTCATTATCCAATGATTCACACACAGATAAAGCATACATCACATAATCCTCATACTTAGAGTGTGTATGAGGAATTCTCCTAGCTCTATCCCTAGAGAGAAAATAATCACTTTGATTAGAATCAGACATAGGATCATGCTCAGATGCAGAAGTAGAGACATCATGCACGAGTCGATTGTGAATCGGACTCACTACTAGAAGTAGAATAATCGGCACTGCAGTCACCTATATCGTTGTCGAAACAAATTCTAAAGGAATAGATTTAGGCAAAGTAGGGCCGAGCTCCACTTCAAAAGGAGCAAGTATCATTAGCGAGAACAGGAGTAACAAGCAAAAGGGTGGGAAATTCACATTCATTAAAAACCACATCTCTACTAATAATGACTTTAAAACCAGGCACACTCCTATCCCACAATCTATAACCCTTGACACCATCAGGATAGCCTATGAAAACACATTTCTTAGACCTAGGACCAAGATTATCCCCCTTTTGATGGACAAATGCAGCACAACCAAACACTCTAAGGTGTGACAGATCTAGAGTTTTGCCAGAGAAGACAGTTTCAGGACACTGATCCTTAAGATAGCTAGAAGGTAGTCTATTTATGAGATAAGTAGCAGTTAATGCAGCTATACCCCAACAGTTTTTGGACAGCCCTGCAGACTCTAGCATACATCTAACCTTGTCTAAAAGAGTTCTATTCATCCTTTCCACTACCCCATTCTGTTGTGGGTTGTAAGGTACAGTTTTGTGCCTTCTAATCCCTGATCTAACACATAGATTGTCAAAAGGAAAATTGCAAAACTCAAGTCCATTATCTGTTCTAAGAACCTTAATTTTCTTCCCAGTTTGGTTTTCTACTTTAATCTTCCAATCACAGAACATTTGGAAAACTTCTGATTTTTGTTTCAAAAGAAATAACCAAGTTTTACTTGAAAAATCATCAATAATAGACAAATAAAACCTACAGCCACTATGTGTAGGGGCACTAGAGGGCCCCCACACATCAGCATGAACATATTCAAGAATATCGTAGGCAACGAGTTTATCGGAGAGCAGAAACAGGAAAAGATACTTTATGCTGTTTACCAATCACACAGGAATCACAGAATGGTAAATCAGAAATTTTATCCTTACCGAACATTCCAGTTTTTCTCAAAGTAGATAAATTCTTGAACTAGCATGCCCAAGTCTTAGATGCCACAACACAGTTTTGTCAGGAAGAGTAGTATTCAAATTAGAGGCAGGTAAGACAGGTACACCAGTGAATGGATACAAGTTGGTAGTTCTTTTAGATTTAAACACCACCAAAGAACCCCTTTTTACCTTCATCCATCCATTTCCCCAGCTTCCCCCAAACCCATCATTTTCCAAGGCAGTAAAAGACAATAAATTGCATGCAACATCAGGAACAAATCTAACATTTTTCATTGTATACCGAAAGCCGATTTAAACTTTAGGCAAATATCACATATTCCTAAGTACGTAACATTTGTCCCTATTAGCATCTATCACAAAACCAAAATCACCAAGTTTCGATTTGAAAAACATGCTTTGAAAGGAGAAACATGGTAGGCACTTCCAGTAATCCATAAGTCATTCATTTATTTGCACGGAATTCACAAGTGTTCACGTAAGAGAGGTTATCGTGTTCGAGAACCATAAAGTATTTGCCAAGCACATTTTGTTCAGAATCATCACCAAGAATAGCATTAGAAACACTCTTATGGTCATTATTCGTTTTCCTCTCCTAGGTGAAGTACAATCCTTTTGATAATGTCCATATTCTCCACGCTTAAAGCACTTTGTACCCTTGGATCTAGACTTAGATCTAGCTCTAAGGGTATTTTTCTTCCCCCTTTGTCGAACCGAAGGTAGAAGTAGTTTTCTCATTGGTTCTCGCTCTCACTTGATAGGAAGTACTCGTTCACTTACCCTAACCTCTCTACCGAATTTCAAGTCCATTTCCTTACTTTTTAAGGCACTCGACAACAGTCTCTAGGTCAATTTTATCCCTCCCATACTTAATGGCAGATCGAACATCACTATAAGTTTCGGGAATGGAATTCAAAGAAGGCAATAGGAGCATAGTTGTCTATACTAGTGTCACCGGCTTGCTTAATCAACTGCGAAGCTTATTAAATTCATCTAAGTTCTCATCTATATCCTTAGTCATGTCTAATCTGAATTTAAAGAAGCTCAGAAAGGTGTACATCTTAGAGGGAAGGGAAGTTTCAGTATACAACTCATTTAACCTATCCCAAGCCTCTTTAGCAGAATCAAGATGTTGTTAGATTTAAAATTAGATTATTAAATTTGAAACTTGTGAAAATACACGAGACACGTCGGTTGGAAAAATCATTCGAAACATTGCATAGCATGTTGTACGTTGGCATGTTGTACGTTGGTGAGGAGCCACGTTGCATGTTAAATGGTTGTATGGTTTCTTTGGTGAGACATTATTTCACATTAATAGTTGCATGCACATGCATAGTTAAATGGTTGCATAGCTTCATGAGGGAATGGACACATGCACACGTTACTACCTTTTCATAGAAGTGTGTCCCTTCATGAATGGACTTATCAAAGTCTATAAATAGACAACTAATCCAACCGAGAAGAAACACCAAGAAAAGAAGTTTATTCTTTTTTATTTTCCTTTATGTCCCTTTCATCACATACATTTAGATTAGTTTCATTTCCTTAGTCCCAAATATCTAGTAGTTCGCCGAAATTACGAGAAGTAGTGCAACTACTCGTAATTGATAAGCCGTTGTATCTTGGAGACGAGTGCTATAGACCGCTTGCACCGAGTAGCGGAGCATTATCGTCTTGCGGAGAAAGAGTCCAACTCTTGTCTCGGCTAACGTTATAATCGTCATTTCGACACACCCCAAAAATACAACAATCGCAAGACGATAATTGTGTTGAAGAGATGACGACAAGTAGCGTTGATGTACCCGATCCCCTTGTCCAAGTAACGACAAACAATAGTAACATGCCGCCGAATTTTACAACCGCAACGAACAACCGGATTCCAAGCGCCCCCTGTTCATGCGGAAAGGCCGGAAAAATTCTCAGGTTCTGAATTTAAGCGTTGGCAATCTAAAATGTTGTTTTATTTAACTACTTTAAATTTATCTCGATTCTTGAAAGAATCACCTCCAATTATGGGGGAAAATGAAACTGATGAGCAGAAACGCATAGCGTATGATGCATGGTTTCACAGCGACTACATATGTCGCAACTATGTCCTAAATGGACTTGACGACACTCTCTATAGTGTCTACTCGACTGCAAAGACGTCGAAAGAATTGTGGGACTCTTTGGAGATAAAATACAAGACCGAAGATGCCGGTCTAAAGAAGTTCGTCGTTGGACGATTCTTAGACTACAAGATGGTGGAGGCCAAAACTGTAGTTGAACAAGTGCAAGAGATTCAATTGATCATACATGATATACTTGCCGAAGGTATGATCCTTTCTGAATCATTTCAAGTTGCAACTGTTATCGAGAAATTACCACCTATGTGGAAGGATTTCAAGAACTATCTCAAGCATAAACGTAAAGAGATGAGTCTCGAAGATCCGATAGTCCGTCTCGGAATTGAAGAGGACAATCGCAAAGGCGATCGAAAGACCAACAAGCCGTCTATAGAGGCAAGGGCTAATCTAGCCGAGTGCAGCACTAGCACTAACTCAAAGAAACGCAAGCTCTTTGATAAGAAGCAAGATTCTAAAAGGAAGAAAAAGATCAAAGGGAATTGCTACAATTGTGGAAAAACTGGCCACATGGCAAAGGATTGCCGCAAGCCAAAGAAGGAATACAAAGGCCGTCCACAAGCAAATATGGCGGAAGAAAATTACGTGCCCGTCAATATGTCTGAACTCGACCTATCTGCGGTCGTAGATGAAGTAAACATGGTCGGTAATCCGATAGGATGGTGGATTGATACCAGCGCTACCAAGCACGTGTGTGTGGATAAATCAATGTTTTCAACTTATGAAGTTGTCAAGGAGGAGAAAATGCTTTACATGGGAAATTCCTATACTTCCAATGTCTATGGAATTGGAAAAGTTGTACTCAAGATGACGTCGGGATTGAATGTGACTCTCCAAAACGTGATGCATGTTCCCGACATTCGCAAGAATTTGGTCTCCGGCTCTATCCTAAGCAAGGCCGGATTTAGAATAGTTATTGAAGGGGATAAGGTTGTATTGTCCAAGAATGGACAATTTATAGGAAAAGGCTATGTTGATAGCGGCCTTTTCAAGCGCAGTTGTCTCAATGTAAATGATATCCGTGATAATAAAAAGACCCCCGTTGTTTATTTGACTGAGTCTCCTAATTTATGGCATGATAGATTAGGACATGTAAATCTAAATACACTAAGAAAATTAGTGAATTTAGAATTGTTGCCAAAAATGTCTTTTGACAAACATTCAAGGTGTGAAATTTGTGTTGAAGCAAAAATGGCTAAACAACCTTTCCATTCGGTGGAAAGAACGACTACACCTCTTGAATTAATTCACACCGATCTATGCGACTTAAAACTTGTGCAAACTAGAGGTGGAAAGAATTATTTCATAACATTTATGGATGATTGCACAAGATTTTGTTACGTATATCTTTTGAGAAGCAAAGACGAAGCTTTCGATGCTTTCAAAAGCTATAAAAACGAAGTTGAAAATCAACTTAACACCAAGATCAAAATAATACGAAGTGATCGAGGTGGTGAGTATGTTGCACCTTTTGCGGACTTTTGTCGTGAAAATGGCATTATCCATCAAACAACTGCACCTTATTCACCACAATCAAATGGTGTTGCTGAACGAAAGAATAGAACATTAAAAGAAATGATGAATGCTATGTTGATAAGCTCGAGCTTACCACATAACATGTGGGGGGGAAGCTATTCTTTCGGCAAATAAAATTTTAAATAAGTTGCCCTCAAAGAAACAAGATCAAACTCCATATGAATTATGGAAGGGTAGGAAATCATCCTACAAATACACTAAAGTGTGGGGGTGCCTAGCAAAAGTTGAAGTACCTAAACCTAAACAAATAAAGCTAGGACCTAAAACTATTGATTGCATCTTCATAGGATATGCAAGCAATAGTAGCGCATATAGGTTTTTGGTACATAAGTCGGAAATACCCGACATAAATGAGGGAATGATTATAGAATCCAGAAATGCTGTCTTTTTTGAATCTATATTCCCTAAGAAAGAAAAGAATGATGTGAGTTCTAAGAAACGAACTCATGAAGAAAGCTCACTAGAAAAGATTGACCAAAGTGAGGTCAATACCAGAATCAAGACGAGGAAAACCAGCGAAAATAGCAAAGTCTTTTGGTCCAGACTTTGTAGTCTATTCATTAGAAGATGAACCACAAACAATCAAGGTTGCATTGTCAAGTCCTGATGCTCCTCTATGGAGAGAAGCGATTAATAGTGAAATCGAGTCAATTATGAACAATCACACTTGGGAGATTGTTGACCTTCCTCCCGGTTGTAAACCTTTAGGATGCAAATGGATCCTAAAGAAGAAATATAAGGTCGATGGGTCTATTGACAAGTATAAAGCACGGCTAGTAGCCAAGGTTTACAAGCAAAAGGAAGGGTATGATTATTTTGATACATACTCTCCCGTAACAAGGATAACCTCCATAAGAACGCTAATTGCCATTGCTGTTTTACACAACCTTGAGATACATCAAATGGATGTTAAAACGGCATTTCTAAATGGAGATTCAGAAGATGAAGTATACATGGAACAACTCCGAAGGGTTTGTGATTCCCTGACAAGAAAAGAAAGTTTGTAAACTTGTTAAGTCATTATATGGACTTAAACAAGCTCCCAAACAATGGCATGAGAAATTTGATCATGTTATGTTATCAAATGGTTTTAAAATAAACGAGTGTGACAAGTGTGTGTACATTAAAGGCACACCTAACAACTTTGTCATTATATGTCTGTATGTTGATGACATGCTTATTATGGGAAGTAATCATAATATAATTATGAATACTAAAGCAATGTTGAAAAGAATGTTCGACATGAAAGATATGGGAATAGCTGATGTAATTCTAGGGATTAAAATCTCTAGAACATCCGAAGGAATTATCTTATCACAATCTCACTATGTAGAGAATGTGCTTAAGAAATTCAATGCTTTTGATCTACCTCCGGCTAAAACTCCCTGTAGACTTAAGCCTACACTTAGCCAAAAATCGAGGAGATCCAATTTACCAATTGGAATACGCTAGGGTCATTGGAAGCCTAATGTACTTAGCAAATTGTACAAGGCCCGACATAGCATATTCTATAAGCAAGCTAAGTCGGTTCACAAGTAATCCCGGAAAGGATCATTGGACCGCACTAACTAGAGTTCTAAGGTATTTAAAGCATACTTTAACTCATAGTCTGCATTACACAAGGTATCCCGTTGTATTAGAAGGATATAGTGATGCAAATTGGATATCCGACACAAAAGATTCCAAGTCCACAAGTGGTTTTGTGTTTACCATAGGTGGAGGAGCAGTGTCATGGAAATCCTCTAAGCAGACTTGTATAGCTCGGTCTACAATGGAATCGGAATTCATTGCTCTAGACAAAACTGGCGAAGAAGCCGAATGGCTACGAAACTTCTTAGAGGATATTCCTTGTTGGGAAAAACCCGTGCCTCCCGTTTTAATACATTGTGATAGTATGTCTGCAATAGGGAGAGCACAAAGTAGTATGTATAATGGTAAATCTCGACATATTCGTCGAAGAAATAATGCCATTAGACAATTGATCACCAGTGGAATAATATGTATTGACTATGTGAAGTCAAAAGATAATATTGCGGATCCGTTTACCAAAGGTATTAACCGTGATCAATTGTACAATGTAGTTAGGGGAATGGGATTAAAATCCACACTAAAAGAACGCTCTTAATGGTAACTCTACCATGATAATTGGAGATCCCATGAACATGGTTCAAAGAGACAACTAAGTTAAGAATGTTCAAGTTGTGCACTTGGAAACACAACTAAAAATCCATTCTCGAAGCTGCCCCAAGTGCAAACCTGTAGCTTGTGGTAAAAGGGTAAGCTATAAGCTTTTAATGATTCCTATAGCCTTATTGGTGGAGTATGACAAGATACTCTTAATAGGAGATCACCTATATAAGTGAGAAGTGTGGCCGCTTCAAATAGAAAAAACACTTATGAATCCAAGATATGGTCCAAGGCCAAAATGGACACAACGTGAGAACGAAAGATATTGTATCTATTATTGTGTATATCTTATTATCTTGGTTTACACAAAAGCTGACCGGTTCAAGACATCGCGTTCACCGAGCGGCGAGTAAATCCGATAACATTATACTAAGGAAGGTTCAAAGCAAAAAACTACCTATCCTGATGCAATAATAGGTCATTGAGACTAAGGAATCGCATAACATTTTGCATTTGCATTTAATAATCTAATGTGGGGGATTGTTAGATTTAAAATTAGATTATTAAATTTGAAACTTGTGAAAATACACGAGACACGTCGGTTGGAAAAATCATTCGAAACATTGCATAGCATGTTGTACGTTGGCATGTTGTACGTTGGTGAGGAGCCACGTTGCATGTTACATAACGTTGCATGGTTTCTTTGGTGAGACATTATTTCACATTAATAGTTGCATGCACATGCATAGTTGAATGGTTGCATAGCTTCATGAGGGAATGGACGCATGCACACGTTACTACCTTTTCATAGAAGTGTGTCCCTTCATGAATGGACTTATCAAAGTCTATAAATAGACAACTAATCCAACCGAGAAGTAACACCAAGAAAAGAAGTTTATTCTTTTTTATTTTCCTTTATGTCCCTTTCATCACATACATTTAGATTAGTTTCATTTCCTTAGTCCCAAATATCTAGTAGTTCGCCGAAATTACGAGAAGTAGTGCAACTACTCGTAATTGATAAGTCGTTGTATCTTGGAGACGAATGCTATAGACCGCTTGCACCGAGTAGCGGAGCATTATCGTCTTGCGGAGAAAGAGTCCAACTCTTGTCTCGGCTAACGTTATAATCGTCATTTCGACACACCCCGAAATACAACAGATGTTCTATCTTTCTTAACACAGAATCAGATAAATTCAAGGTAATAGCAGACAGAGCAAGATCATTCATCTCGGTCTTTTTTCTTTTCGTACAAATCAGACTCATAAGTATGATTAATAGCAAAGCAGACACACGTTTTTTGAACAAGAATTGCAGTCATTCTCTTTTTCTACAAATTAAAATCGATTTTCCATTGAAAGTGACAATCCCACTTGAGGATACCAAAGTCATTAATAACGGAAGACAAGATATTAACCCTTTCAAGGGTTGATATCCTACAATATCTATGCTAAGGGATTTCCCGGTTCACGGGCGCAGGGGTTCACCAAAGCTCTTGTCTAATTTTAAGGAAAATTAACCGTAGAATACGGTTATGAGAACCGATCTTTACGGATCACAAGCAATAAGATTTCAAATTCACAGATTTATAGGAGCAGCGAAAGTAGGCAGAATAATAAATCATAGAATATGAAAACACAGCAGAAAAGTAAGCAGATAGAACACAAAAACCCTAACTGCACCAGTCGGCAGTACTACCAGCAAACAATTCCCAAACCTGCTGCACCAGTTGGCAGAACTAAGATAAGAAAAGAACAAGAGGATTAAGCCGCTTTACCAGAGCAAGGTTCGGAGATTTGAACCTCGTTCTTACCTTTTGGAGCGGACTGACTTAGATCTAGGGTTACAGTTCAAAAACTGCCCGTTCGCGATCTAGTCAGTCAAGGCTGAGGTAACTTAGCGGTGATGAAACCCGCTCTGATACCACTGTTAGGATCGCACAATAGCCACAATACAAGAGATATAAACACGATATATAGATCTTACAGTAAATAGGCTCGGAGCCGCTAAGATACGGCCCACCACACCACAAGACACACACGGCGCCTCGAGGCACTATCAACTATTGCACCGGGATCCTCACGTAAATACATCCCGAATCACTCACTCAAAGAAAGATTCGAAAAGTATAGAGAGAGAGGAAGAAGATGATCTTTTGGCTGCGCCGCTCCACAGTACACAACAACCCTATATATAGTTAGGGTAAGTGTAACGGTCCAGCGTGAACCGCGGTAACGGTTCGGCATGAACCGCGGTAACAGGCGCGGCAAGAACGGGCCAGAATCAGTCAAGTGGGCTGGACAACAAAAGATGGGTCTGGGCACTTATGTGTGATGGGCCTATCAGATTTACAAAAGTATAAGATGATGTAGTGGAAAGTGGAAAGTTATAAAGTATTTGGGCCGTCCGTCAACTGTTGCAAGTACATCAGCCATTGCCTCTTTCAGACAGATGATGATCTCACATCCATCCCAAGGATGTAATGCATGTTCGGATCGCGGTCTGCCTTGACTCGTCGGTTCAGATTGCCTAAACTCGTTTCTAGACCACGATCGAGGATTCTTGTAATACCACACTTAGCAGCCTCAGTCACAAAGAACGGTCTCTCTTCTGAAAATTCTACCCTAAACCGGGTCTACAACTTAAGTGCTACCACATTATCTAACTACGGCATAAATACAAAGAAATCAGTACTATCAATAGGAAGTCCTTTGCTCCCGAAATTAATCAAATAATATTTAAAAATCTTAATATCATATAGTGGATTGTTCAAATTGTGGTAAAGGGGCATTGACTATTTTCAATTGTGGTTGCTATTTCTTAATACATCATTTTCTTTCATTCTATCTCTATACAAGATTTGTTGGGGCTGGCCCTTATTAAGGATGAAATTAATGCAAATATTCTACGGAGATAATCAAGGCGTAAATTATGGGATTCTCTTATGTGAATTATTGTATATTTAATGTAAATGTGATGGATGTGTTGTTGCATATTTCCTAAGATAGTTTTAGAGGTTTGTATAAAATAGCATATTGGAGTATCAATAAAGTGTGTGTTCAGATTTTCATTGTATTCTTGTTTTTCACTCCTCTTTAGCCCTGGTGGGTTGGGGTGGGTTGGGGTGAGAGGGGATAATTATTCTTTTTGTGTCCAACTTCGGAGTAAGTCTCAAGACCAATTCAAAATTCTAGATTTATTATTATGGGAAACTAAAGCATTCAATTCTGAGAACAAAACTTGCACGCGTACATAGACTATACTACTGGCAATTTGTTTGTTTTATAAATCATGTTGTGCTGTGGTAACATGTGAAATTAAGTTTGAGTTGCTTGTGGATGTGCAGTCAACTGATTAATTATTCATTTACTAACGTGTTCATACTGATGAACATTATACAAGCAACAAGATGTTTCCTGCAGTAACTACACCACCATCATACTTCTAGAAATTTTTATGTATTTTTCTTTTATGGTTGAACGATGTCTTGAAATAAGATTATAATTATTGAGTGATGTCGATAAATGAGTTGAATGATCTCTTTTCGCAATATAATATATGCTCCATCTAACGCATCACAAAAACGCCCCGGTCATTTTGGCAGTGGCACCACTAACCAAAATACTCCGGCTAACTAATCAAGATGTTAAATTCCTAAGCTTTTTCAGTATGTAACCTAGATAATCTGGAATGCAAGAACAGTGCAATTCAAATGAGTTCTATTTACATGCGTAAGTTATTCAAGACACTTCCTAGTAGAGCTGGTTGGTTCCGGTTCCAGTTCCCTGAATAGATGGAACCAAAACCGTCGGTTTTATCTGCAATTTCTATCGAAGTGCCAGTCCTCTGTATGTCGCTGGTCGGTCATGTGGCACAATCTAAGCCGTTGATTTCCAACATTCAAAACCAACGATCACATTGCAGAACTGTCAGTTCCACAGTTCAAAACAGAACCGAAACCGCATTGTGGAGCCTTTTTAGCCGGTTCGGAACCGCAGTCCCTGGTGAAAGGTTCTGAACTGTCGGTTCCAGTTTTTTTGGATAGCACTACTTCCTAGTGAAGATTTCTATGGTCATGGTCTGAGGATCAATACCTCAAGCACTGTGTGATAAACAAATCATATACAGAACAAGTATCCAATGTTGTCAAACTCGCGAGTCAACACGTAGACTCGTCCGAGTTTACGAGTCGCGAGGCTCAAACGAGCCGGATCGGTATAGGATCGCTTGTGTGATAGGATCGGGTGGGATCGCGAGTCAGCACGTAGACTCGTGGGATCGTACGAGTCAACACAAGTCTACAAGATCAATTTTTTTTTAATAAAAATATGTTTATTATTTTTCTCTAAAAGCTGTTAATGACTCCAAGTAGACTAAAAGCCATAAATCACATTTTCAATCTTCATTCTTCGAAAAAGCCCAATCAATTGATTTGAGTACCAAATCAATTGTGACTTGACGACTTCATCTTTCGAAGAGCTTCGATTACTGAAGAAAGGATATGTTTCAGAATGTATGGACCATATGTAATTTTAATTATTTTCTCGATCTGCTTCAACATTCGAAATTTTTGACTTCTCGAAGTAATTATTAGCCTTTTTGAGTTTATTGTACTGTAAATTTTTTCTTATATGTTTCATGATTCAGAATTTTGTTTGATTTCTAAAAATAATTTTCGAAAAGAAACTAGATGATGATAAGGCTGAAATGAAAAGTGTGTTTTTATAGATATAAGTTATACTAAAAAAATGAGAGATGTCTGATTTCTTCCTTTACCAAATTTGATACGGAGTCTCTTTATAGTTTACAGTTTTTATTAATGGTAGGATGTTTGTTCAAGACATAAACCACACAATGCACATGTTAATTCTATATTTAATTATTTATTGATATGACAAGCACCAAATGGAATAGATTGATGTTTAATTTGTATTTTTTAGAGCCTTAATGGTTTTTTAGATGTTGTTTGTAGACATTATATTCTAAGTTTTTATCTTTTAATGTTAATTTACTTAAAATTTAATTTTTGGTAGGATCGTACGATCCTACCACGATTCTACGATTCACGATCCTAGTAGGGCCCAACGATCCTACCTAGGATCGCGAGTTTGACAACCTTGCAAGTATCATTAACAGCAGGGGAAAGTACACAAAAAACAAATTAATCAGAATTTACTCAAGTGTAAATTGATGAAAAGATTATTCAGCTACATCATCAATCTCTCAATTTGTTAGGTACAAACATCCAGAAGGCTCCTATTTAGGGAAAATATCATCCCACCAAGTAATAACAATATATAATGCCTTTCCACATAACACAGGGAATCTAGCAAGATCAAACAGCATAAATTACACATATATCAAACGAACCAGCATTTCAAAAGATTATGTCCTCGTCTTTCTGCGTGTGGGAAAGCAGATCATGGGCTGCACCAAGAGATATACCTTTCTTCAAGGACATTTCTTCTGCAGACTTCTCTTCAGCATATTCCTTGGCAGCTAGACGCTGCCTCTCAACCTCTCTCCTCTTGTAGCCTTGTATCTTTTTTAGCCTGAAGAAGTCCTCCCTTTCCAACTCATCCAACTCTCCTTTGATGTAAGTTATTGTGTTCTCCAACCTTGGCTTCACAACATTCTCCAGCGCAATGACCCTGCGATTTGTGGTCTTGATTGCTTCATCGAGGGTCAAGAATGAGGTTTGTAGAGTAGCCAGTTCGACAAGCAGTTCAATAGATTTCACATATGCTTCACGGCATGCTTGAATCTGCTGCCCCCCTCTTGCCAGCCCAGTCAAGCTATTCTTAGTTTCTCCATCAATGTAGTATTCAAATTTAGGAAGTTTCACACCAGCAATGTTATCCTGACGTGATCTAACCTTAAGCGCAGCACTTTGGACATTCTCACGAACAGTGTGCTTGATATTTTCACCAGCAACATATTTAGCTTCTGTAAGGGCAAACGAGGAAGTTTTCGTGACATCTCCCATCGATTCTTTTGTGGAAACAATTTTCTTCAGGATCTGCCTAAATTGCACAGTCAAAGCATCACTCTTTTTCTTGAGCAAAGCATGGCCTCTTGTGGCCCCGACCAGTCGAGCTTTCACTACCCCAAGCATTGTCACAGTCGGTGTGATAACCCTAGTTTCCCTTAATTATTTAAGGATTTTTAATTATTATTTTTCCTTCTAATTTATAGATTTAGAAATTTTACACTCGTAAAAAAAACATGAAATTTGTACGTCTCCATTTCATTGTACCTCCACGTATTTATGAATATTCATGCTAAATGGATTATGATCATTTCTTAACTAGACAATGACGTGGAAGATAAATAAATGCTGATATTTATCCATCATTCCACCTCATGCTAGCTGATAAATACAAAAGAAGTAAAAGTGAAATTGAGTTACTCCACTGCGTGGGCTTCATGTATATACCATAGTATGACTATGCAAAGCTATACCTACAACTAGCATGGGTGATTCAGCAGCTTAAATGGCCCTATAAAACCTACGGAATTTCCTCCACCATTTTCATACGAGAATTCAGTAGACTTTGAGTGAAGTAGACTTTGGAAGAGTTAAGGAGAAGGTTCAGCTGAAAAACTGAAAAGAGGACCGAAACAATTCAACAGAGTAAAACAAGGTGGGTTATATTTTACTTATGAAACTATGCTTGAGTTATTAAGCTCTGATATTTATGCAAGTTAAAGTTTATGAATGTTCATGAAAATTGCTTCGCTCACTATTGGAATTGTGCATCTACTTGAATGAAAATGGGCTCTGCCCATAAGTATTGAATACGATCGGATCCTGAGCTAGACGTAGCCAGGGTTAGTGTACACCAAACGTCACGAAGTTAGCCTTGGGAGAATCTGTTTTTCCCAAGCCTAATGAAGGGAACGAGGTTACTCTCAGCTGAATGTGTTTCCCTGAGTTTAACGAGAAGTATAGAATGCACCAATAGCTGAGGAAGAAAGGTTTGGCCAAGTGAAAGTTTTGGTATACATAGACTGCTTTCGATTTTAAAAACTGTCTATGTGATACCAGTAATGCATGAACATTTAATGATTTTGAAAAAGATTTTTCGGAGGTTTATTATCAGCTGCATTACCCACTGAGTACATTAGTGCTCAGCCCAAATGTTTTCAAAAATGTTTTTGCAGGCTGAAGATGGCAGTGTGGAGGCGACGGTGCTGAGTTGGTCTGTTTGTGTTATTGTACAAATTCCCGTCTATTTTGAGACGTTTCCGCTGTATCGATATGTATATTATGCTCTACCTCTCTTGTTTCTACCGAAGTAGTTTGATCTTAATTATATAAATACAAGTGCTACTGAATTTCAGATGTTTCAATTTCTTCCCCTTTCTTTCCCGCTTCTTTCACCCCTCCCCGGTCGCGCTCCGGCCCATTTGCCTTCCTTCGGGAATTGGGGCGTGACAGTCGGGACAACATTCAAGCGCTGGGACTGTCCTGACATCTTGTCAAAATCTTATGGCTGAAAGAGAAATAAAAATGATGTACACATTAATCAACAACAAAGACATTCTTTTAATGACGAAATGTCAGGTGAATAAAATTATTTACTTTAAAGCATGTAATTATCAGATATGTACCTACGTATAAATGGAGAAGAAACTAATACAAACCGAAGTCTTTATCAACGCCTTATCCTATTACTGCATGCTCTTCCACTACACCTGAAAGAACAAAAATATAATGTAATTCCAAAGCTGTTACCTTTTAGCTTGCATTACCATTGTGCATTAGCCTAAATGCCTCATTAAAGACAGATGAATCCGTCAAAGCAAAAATCTTCTGGGTTCATTACTCCTCATGAACAAAGAGGGAGGATTATGTAATACGACATTATGACCATGATCCAACTAAAAATTTCCTGAAACACCCTAAGATTTGAATCTCCAAGTGAAACTGGATTTCACAAAACATTCAAAGAGAGGTATGATGGATCGAAGATAGGTAAACCCTGTTCTAATAAACATGAAAACTGGAGTAAATTAAAAAACACAGATAACATAGGATCCCAACTCTCAATACATCCAGTGCAAGCTAACACTTGTTTGTTTTAGCATCAATCTCTTAGATGAGTAAATTGACCTTTTCCAATTTTAGAGCATTCAAAAAACTTAAGGAGGAGCCACTCAAAATACAGTGTAACAGTAAGGCCATCTTCGTAGCCCTGATCCAGCCCCTAGAGTCTTCTTCCAATCAAATACATATCCAACAAATCACTAAATTAAGTAAATCAAGCTAAGCAAATTACAGGAAAATATGAGGAGTCGGTCCCAATCAAATGTATTCAATAAAACACTAATATGAAGTAAATATTGCTAAGTAAAATCAAGGAGTCGACGAGTGTAGCCATAATTCCAAACTAAATGTAGATCACCTAAAAACAAGTATACATCCGACATCAATTCAAGAGCAATATGCAGCATGTATCAAATCAGCGAAGAACAAAAACTCGCTTAAATTCACAACAATTTCAATCATACAAGTTAGCAACGTCAACGTCAATGCCAATTAAACAAAAGCGAAGCACCAAAATAAAGTAGAAATTAAATCGGATCTAGACCTAAGGAAAACAATAATTGATAAGCAAAGGAATGAAAGAAATTAGGTTTACGGGAGTACCTTAATTAGAACAAGAGGAGCGACGAAAATGTACAGAGATGAGGATGAGGTGGTGCGAGAATTGGTGATTGGAGATGGAAAGAGAGAGAATGGAGTTTTTATTATGTCCAACTCTCCGGTACATAACACGAGCAGCAGTTAATTACAAAACAAAATCAGTAGAGTAATTGGAAGGAATGTAATGACAAGTTTGACCTTAAGCTGCCTGTCTCGCTGCTGCTACAAACACGTACACCAGTAACACACCACTATGTTGGGTTGGTTAATTGGATTATTCTATAAATAAAATAAAATAAATTGGACCCCAAAAAAAGAGATTGCAATTTGCAAAGTAGTAACATTATACTACTAATAACAACAATTAAATTTCAACATTTTCAAATGACTAGTAAGTGTTGGGAAGCTTTCTTAATATAAGGACTTATTTGGGACATGATCACTTGACAAAAATTAGTTAACTCATTCTCCCCCAATTCAAATAAACCACGTAGTTTCAGGAAATAATAAGCTGATTATTTTTTGTTTTTTTTGGTCATTTTCACGGCAAATTGGCAAAAATAGTCCTCAAACTTCGCGTTTTTGCGAATTTTGTCCTCAAACAATTTTTTTTGTTTTTTTGACCCTCAACTCCTTGTTTTTGCGATTTTAGTCCTACCGTTAGATTTTCCGTCAATTTTAACGGTAATTCAATTTTAATTTTAAAAAATAAAAAATTAAAAGGGCAAAATCGAATTTTTATTTATATGGAACAAAATTGCAAATGAAAAATTATTTGGGACCTATTTAGCAAAATTAAATAGTTTAAGGACTGATTTCACAAGTTTTAGACAAATAAGCTAATTGCTTCGTATCGACGAGATTTTACATTAATTTTTTGATTTTTCATATAACTTTATTGCTCCGTATCAAATATAAGCTAACGAAGACTTCGTACATAAACAAC
Source organism: Lavandula angustifolia (assembly GCA_028984105.1). NCBI lineage: Eukaryota > Viridiplantae > Streptophyta > Magnoliopsida > Lamiales > Lamiaceae > Lavandula > Lavandula angustifolia. Next base: position 27,096,480 of record CM054808.1, read on the forward strand.
ATTTAATTCGAAATGCAAAATATTACTGTGAATTAACCATTAAAAAATAAAGCTATTATCACCCAAATTTTTTTACTTCAAAATAACAATTTAGAGGATAATATTTACTTCAAAATAACATGAATACGATAAAAATGTGTCAATTCGTATTTTACGATGAATAATATGTTATAAAAAATATTTAATTCGTAATTTTTCATGAATAATAGAATACGAGGAAAATATGTATCAGTTCGTAAATAACATAAAATATTAGTTTAATTTGCAAATACTATAATAAGCCAAAAAAACTACTACAAACAAGGTTAGTCTCGTATTCACATTCTCTGCATAGAATTGTCATGACGAATCCCCAACACCACCACCCGCCATTGAAGGTCGTAACCATAACTCACGTCCGCTACTAGCGCGATGATCAGCTCAGCCATTTCCTCGCCTGGATCTACCTCGTCCCCATGTTCATCAGCTTCGGCGGATTCGTCTCTCACTTCCTCTTCCGTTGCGAGCTCCAGGGAATGTTCTTCGCCGTCGGCCTCCTTCGCAATTCGTCAGCGAGCGCATCAATTGCGGATTCGCAATTCTCCTCGTATTCTAGTTATTTTGAAGTAAATATTATGCGCTAAATGGTTATTTTGAAGTAAAATTTTTGGGTGATAATAACTTTGTTTTTTAATGATTAATTCACAATATATATTTTGCATTTCGAATTAAATGTTGTTTATATTAGTACGGAATCTTCGTTAGCTTATATTTGATACGAAGCAATAAAGTTATATGAAAAATCAAAAATTTAATGCAAAATCTCGTCGATACGAAGCAATTAGCTTATTTGTCTAAAATTTGTGAAATCAGTCCTTAAACTGTTTTATTTTGCTAAATAGGTCCCAAATCATTTTTTATTTGCAATTTTGGTCCGTGCAAATAAAAATTCTGATTTTGCCCTTTTTATTTTTTATTTTAAAAAAAAAATTTGAATTAACGGTTAAATTGACAGAAAATCTAACGGTAGGACTAAAATCGCAAAAACAATGAGTTGAGGGTCAAAAAAACAAAAAAAGAAGTTTGAGGACAAAATTCACAAAAACGCAAAGTTTGAGGACTATTTTTGCCAATTTGCCCATTTTCACCACCTCGACAAAAAATGTTCCTCAACGCTCTTCAAATTAGAAGGAATCTTCTTCTAATGTACTTTATAACGTTTTTGCGGCCGTCGGTTGCTCCTGAACAGGGCCGGCCCCATTGAATATCTGTTGGGGCTTTTGCTAAGGGCCCCCAATTTTAAGGGGCCCCAAATTTTTTAAATCAAGCCCATTAAAAAAAAATTCAATATTTTTGAGTTCATTTCTACGGCAGGGCCCATTTCAACTTGAAATTAAATAAATATTTATGGGAAAGATGGATTGAAATGGGCTTGATTTAAAAAAATTAATGTGAGCTGAACAACTTGAAAAATTAATGAGTTCATTTCTACGGCAGGGCCTGATTTCAACCATTATCAAAATTAATGAGTTCAAGCTCATTTCAACGAGGCGAGGCCCAACGGATCTTTTAATGAGAACGGCTCTTTTGCAACAGCCAAGTAGCCAACCCAACGGATTGCAACATAGCCGGTAGCCCAACGGCTATTTCTTTTACTTAAAACCCCTCCCTCTGGCCCTCTCTCCCTTACAGCTAAAGAAACAGAACAGAAAAGCAGAAATTACAGTACAGAAGCAAACCGCAAGGCGCAAACGAGACACAACAGAACAATCGCTCCAGTTGTTGGCTCTCCTCTCTTCAATAATTTCGTCAAAAAACTTGAATTGATACACGCCCCCCTTCTTCAAATCAGGTTTTATCATTTCAATTTGTACAATTTGTGCTCTTTTTTTTTAATAGGATTAGGGTTTTGTGTTGTATTTAAGTAATTTGATTTTGTGATTATTGAATATGTTGCCTAGAAAATATCCTTCTGGAAGTCAAAAAAGGAACAAAAGAAAAAGAGATGAGGAGTTGGTTAAAACTCAAAGAGAATGAGGAAGTTGATGCTTTGAATGAAGAAATTGATATGAATGTGAATAGGGAAGTAAATGAGAATGAGAATGAGGAAGAAATTGATATGAATGTGAATAGGGAAGTAAATGAGAATGAGAATGAGGAAGAAATTGATATGAATGTGAATAGGGATATTGCTATTTTAGGATTAATTATTTTATTGTTATAGTGGATATTGCTATTTTATCTTTAAGGACTAGATTTGAGCAATTAGTAGTATTTGAAGATATTTTTGGTTTCTTATTTAATCATAAGTCTTTATCTTCATTGGATGATAATACATTGCATAAATGTTGTGTCAAGCTTCAAGATGCTCTTAAACATAATGATAAATTTGATATTTATGCTGAAGATTTATATTCTGAATTGCAAGTTTTACAAATGTGTTTACCTTTCGAAGTAAAATCAATTCATGAAGTTCTTGAGTTTGTTAAAGCTTGGGAATGTTTTCCTAATGTTTTTATTGCATATAGAATATTGTTGACTATACCCGTCACTGTAGCTTCAGCACAAAGAAGTTTTTCAAAATTAAAATTGAACAAATCATATTTGCGTTCTTCTATGTCTCAAGAAAGGTTAAATGGACTAGCTATTTTATGTATTGAAAATGAGGTATTGGAAAAACTCGATCTTGATGATGTTATTGATGGTTTTGCTTCTCAAAATGCTAGAAGATCTAAATTATTTTAATAATTATTCGATCCTTTTTTTTTTGTTGCACTTTACGATTTCTACTTTTAAAGTTTTGTGTAGGCACAATGAAAGTATATCTATCTTTTCACGAACTATCAATAAGGAGGGGGCCCCATTTTTTCTCTTCGCCTAGGGCCTCCGAAATGTAAGGGCCCCTGAAATGTCTTGAGCCACAAGGCTAGTAACATCAAGTGAGGGGTTATGGCTGCTGACAGTATCGTGGAAATAATTTATTTTTATTTTTTCAGACGCATTTTTCCTTTTGAATTGAGAGTTTGTCGGTTTGAGTGACAGGAAGAGAAAGAGAAAGGTGAGAATGATAAATGCAAGATTGATGTTAGTTCCAGCAATATCCGAGTAACGGATGAGGGAGAGAATAATTATTGGCGTAATAAGAAACAAAACAAAATCATTTGGATTGAGATAGAATGGGGACAACAGCAAATCCGGTCCCAACCTATGGACTTAATAAAAGTTCGGCATAATATTAATTACATAACTTGATGGCAAGCATTAAACAATTAATTACATAACTTGATGGCAAGCATTAAACAAAAAATTGTATCTATTCCCAAAACTCATTTCCAAATTAAATAGTGCCTGTAATAAAACCAAATCTCAAAACGACATAATTTTAATGAAAATAATAATTGAACAGAAACTTTGGAAACATATGATCTCATTCTTGAAAATTTTACTAGCAGTCGGATGAGTTTTCAAATATAAGTGTATACAGTATTACATAAATATCAGTAATAACAGTGCCATTAAATCCTTATAAAATACATCAACAAGAATTTCAATCAAGGCCAGTTTTTCGTTTAATACATTAGAATTTACACAAATTCTTTGACTATATATGTACGTAAATTCATATTTTACACTAGAAGATATCATAAATTCAGCAGCATCTTCCCCCCTCTTTCGATTGTTGCTCTAATGAAAACAAATAGAAAAAACATCCACCACTCCGAAACTATTCACAAATTCCAACCTCGTCGATCACTCTTGGATGCTCTCAAGTCTCCTCCCCAGCCTTCTTTTCCTGCATGCACGCCTCCCGCCCTCATCATCTTCACCTGTCGTGATATCCAACACCGTCTCCAGCCCATCTACGCTGCTGGCGTAGCTGTGCGTGTCGCTATCCGGATAGCTGAAGCTGAAGTGGCTCACCTCTCCCGCCGGAGAGGCCCGCTTGAAGAACAAGCACACGACGGCGCAGTCGTCGATCTTGGAACGAGGGTACTTGCACTTCCACGCACTCACGGCATTCTCCACTAACGACTGGGCCGCTGTGGATCGCTCTCTTGCTGACCCCACTATCTTCACTACTTCCTTGTTCGACAATGCATCCCATATCTAACACATATATATATATGTATATTGGAAATTAAATTTACTGTTATATTTTAATTTAAACAAGTGTTTTTTACTCTTACCCCATCAGTTGCTAAGACTACGAACTCGTCTCTCTCCGTTAGTTTCCTGTAGGAAACTACGGGAGTGGAGATGAGGCCGTAGTCTTTCAAGCAAAAATCTCCGAAGGCTCTGGCCATTGCTAGGCCGGGGCAATCTTCATGCGGCATCCATATTCTGTACAAGTTTGGCTCTGCCTCCATCGCTTGGATTCGCCCTTTGCATCTTATGATCCGGTTTGCTTCACCTGACATTACAATTAATACCTCTAATTAAATTGTTATGTTATTGCAGGACGAGATGAGAGAGAGAGAGAGAGAGAGAGAGAGAGAGAGAGAGAGAGAGAGAGAGAGAGAGAGAGAGAGAGAGAGAGAGAGAGAGAGTTCAAAAAACGAACTTGGGACGTTTGGTTTGAGATCGACTGTTAGTTGCTCTGGAATGATCTGATTACTATCATCCCTCGTGCAAAGAACAGCTCGAGAATCGCCTAGATTACAAATGATCAAGTGTTCACCCTTGAAATACAACAATTAGATTTATATAAGAACAACACTTTTAATATAATTAAGACACAGATTGAGGCAATAAATTAAACCTTTTTTAGGACAGACACAGTAGTTGAGCCACTGCAATAGGTCTCTACTTCAACATCTTTCTCGAGCTGCTCATCCATGTCGTGGAAAGCCTTGGTCACTCTGGCTTTCCACGACAAGTAGAGCGGATTCCGAGACTCGGGCTTTCCGCTGTCTTCATCGTCGGATAGAGCTTGGACATCCATTACTGCAGACCTCCCATCGACGCTTGCTTGTCTGTAGAGCTGAGAGATCTTCGCGGGCAAGAAATCACGGACGTAACTCGACACCTTGTGACCGGAAGGCCCGTGACCGTCGAACACACCGCAGAAGAACATGTCCTTCTCCCCTGCAAACCTCTGCACACAATCAACAATTTAAGCCATAATGCAAGGGAGATGAAAAATCAAGATTTGATCAGATTTGTTGGAACTACCATGTGAAAGTATAATTAATTGATGACAATGTGTCTGTTCATGGAATTAGTCGTGACCTTTTTGAGGCATCTATTCCTGAAAGAAAGGTTGTATCTTTTTATTTTAAGCCAACTTCAATGAAAGGAGTTGTGACATTTTGCTTGAAATGTGAGCATTGATAGTGGATTTAGTCTTAAAGACAGAGTCATTCTCTCAACGTAACACCTTTGTATTGGGTTCGATTTACCAATGTATTTCCATTTCCTTAGAATTACAACAAGATTTGAAAGAAATATTACAAATTCTTGTTTTCTTACCTCCCAAACTGTCATGGAATCTTGATTGACTCCCTTCTTCCCTTGCTGGGTGTACATGGACACATATTTGGACGAGCCCTGCAGCCGGACTCGAGCGCCAGCCTCGCCTCTCAACACGATGTTTAATCCATCATCGGACCGTCTTTCTTGTCTTTCTTCTTCTTCCTCGTATTCCTCGACGTCCACGTGATACCTTCGGACGTAACTTCCATGACAGGAACAACATGCACCCATTTTTCGCCCCTCGATCCTCGGCTCGATAGGCGAAAAATGAACTCTGGAGAAGGACTGATGAGCCTAGGGTATGATTCTTCAAGCCTCGACAAAAGTCGCTACAAAAAAACCGATGTACCAATATAATTTGCCGGTTGGGGTGATTCGAGCAAGAAAAGCTGCATTAAGAAGAGGGATCAAGAAGTTGTCTGAATCTATGTGGATATACACAAACTAATTAAACAAGTTGAAAAAATCTTTGAAGGGGGGTTGTTTTGGGGTTGACAAAAATGACCATTCACGACGAGGCATTCATGTCGAAATGGCACATCTCCGCTAGCGTTCACCCTCTCTCCCTATCTATCTCCACATTTCTCCTTTTTGTTTCGCCCTCTTAAATTTTTCTTCCTTTTTTAGGATGATAATTATGATTACTTACGTTGCATGTGGCTAATTTTAGAATGTTGGTTTGATAAGATGATATAGGGATGGTGGACATCAACCAAATTTGTCGGAATAAGATATTTTGTCCCAAAAATTTCATGCATTAACCCATTTCCAGACAGAAACTACATAACGTTGTACAAACAAATAGTAAAAGAGTAATAAGTAATTGAATTGCTATCAAAATTCAAAAAGCATGAGATTTTTGAACAACAAATCTTACTCCCGAATTGTAGAGTGTTGTGTATAATTGGTTTTGGCTTTAATTATTGCTCAAATTTCGTACCTGGTGATTTTACAGCCATTTACTTGTAGCTTGTAAGGAAGTGTCCTACTCCAAATTCTATAATATTTTATCTATTAGGAAATCAATACTTAAATATCAGTCTACAATTTAATTATTATATAATAGTCAATAAGAATATGTTATAGAGTTTTATAATTTTAAACTACTACAGACACATAACCAAACTACCGGCCGGCTAGTCCAGTTTTGTATCGAAAAAATTGGGGAATGCGTGGTTGAAAACATGAAATTTCATCTTCTTTTGTGCACTAATGAATAGTAAAAAACACACAAGAAAAGATAAACAGAAAATAACCTGACTTTCGGCATCACATTCCATCTATATGTTTAGTAATGATCTCTATCTAGCTACCACGTTCATTTTGTTTTGTTGGTTCCGTTGTTAGAAACCAAGAAAGAGAGAATGATTGTTTTTTAATAATTTTCCTTTTTTTTTTTTATCAGTTTTCCAATCATTGGGAGAGGGAGAAATACAGATCCAGCAATCATTAAACCAAATGCCAGTCTGTGTTCATTTGATTTCACCTGAAACTGAAAGTATTGAAAAGCCTCAAAACACATCAGACTGCAAGAACATCATGATCTGTTCCACTGGAACACCTCAACAAATTTATGACAAGCCTACTTTTGCAACCCCTCCACAAACATGACATGATAAAAATTAAAAGATAAAAGTTTCAACAACAGTACCATCTCTACCATCAATGCAATCTTCTCCAGTAAACAAATACTAAGGCATTAATACTAGATAGAAAACATCAGCCTTTTTCCTTTTTAAATCAAACCCGGGAGGGATTGAACCCTAGATCTATCACTATAGAGCGGAAAAGTACCAACTAAACTGTTGGAGAGAAAACACCAGCTATTGTCTGAATGCAACATAAAACTTGAGAGATAGAGAACTTGATACAAACATGGCATCAAAATCTGAGGAGTTAATCAATTTAAAGCAAGACGGCAACATCACAATATACCAAAACAGAAATGACATAACTACATAATGATCTTCTGGAGGAAATATCTTGTGAACATCAGATTGTGGCAAATAACAAATCAGAGCTGAAAACAAGATCATAAAAGCAGGGATTATTGAGATATTAACTATTTCACTTTTCCTCTAAAAGAACAGTAGGTACATATGGATAATAAATGAAATTAAAGGCTAAAGAAAAAGAACCGAGAAACGCCACAAGATCTTCATTTGTTTGCAGAAACATAATTTTTCTGTAAATGGGAAATGGTACATTTGAGTTGTATAGCTATTACCATTTACCACCATTGATGTACTAGAACTCCACTCTCTCTAAGAGATGTAAACAAATTCAAGCACTGTCCGTATGTCTTTTGATACTTGGCCGACCTCTCACCGGGGCAGCATTTCTGCCACCGGTTATAATGGCATTCAAGAAAGAGTTCATCAATCAAGCAAATAGCCCCAGTTTTAATCAACCTTGGAATCAAATCAAATTCAGTCCCCTCAACATCCATCTTCATCACTACGTAGTCTCTCTCCGTAACCGTATTCTTCAACCAATCAGCAAAATCAAAACCCTGAATCTGATCGACAGCACCAGAAGACGTGGAACCGGTTGAGGTCTGAACCGGCTGAATCCTGCCCATCCCTCTACCCTTCTCTACTTCTTTGTGACCGGGGTCCTCGTTTATCTCGAAGAACAATGATTCGTTCTTCACCCAAGCTGCATAAGGCAGTAGAGTAACCCCTTTCTTGAGCTTATAGTCACCATGGAAATGCTTGTCTGCTTCAATAGCATATATCTCGAATGTCTTGTTCTGCTTCGGGTATTGCTTCTTGAACCAGCTCACAATGCTCGAACCGTAGCTTCGAGATCCAACATCAACATACACATATCTTGGCTTAAAACTAATGTCAACCATCCAAGGCAAATACTTAATCTTCTGTACGTTCCTCTTGAGAGTAATCCAAGGTTTTTTCGGTTCTTCCACGATCAACGGCTCTGCTTTCTTGATCAAATCCCTCTTATAACCCGGAACAGTGCATTTATTCGCTGAATGATTGCTAGATTTTACCTCCACACTCCCTTCTCCACCAATTTTTTGCAGAACAACTTCTCGAATGAGTCGCATTTTGGAATTCAATCCAACAATATCCCTACTGCTCACCAATTTACAAAAATGAAACAAACCGAGTAATGATTCAAAACTGTATGTATCGTTCGCACCAGTGTGGACGACCAGAAACCCTTCGGGCTTCATCGTCCGCTCAATCTCCGCCACCAATCCACCGAGCTTGGCAGATTTCTCCACCACGCCGCCTCCACAGAAAACGAAATCGAAAGTCCCATCGCTGAACGGCTGTTTAAAACCCTGCTCCTGAATCACCAGCGGCTTGAATCCTTTCTTCGAAATGCCAATTGAATCCTCCACCCCCAACTCCCGCAGCGCGAACACATCAGCTCCGGTCGACGTGTCGACGCATAGGGTTTTAAAATTTGGGCTGAGAACAGCTTCGGACATCAGATCCTGAAACACGGACGAGTAAAACTGCACGGTTTTCTGGAAACCGGCCGTTGCCCATAGATCGGGAATCTTCTTTGGCGTCGACGGCGCAGATTCGCCGGAGGTCGAAATAATCGCCGACGACGAGGATTCAGTCACCTGGACGCCGCTCACGACGTTGAGATTATCCGGCAAGGCGAAGAAGCAGAAATCTCCGACATCGCACGATTCACCACGGATTGTGACCACGTAAGCAAATCGGAGAGCGATCACAAACACGCAGAACAGGAACAGCCGCACCAGAATATTCCTCAGGAAGCTCGGCTTCGCCACATTTGGCTCCATTAATATCAACAACCAAAAAAAATCACTCCCAAAAAAGGCAAAATAAAAAATAAAAAATCAAATAATCGAATCTCTTTTCTGTGTGATGTATGTATAACAGTGTGAATTTATCTCCAAAAAAAGGAAAAAAAGTAGACTACCGGCAGCAGAAGCGAGCGGAAGTGTGGTTAGCACCGATTAGGAAGCGGCCGGGCGAAGGGTTAGAAAATGGTAAATCGGAAGCAGAAAGATGGACAAAAGGGGAAAACATGCTGCGGCGGGATGATTCCAGAACGACGGCGAGACTTACTCCGATCAGAAGATAAGAACTACTTTACATAGTAGAATTCGTGTGCAGTAGAGTGCTGATTATTGTAACAATTTCCTTTTTGGCAGAGAATTAGAGGATGAAATTTTTATGCGTGTTTGTGTGTGTGAAATGGATTTTTGTGCGTGTTCTTTTTATTGGGGTGAGAAAGAAAAAGGAAGTTTGGAATATAATGCGGGGCAGAAAACGACGGAGGTGGGTGACTGGACGAACCGGTTGACTGTAGGTGTGAACGGGTAGTTATCAGATGCATGCAGTTGCATTAATATTCTTGAAGAAATTGTGTTATTACCCAATTTCATTATTTCGTTAAACTAATTCATACTATTGTAAGAAAAAATATATATATTTTTGTCAAAATATGTAAGTTTTTAGGGTGTTTATTGATTAATCTTTATATGTAGTATTTATTGAATTTAATAGGAGAAATTAGGGTTATGATTGAATTTAATAGGAGATCTACAGTAACTTGTTTTATTTTGTGTGAGAACTATCTAAGATTATTACACATTGATGATTGAAGGATTAGGTAGATTTGTGTGAACAAAATTCAGAATTATATTTACATTCAATTGATAATTATCGTTCGTTCATGGTTAGATATTTTTCTAAAAGAATACTTGGTTTGATAATTGAATGTATGAGGTTGCATGTATCTATTGGCATGATCCATTATTTATATGTATTCAGTCAATTTCTTATGTTATTGAATGAATAGAAAATTAGTTTCGAATTAAAAATTAAATATTATCGCTAACATACTACAGTATTGTTTTTTATGTGCCTAGTTTTAACACTTGTATATTTTATTAGGGTGGCTTTATGATAAGATTATAAGAGGTATAAAGAATGAGAAAGTGTATCGATTGCTTTATTTAAATTTATCATATTTGATTCAATCCCAGTGAGTTTATGACTTCTTTTCCGAATGATATCCATCGTAAGAACTCATAAGGGTCTGAAAAGATAAATCAAAATTGTTGGAATTAATTAGATTATTATTATTAATTGTTGTTCTTATTAATCCTTAAGCAGAAAAAGAAACTTTTAATTAGTGAATCTCCGCTAGAAATCCGTGAGCGCGTCACAGATAATCCATCTGACGCGGATACATAAACATTCTCTTTCCATAAAATTACAATGGTGCCATTAAACAGCTGGAATTTCGGGATTATGTTTCCGTTTGCCGGTTGTCAGAGCTTCTCGAATTCCCAATTTAAGAACCGTTAATTTCGTTTGCTTTCTCAAAATCCGATAAATTTATAGATATACTTTGGGCTTTTGAGGACAGAAACGACATTTCCGGTGGTTGTAATGAATGGTAATTATTTAAGCGTGGTCGCATTAAATTTATACCATCTTGTCTAAAAATAAAAAATGTACAGCTTTTCGGTCAATTACAGCCTTAAATTTTTAAAAAGCAAGTCAATTAATGATTAATTATATGTATTACTAATACGTATCATATTTCTTTCACTTCATACGGATTCAAAAAATATACTCTCTCCGTTCCAAATATATATGTCTATTTTCCTTTTTCGTCTATCCCAAATTTATATGCCTATTAATAATTTTTTTTGTATCTAACTAAATATTTCACCAAATTTAATAGATCTAATTAATATGATAACATAGAAAAAGACTATTTTATCCAAATTTTATAATAATAAAAATAATTATGATATTAACTTTTTAATAATTTACTCAAATTTCAATACCAATATTTATCTAATTTTTATATTATTAAATTTTTTCTTAATCTATGTGAAAAAGTAAATACGCATATAAAATAGGGATGGATGGAGTATATATCTATATATAAATTTGGCAATATTCAATGTATCTAGTTCATAATAATGTCAAATCATCAATGGATCCTGTTGCAATCACCTATTAATGCAATTAGTCTAATTTAAATATTCGAATCCATAAATTATAATAGAGCATCTAAATTTGGTACTAGATACACCTATATAGCTCGATTTTTGACTTATAAATAAATTATTGTTTGTCACAAATTCAATTTTATTTCAATGTCCTCATCACGTAATCGGTCTTTTATATTTAAATTATTTGACGCCATCCTCTATGGATGTACCAATTTTCTTATGCAACCTCATTACGTGTGACAGGTAAAGCTATGTCACGCTCAGGTCGGCCCTTATTTTGAATAGCATCATTATTTTATAATTAAGTTGCTAATTTTTCTCAATTGATCACATGAACAAAATCAAAACCCAATTAACCATTTATGCATTGTGTTCGTTTCTATTTGGTCATGATTCAAGCAAGGAAAGATACCCAGCTACTTTTTTAAATATTCAAATACATATGATATCCCACCTCTAATCAATAAATAAAAATAATATAATATGGTTATGAAATTAGAGAGACATAGTGATAGGAATTTTATTCGCAAGTGTACGAATTTAGTCATATTGTAGTAATAAATCTTGGAATACCAAGGTCGAATCACAGGGACAATGATTTCTCTACTTAAATCTTATTCTAATAACATAAAACAGTAAACCAATTTGTGGTGGTAATGATTAAAGCTAGAAACACTAAAATGAGAAATGCAAATGCGAAAGAACTAGGGATGTCGGGCTATGATTAGAAATCCAATTAACCTATTGATTTTGTTCTTCAACTATTCTACAACATGCACTCTAACGTATCTTAAACAATCTCTCGATTCGAATAAGACGTGCTCGTATAAATGCTATACCTACTTTCGTGATATAAAAATTAAACGAACCCATTACAATTCTAGGTGTTGAACATGCTATACCCTTATTAGCCTACTCTCGTGACTATTCTCGGGCATATCCTACTATCTATTGCGCGGATTAATCTCGAGGGTTACAAGAAATCAATCCCAAACATCATATATATATATATATATATATATATATATATATATATGTTGATCAAGCATATATATTTAATTAAAACAAGGTAGTAGAATTAAGAAATGGATGAAGAACTAAAATCAATAAAGATTAAATATCATTCATAATCATAAACACCCTAATCCCTAACGAAGGGAATTAGCCACGAAACATAGTCGATAAAACGAGAGAGAATTCGAATACAAGAATTGTAAAGAAAAGACAAAGGGACTTCTCAATCTCCATGTCGAATCTCGTCAAAAGATTGTCTCGATTCTCCCCATGTGCTGATGGTTTTCTTCCCCAAAATGTTGATGATGATTTTCTGTCTCAATCCGTTTCTCACCCCCCTCTCCTTTAAAATCAACTCCCCATGATGATCCCTTTTCAAAACTGTCGTGGAGATGTTTTTAATTAACTTCCTTCAATTCATTAAATTGATATGAAGACAAAAGCCCATTAAGTAATTAAGAAATCAACCCATTTGCATATTTTCCGCTTGACTCTTTTTTTTCGACTTTCTATCCAGCTTTTGCACCGGTATTGTTCTGTGTTGGTTTTGTCTTTGATTTCTCCACTCCTCAATATGAAAGCTATCTCTTTTCTCAAATGCCTATCAAAATCCAATACTTGCAATATAAGTAGCAATCATGTTCAAAAGTTAAATATATTGATACAATCTCAACTCAAAACCAAGCACCGAACAATACTTAAATGCACCCTATCACATATATGTTATATTATATGGCTCAAATCCTAATCCTTTAAGGAAATTGAGTCATATCTCATATCGGATAATTAATAAAGTTTATCATTAATTTTTTCCTATAAATATATAGGTTCTCTAATTATTTTAAGTGTGCTTCTACGCATCATAACCCACATGTTATGAGATTAGTTAGTTGAACTAATTGACCATATTCCGAAAGCCCATTTTGTATTATCCTCTTTATTAGTGGATTGTTTCTTCGCTGCCCGTGGATGTAGGTCAATTGACCGAACCACGTTAAATTCTTTGTGCCTATTTCTTTTTCTCCTTTTGTTATTCTTTGTTAACAAGTGGTATCAGAGCTCCTAACAAGTGGTATCAGAGCAAGGTTTGGCTCGTGTTGTGACAATGACAATAACAAAGATTGTGGTCGAGAAATTTGAAGGCTCTTGAAGGAGGTGGAGCATGTTTGAGGAGGAAGCACCATGACGTGAAGTTTCACGTTATCGGGGTACCGTTTTGCCAATGAAGATTCCAGTTCTGAAGATTTAAATGATGGATGATCCTTGTTCGAGAGACACTGCGACTTTGTTGGTATTCTGATTTGGATTAAGCCCATTAAGGCTTTTGCGGAGGCGGTGGAGCAAGATTTGTTCTGTGTTCGCAATTGGAGTTTTGGTCGATGTGAAGATTTGTTATGTTGGATTGGATAATGGAGTTTTTCCTATCATGGTTGGAGTTTGTTCGTTGTGAGGGATTTTTCGCCAAGGTGGAGATTTGTTATATAACTCAAATCCTAATCCTTTAAGGAAATTGAGTCCTACCCCACATTGGATAATTAATAAAGTTTATCATTAATAGATAGGTTCCTCATTATTGTAGACACACATCTCGGAATTTGTATTCTCCTACTTTTATAGTGAATTTTCTTCCCTACGCGTAGGTCTATTGACCGAACCACGTAAATTCTTGTGTTCTTATTTTATTTATTTTCTCGTATTTCGTTTACTCGTATTTATAACAATAAGTCTTGAAAAAGAAAGATTCTATAATTGGATACCGCAACAATTATCGTACACGGCAGGTCACCTGCAACTGCAAATCAAATAAATTAGACTGATTTATTTAGTTTTTTTTTTAAATTATAGTAATGTTTTTGATGGATCCAATTTACTGAAACTTTGTTACAACTCCCAATGGGCCATAATTAGTTCACAAGTATTGCATATCAATTTGGTGAAACAGTGGATTTAAAATCATTTGCGCCTGCAAATTGTGATTAACCCTAAACTAAGTTTTCAGCGCTAATTAATGATGGTATCATGCTCACTATCCTAAACTGCATCAATTTAATTTTACTGCTGATTTATTTACACGCTATTACACACCCTACCCCTGTCCGCCTGCATGTAATAAGAAAATAAATTAGGGATAAGTTGACTAGGAGATTAAAGTATTCTAGTAGTGTTTTAATCGATCAGGATACTGATAAGTTCGAGTTGTGAAGTTTTTGAAATTGAGTTTGACTTCATTAAATTAAATTAATTATTATGAGTAGCTCGCGAGTGCCAGACTAATATATAAATATGGAATTACATCATCAGTTTCAAAAACTCTATTTCAATGTTGTTCTATAGAATGGGTATCTAAAAATTTGTTATACAAATAATAAAATTGTATTATAACTATCTAACTGCCTATTTCTATGAAACAATGTTGGGAAGAGTTTTTAGAACAAATGATCTTGTGTCATATATTATTAACTTTTGGTATCAATGCTAAAAACAACTTTAAAAATTAGAAAGTAATTTTTCAGTGTTTGGTGGAATAATAAGAACGGATGAAATAAAAGGGTAACATTCACGAAAATATTTTTAATAACTAAAAGCATCTCTACTGATGATTATGTTTTCAAAGGTTCGACTATCGACCTAAGATCTTTGCAAATAGTAAAATATTGGTTATACAATTTTTTTTAAAAAAAAGGCAAATTGGCAAATACAAAAATATTAATTTTGGTTATAATAGATTATTACGATTTTGGTTCTACTATTAATTTTTTCATTAATTTGACTGTTAATCAAATTTTAATTAAAAATAAATAAATAGAAATGATAAAATTAAAATTTTAAAATAGTTAATTGACAAATCTCGTCTTCAAGCTTTCTGTTTTTTGTGTAATTAGTCTCTAATCTTTTTTATTTGATATTTTATCCCCCAAACTTTTGTTTTTTGCAATTTTCGTCCCCATTTAATTTTCTATCAAATCGAGCGTTAATAAAATTTTTATTAAATAAAAAATAAACAAACACATATTAATCAAACTTCCATCTTCTCGACACTTGCTTTTCATTATCTCTTTTCGTCGCCGCCTAAACACGGAACCCTACC
Organism: Lavandula angustifolia; assembly: GCA_028984105.1. Classification (NCBI taxonomy): domain Eukaryota; kingdom Viridiplantae; phylum Streptophyta; class Magnoliopsida; order Lamiales; family Lamiaceae; genus Lavandula; species Lavandula angustifolia. Next base: position 27,112,013 of record CM054808.1, read on the forward strand.
GTTTATCTCAATAATTCTACTCGAAAATTAAGGCCGGTTCTAAGGAAAAATGGATCATAAGTGAAAAATCAAAATGGGCCCTTTATCTAGATAAGGGTTCTTGCATTTCACTCGAGTGTGGCTCAGAAATCTTAAAATAATCCATTTTCGAGTAAATTTTTTTGGAATAAAATTGTACTCCCTCCGTCCCATTATTTATGTCTTATTGAGGCTGCAGGCACGGTAATTAAGATAGTGGAGGTAAAGGTGTAAAGTTGTGGTGTAAAAGTATAAAGGGATGGGGTCCACTTGCTTAGATTGATTGTGATCCACTCATTTATTTTCTTATTTGGTATGAGGCATAAATAATGGGACAACCAAAAAAGGCAAGTGGGACATTAATAATGGGACATAGGGAGTATATAATTTTTTGGGAACCTTTTTTTCCAAAATGAGAGACACTATACTAATCTTAGTAGTACTATTTCTCTCGCCGTTGACAGTGGCATAGACGCTAATATCTTTGGCGTAGAAATAATACTTCGTCCACTCAATTCCTCATGATTTCATCGAGTAGGATTTCGTGTAGAGTTGTTGATATCAGCAGTAAGGTTCTATTTTGTGGCGGCGATAGAGGAAATAGGGAAAAACAACGGCTAAGAACATAGAAGTTTGATTAATTCTCAATTTTACCCTTTTTATTTTTTAATTTAACAAAAGTTTGATTAACGCTCGATTTGACATAAAATTTAATGGCGAGACGAAAATCGTAAAAAATTAAAGTTTGAGGACATAAAAACATAACAAAAAAAAAAACAGATTGATAACTAATTATACAAAATCGAAAAGTTTGAGGACGAGATTTACAAATTAGTTATTTCAAAATTTTAATTTTACCCAATCTATTTTTTATTTATTTCTAATTAAATTTTGATGAGCAATTTAATTGACGAAAAAATTAGGGGTAGGACCAAAATTACAAAATATAAGTAATCTGGGATTAAAAAAAAATTTAAATTGAGGACTATATTTGCTAATTTACCTTAAAAAATAATTAAGCACTTTAAAATCATTTCCAAACACTCGTTAACCACTTCTTAAAGTAAAGATGTATTTATATAGTCAAAAAACATACGTCCACAGTATCCCAACCCTCTTCTTAAAGTAAATGTTTATTTGCACCATTTAAATAAAAATTTGTATTATTTTACACCAAAACATACCACGAGTGTTTTTACTCTTCAATATAGAGTTCTAAGTTCTTATTTACACCTTACTTATTCCACATATCGATTGACCCTGCACCACGCTCTCTCATTGAATGACGAATAAATAAAATGACATACCAAATCAAACTTCGGAAAAGGAAGAGTAAAACTATAGATCAAAACTGAATTCATAACCGCGAGAGATGCTCATGCTCTCAAGCATCGTTAGCAGAGAGTGCAGTTTCAATGTTGGAAGGCAGTAAGCCATCTGCCGCGGTGGAAATGAGCATTCCTGGTATCTGGGAATGCCAATAAACATCTTTGAAGTCCTTCTGACCCTGAAAAGGTAAATCAGTGCAATGTTATGAGACTATTAAGAAGTGATGCATTATCTAGAAACTTCTAAAATACCGAAGAAACTACAAAATAATCCTAGAAGTGTCAAACTAGATCATTACTAGAAAAAAATCCTAAGAAGTATCTAGAAAATATTGGATAGATATTATAATAAGAAAAATCTAGAATGTAGGAGAAAAAGAGAGAATCTAGAAAGATCCTCCCATACCTATAAATAGCTCAAGAGAGCTACCATTTGTACCACAATCCAAAATACAATCCAAAAACATTCAAACTAATAAAGCATCAAAGATTTTGGAGAGAAGTGCTCCATCCCAAAACACCCTCTACACTAAGAGACCTCCCAACATTCTAGATACTAAAATACCCACTTCACTAAAAGACCCTTCCACATTCCAAACACTAAATAACCCTTCCATTTTCTAACAACCTCCTATTTTCTAACAAGTGGTATCAGAGCCACGTTCGGTCATAAGCGGGCGACATGGCATTATCAAGTTCATCTCTTACAACTCCTGTATTCAATGGAGAAAACTACGACCACTTGAGTGTCCGGATGAGAACTTGCCTACAATCTCATGATCTTTAGGATGTAGTAGAAGAAGGGATCACTATGCCGGAAGAAGATAAAGATGATGATGCATCCACCTCTGAGGTAAGCAAGAAGCTCAAGCAACTCAATGCTAAAGCACTTTATCTTCTCCAACAATCCGTTAGCGACACTATTTTCCCAAGAATTATTAATGCTACTAGTGCAAAAGAAGCATGAGATATCCTTAAGGAGGAGTTTAAGGGTAATTCTAAAGTCCGAACTATAAAGTTACAAGGTCTAAGGAGGGAATTAGAAAATTTAAAAATGAAAGATCCAGAGGCTATAAGAGATTATTTCTCAAGAATTATGGAAATAGTCAATCAAATGAGATCTTATGGTGACAAGATCTCCGACGAAAGAATTATCCAGAAGGTTCTAATTAGCCTCACAGAGAAGTATGATCCTATAGTAGCCGCTATCGAAGAAACAAAAGATTTATCGGCATTGTCTACCGCGGAGTTGATGGGCTCTCTAGAAGCACACGAGCAAAGATTGAGCAGGCGACATGAAAACTCGCTTGAGAGTGCCTTTCAATCAAAGCTCAATGTTAAAGGAAATAGGTCGAAATCTGGTGGACATCCGAAAGGAGAACGAAGCTCAAACATGGAGGAGAACAAAGGAAAATATCCACCATGTGGAACATGCAAGAAGACAAATCATTTGGAGAAGGACTGCTATCATCGAGGAAAGCCACAATGCCGAAATTGCAAAAAGTTCGATCACGTTGAAAAGTATTGCCTATTAAAGAAGAACCATGAGGCCAACTACTCTGAAAATCTAAAGGAGAACGAACATCTATTCTACGCATGCCATTTCCGCAAGAGACGAGACAAAGAAGAATGGTATATTGATAGTGGGTGCAGCAATCACATGACCTTCAATGATGATATTTTCTGCAATCTAGACACCTCTATCAAGAGAAAAGTCAAGATGGGAAACGGCAAGCTAGTGGAGACGAAAGGGAAAGGAACCATTGCCGTCGAAACTAAGAAAGGTACGCGTTTTATTAAAGATGTTCTTCTCGTACCAAGTCTATCACAAAATCTGCTAAGTGTAGGCCAAATGATGGAAAATGGTTATGCCCTACACTTTGAAAATAAATCATGTCAAATATATGACAAGAAAAATAATCAAGAAATTGCGAGCATCAAGATGGGAAAAAATAGGAATTTTCCCATTTATTGGCGATACCCACAAAAGGCGATGGTGGCTCAGCTCAATGATACCAGCCTATGGCATCGAAGATTTGGACACTATAATCTCAATGCCTTAAGGTTACTCCATCAAAAGGAGATGATGAGAGACTTGCCGCTCATAAATGAAAAAGGAAGTGTTTGTGAAGGATGCATGTTCAGGAAGCAACATCGGCAACCATTTCCAAAGGAGAAAACATGGCGGGCTAAGGAGATTCTAGAGCTTGTCCACACGGACGTATGTGGGCCCATGCGGACGCCTTCACTCAGTAATAACATGTACTTCATACTCTTCATTGATGACTACACAAGAATGACTTGGGTATATTTCTTCCAAGAAAAATCAGAAGTTTTTGGATTTTTCAAGAAGTTCAAGAACTTCGTAGAAAAACAAAGTAGTCACAAAATTAAGAAGTTAAGAAGTGATCGAGGTACGGAGTACAACTCTAAAGAATTTGACAAGTTTTGTGAAGATGAAGGCTTAGAACACCAACTAACGGTGGCCTACACTCCACAACAAAATGGAGTGTCGGAGAGAAAGAATCGGATCGTAATGGAGATGGCAAGGTCCATTCTAGGCGAGAAAGGATTGCCAAAGAAATTTTGGGCAAAGGCAGTCTATACCTCAGTCTACTTACTAAATAGGTGTCCGGCCAATGCCGTCCTCAATAAGACGCCAATTGAAGCTTGGTCCGGTCAGAAGCCTTCAGCTAAACATTTGAGGATCTTTGGAAGTATACGTTACATCCATTGTACCCTCGGTAAAAAGACATAAGCTGGAGGACAAGACACAAAAGGGAATCTTCCTTGGATATAGCTCTAAATCAAAGGGCTATAGAATCTACAATCTCGAGACAAAGAAGCTCATCACAAGTCGAGACGTGGAGTTCGACGAGGAAGCTACTTGGAACTGGGAGACGGAAAACACACAAAAGAAGACAGTAACAACACAACTTGAGGTGGCCACAGAACAAGAAGAAGAAGAGGCACACAACGAAGTGGACTCCCCACCAGAAAGTCCACCACTAAGGTACCGATCTTTACAAGATATATATGCAAACACTGACGTCTATGAAACATGTAACTTTTGTGCCCTAGAGCCACATAACTATGCAGAGGCATCAAAAAAGGTACATGCGGATTAAAGCAATGGAGGAGGAGATAAAAATGATCGAGAAGAATAATACTTGGGAGTTAGTAGATCTTCCAAGTAACAAGGAAGTAATTGGAGTTAAATGGGTGTTCAAGACGAAGCTGAATCCTGATGGCACCATACAAAAGTATAAAGCAAGACTTGTAGCAAAAGGCTATGCTCAAGTGCCAGGAGTCGACTACACGGAAACGTTTGCTCCAGTTGCTCGAATGGACACAATTAGAGCACTTATAGCTCTTGCAGCTCAAAAGAAGTGGCGAATATTTCAACTAGATATCAAGTCTGCCTTTCTCAACGGAGAACTAAAGGAGGAGGTATATGCGAGAACAACCGGGAAGGCTTCGTGAAAGAAGAAGGTAAAGTCCTCCACCTAAAGAAGGCACTATATGGGCTCAAGCAAGCACCACGATCCTGGTATAACAAGATTGATGAATACTTCACTCGCCAAGGATTCAGAAGGAGCAAAAATGAGCCTACACTCTACATCAAATCCCAAGCGACAAGGCCAGACATTATCTACGCCACGAGCTTGCTTTCCAGATTCATGGAAAAGCCAAGCGAGATGCACTATGGAGCTGCAAAGAGACTTCTTAGATACGTGCAGGGAACAATTAACTTTGGAGTTTGGTACACACCAAGCTCATCTTTCAGACTTTGCGGATACACTGATAGTGATTGGGCGGGATCTAAGGATGACATGAAAAGCACCTCCGGTTATGCCTTCACACTCGGTTCGACCATCTTCTCATGGGGATCGAAGAAGCAAGATTGCGTTGCACTATCATCGGCGAAGGCGAGTACGTAGCGAACATCCGGAGCAGCATGCCAAGCTATATGGCTAAAGAGAATACTAGAAGACATGGGAGAAAATCAAGATGCGATAGAAATCTCTTGCGATAACAAATCGGCTATCCCAATGGCCAAAAATCCGGTTCAACATAATCGCACAAAGCATATTGATATCAAGTATCACTTTATCGAGAGCGTCCAAGCTAAGGGCCATATCGAGATGAAGTATTGTCCGACAGAGGAACAACTAGCGGATATCTTCACCAAGGCACTACCAAGAGACCGATTCCAATTTCTAAGAAGCAGGCTTGGAGTCATCGATAAATGCATCAAGGAGGAGTATTAAGAAGTGATGCATTATCTAGAAACTTCTAGAATACCGAAGAAACTACAAGATAATCCTAGAAGTATCAAACTAGATCATTACTAGAAAAAAATCCTAAGAAGTATCTAGAAAATATTGGATAGATATTATAATAAGAAAAATCTAGAATGTAGGAGAAAAAGAGAGAATCTAGAAAGATCCTCTCATACCTATAAATAGCTCAAGAGAGCTACCATTTGTAACACAATCCAAAATACAATCCAAAAACATTCAAACTAATAAAGCCTCAAAGATTTTGGAGAGAAGTGCTCCATCCCAAAACACCCTCTACACTAAGAGACCTTCCAACATTCTAGATCCCAAAACATCCTCTACACTAAGAGACCTTCCAACATTCTAGACACTAAAATACCACTTCACTAAAAGACCCTTCCACATTCCAAACACTAAATAACCCTTCCATTTTCTAACAACCTCCCATTTTCTAACAGAGACCAATGAAAACATGAATCTTCACTGCTTACAAAAAAAGTGAAAGATATATCACCTGATGAACAAATAGAAGCTGCGGTGGCAAATCCGTGGGGGCATTTACTTCTTTTGTCTTAGCTTTGAACTCAGCCTCCTCTTCCTCATCTCTGTCCAGCGAAAGGTCACATATTCTGATAATAGAAGTGATGAACCGTAAGAGGATCCAACTTGTCAAGAATCTATGATATTCGCCGTAGAAGACACTGCTAAGGTGGAGGACACATGTGGACTCCATTCAATGGATGTAACGGGATGCTTATCATACTCAAAGTGCAACCACAGAGTCTCCTTCCTTGAGCAATCTTAGATCTAGGATGGAAACCTCCCATCATCACTACCCGATGCTAGCATACAACTTCACCAGACTAGAAGAAATAAGCAACATAATATGTAAATACATAGAGAACTTTAGTAAAACAATTGTGATGTAAGGAGGAAAGGAGGGTTATAAACACATGTTCCATGTAAGAACATTCACATAAGCATTCTGTGCTTTGATAGACTGAAGAGGTTTTCCAGTGCGAATATCCCAAATCGCAATATTCAATCAACTGAGCATGAGGCGAATATATATGGTTCTGTAGGACTCCACTGCAAACCAAGAAATAAACCATCGTTACAAAAGGGTGCAAGACTTAATATATCTCCAGTATATTCAGTGTCCAAAGTAAAAATGTGATCTGAACCTGTAAATCTTGCATTATGACCAACAAATGATTTAAGATCAACATTCCAGGTTGAGCTGGATGCTGGCTCCCGAAGATGAATACAGTTTTCTGCAGTAACTTGTCGGAATGGAAACAACAACGAAGCTGACTTAAGAAAAGTGTTGCAAGCAAAACCCGATCCACGGAGTTCAACAATGAACTCAGCACCGTCCAGCAATACCTGATACAGGCCTTCCAGGAACAAGAGGACTCTAGTTGATGGCATAGCCTTCATCCTTGTGTCCTCCAAAATTAACTAAACAAGCTTGATTGAACACACTGGATCCTCCCAAAGAATCTAAATGAGGGGTGAACTCCCACACCTGCAATGCATCCAAAGGATTAGGAAGAGAAGCATACGGAGCATATACACTATATGTGACAACGCAAAAACTATAAACAGGCCTATTAAATGATTTTCATGCCATTGTCTAAAACATACTCACGATCATTTTGCATTTTGTGCTTCCGTATTTAAATGCATTTTCCATATAAAGTGATTCATTTATACTTGGTGAATAAACATCACTATGTTTATTTTGCATTCTATGTGAAGTTGTATAAATTAGTAAATTCATAAAAGAGCGTTAACTTATTAGGATCATGGGTCTAAATCATCTAACTCATGTATATTGATAGTAATAAAAATATTTGTTAGAAATGTTTTTACATTATATTATTTCCTTTCTAGTTGAGGATTTGAGGTGCCATGAGTAAATTGGTAATAGTAGCTTTTGATTTATTCCTCTTCCAAGTGCCATGCATGTAAGAAGGCAAAAGTACACATAAACCACTCAAACTCTTGAAAGTTTCATCATTTTTCACCTTTCCATTTTCTTCTTCTCTCTTGTCTTCAGACCATCTCCAAAGCTACTCAAAAATTGGGGATTTCCTTATTTTTTGGCACTATTTTATCTCCAAGGCTACTCAAAAGCTTCCCCTATCATAGGGAAGCCAAATTTTTCCCATATTTTTGGGGGAAGATTTATCTCTCCCCTATCTTTTTTGCAATTAATATTATTATATTAAATTATCTTTAATCAATAAATTTTAATTTGGTGGAGGCCAAATCAATTTTCCCATAATTTAAGTAATTTAAATTAGTTTTTTTGCAATTAATTTTAGTTTTTCCATTAAATATATTATTATATTTAATTTAGTTATATAATTAAATTAAAATTAAAGATATTATATCATTAAATTGTAATTAGAAATATTATATAATTGTATTTTAATTTGATTTATAAGAATAAAAAAAAGAATATTATGGAATATTCATTTTTAGAGGAAAAGATAGAGGAACACTATTGGAGACGAAATATCGTTTCCACAAAAAAAATTAGGATAGGGCTCCCTAAGATAAGGGAGACCCTTGGAGATTTCTTTCTTCCAAGAATTCCCCGAACGGGCCCCGAGAAACCGGGGGGGGTAATGCTGACACCTTGTAATTAGAGGTGTCAAATTTGGCCCCGATGGACTAGCCTGGCCCGGGCTATAAATTTTAGGCCTATAAATATGAAGGCCCAATTTACCCGCTCAAATAGCCCGACGGCCAACCGAGTTTTTAGCCACAAAAGCTCATGGGCTATAAACCCGCCTACTACTGTATACTTAAAAAATTTATAAACTTTTAGAAATTAAAATATTTATGTGGTACAATAGTATATAATAGTAGTAAATTTTCCTTTGAAACAACTTATAAATTGCAAGTTATAACTTAATTTAAGAAAAAAAAGCTAGTATACTTAAAAGAGTAGGTCTTGTGTGCAACCTAGGTTTTGCATACAACCGAATGGGCCACAAGGTAATTTAGGAGCCGCTGCCATACCATGCAAGGAGGCCCGCGAAATCTGTCCAAATTCAAAGTGAAGGTGACTCTCACATGAAATCATACAAAGGATCGAGTCCATCTATCATTCTTTTTTTTTCTTTTCGATTTTCTTTTTTTATATAATTTAATTATTTTTTAATACTTTGGAACAATCCAATGTCTACTAAGAGATTCATTTTTTTCGTTCAAGCCTATATTTTTTTCTTTTTTCAATATATGTTAAATTATTTTTATTTTTATTATTATTTAATTATATATAAATCTTAAATTATTTTATAAAATATGAAAATTGATCGAGTTATTAATTTTAGTTTCATGTTTATATAATAAGTGTTCGTGTGAATATATTCATAATAATTGATATGCATATTTAATAAAGTGATACATTTCATCCAAAAAGTGATACAATTGATCAAAACAACGAATACCTTTATTAGTGTAAAGCAAAACTTATAATACGTATAAGTGATACATGTATTTAGTTTAATTGATACACTCTTTCTTAGAAATTGATACAATTGTAAACGAAAGTATCACATTCTGCAAACGAAAGTATCAGTCTTTCTAATGAAAAATATCACTTCTATTGAACAATAGTATCACTTTCTGTAAACAAAAGTATCATATTTTCTAATGAAAAGTATCATTTCTATTCAACAATAGTATCACTTTATGTAAACAAAAGTATCAGTCTTTCTAATGAAAATTATCACTTCTATTGAACAATAGTATGACTTTCTGTAAACAAAAGTATCAGTCTTTCTAATGAAAAGTATTACTTCTGTTGAACAATCGTATCACATTCTGTAAAGAAAAGTATCAGTCTCTCCATAGAAAAGTATCACATTATGTAAAGAAAAGTATCAGTCTCTCCAAAGAAAAGTATCATTCCTATTGAGCGAAAGTATCACATTCTGTTAACAAAAGTATCACTCTGTCTAAAGAAAAGTATTACTTCTAGGATGAATTTGAGGTCAAAGAAAGTGATACTATTTCCTAACATTAAATGATAAATTTTATTCGTAGAAAAAATGATACTATTATTTACATAAAGTGATATTTAAAATGATACTAAAGTAGACCTTTTTAGTCGTGGAATTTGCTACGGTATTTTTCCGTGTTTTTACTGTACCATTGGAGTGAAAGTCTAAACTCTACTTTTTTTCCGGTTAAAAATGCTCGTGTTCCTACGGAACAACGTTTGGGAAGGGTTTGGGAAAAAGCGTTTGCGGAACGCTAGCATTTCCAAACCCTTTTAGTCGTGGAACTGCTACGGTATTTTTCCTTATTTTTACTATACCCAGAGGGGAAGTCTAAACCCTACTTTTTTTCTCTAGGTTAAAAATGCTCGCGTTCCTTCCGGAACACTCACATCCTTTTCGGAACGCTAGCATTTCCAAACCCTTTTAGTCGTGGAGCTGCTACGGCATTTTTCCTTGTTTTTTACTTGTACCCTAGTGGGGAAGTCTAAACCCTACTTTTTTCTCCGATTAAAAATGCTCGCGTTCCTTCATAAAAGTATCAATCCTATTAATATTGAAAATAATTTATACTTTTCATGTAAAGTGATACTTTTGTTAAGAACAAGTGATACTTTTATTCATAATAAGTGATACTTTTGTTCATAGCAAGTGATACTTTGATTCATGACAAATGATACTTTTATTCATAATAAGTGATACTTATATTCATAGCAAGTGATACTTTGATTCATGACAAGTGATACATTACTAGTAAGAAGTGATAATTTTATTCAGAACAAGTGATATATTAAGAATAACGAATACTTTTCATATAATGTGATACTTTGATAAGGACAAGTACTTTTATTATCTCATACATATTCCTCATTATGGTATATCTCTTCTATGACTATTATATATACAATTATAATTTTTTTTAAAATTCTATGACTATTATATATACAAGAATAAATTTTAATATATATATATTAATATTCTTTGTGTCATATATTATTTTTTAAAAATAAGAAATTAAATTTATTATTTTGTGTGTCATATTGTAGTTGTTTATACAATTATAATTTTTTTAAAAAAATATTATATTTTTTAACAAGAATTTTTTTAATATACATATTAATATTCTTTGTGTCATATATTAATTTCTTTAAAACAAGAAATTAAATTTATTAATGTCAAAATTTAAAAAAAAACAGCAATCTCGTTATTGGGTCTCGAACACGGGTCTCATGAATGAGAGCCTAATATCAAACCGACTGCGCTACACTAGCAGTTATGTAAACATCCATATTAATAAGCTATTTATTTGGGTGCAGCCGGTTGCACTTGCAACTGGTTGCACCAAAGTTTTTGTGTACTTAAAATCACAAAAAATCTCTTAAATTAGTTGAAAAATGAGAAGTTGGTGAAATCGGGTTTAACCAACTTATCCTCTTTAATGGCAAACTTGTAATTTTAAATAAGTTATGATTAGATATTTTAGTTCTATATCTCAAAATAAGGTACTACAATATAAATTTGCAAACACTATTATTCCAACTTTTTCTACTTTTTAAGACATATTTGTGAACACCTTATTAATTCTCTAAATGACAACGTTTACCAACTTCTTAAATTAAGAACTTACAAAAAGTTGAAACTATTGCAAACAAGCCCAAAAGGTTATATGTTCGATGATGCTAAAATCATTTACTTATTTTGTATTGTTTAATTAAACATTATTAATTTTATTTTATAATTTAAATATTTAAAATAATTTATAATTTATTTTATGAGCAGGTTTAGCCCGATGGCCCCAAGGCCTGTAAAGGGTTGGGTTACAATTTTCATAGACCCAGTTAATTTTTGGGTTGGGCCGACCCTACCCGATTTCATGGACAAAGCCCACCGGGTTGGGACAAGTCAGCCCGACCCGATGACTTTGAAATCTCTACTTGTAATTGTGGTTTTCAAGATTTTTATGTAGCAAGGAAATAAACAGACGCTGTAAATGACTAATATAAGAACCTAATAGAACATCGATCTTTTTTCCAATAGTCAACACTTCATGTCACTGAACTTTAAGAGAAAATGTTTAGACAATTTCAAGTACACTAAGAAACACAATTCTATCAAGGTTAAAAGTTTTTTTGTTTTCCGCACAGATCCAAAGAAAGGCAAAAAAGCTAGCTAAGATGGAATGTAAACAAAATTAAAAAGGCCAAAGAACATGTACCTGAACGTGGCCTGTATCTGCCCACGAAGCACATAATGCGGATGTTGTTGCATAGCACGGATCCTATTTACACCACCATCGTGAGAGACATAGCGTAGCAAGTCATATTCTAAATATGCTATAGTTGCGGGTCTTGGAAGCATGAGTTATAACATGCTACGAGTTAAGAAATACACAGAAACAGCAAAAAAAAATGAACTACAAGTTAAGAAAACCCAAAACAACTTCCGAAAAAGAAGTACTGGTTTAATAGTTTCAAACACCGGATAACTTCTCATCAATAATTTATTAAGAAAAAATTCAACTAAGTAGAAGCATGTACTGTTTACAAGTAATTTACATAGTGTATATCATATGAGTGGCATCTATATATGTACAATTAACACATCCAGTGATAGGTATAATATCCACTCATGTAAGAAACAAATCAAAGCCAATATTCAAAAATCGCCTGCGTCCCAGCAATGGAATATACGGTATGGGGAAACTCAGTGCGGATCAAGCTCAAATAATCACACAATAAATCAAAACTAGGAAAAATCGAGCCAAATTATCATGTCTATACAAGCATGCACCATTATGAAAAGGATAACAACATTGACGCCAAGATCACATCACGGCATGATGTAGTTGTATAGTGCGTAGAAATAAGAGTCCAACAAAAGTACTCAAAATGACTACAAAATTCAAGTTCTAATTACAAGTTTGATAAACGAAGTATTCACAATACATCATACAAGGAGGTATGCAAACATATTCCGTAAAAGTTTATTACAGTTATGTAAGCTGCAGTTAAGCATGCGGTTTACGAGACATGCGGTTATAGACAACGTGTAGGCATGCAGTTTAGAGATGCGAGTTATAGACAACGTGTAGCATGCAGTTTTGATATAACGTACATGAGTTATGAACTGCTTATCATTCTCTTTAAGTAGAGGATTTTTAATCTTGTAACACACTTTTCGATAATACAATCTTCTCATTTTTTCCTATCTCAAATTAACTTAACATGGTATCAAGAGCTTGAATTCTTTTTCGATCCATGGCCTCTTCAACATCTTCCGACTCTTCTCTTCCTACTTTTCATCCTCTTTCCCTTCGTTTGGATCGTTCCAACTACGGCTTTTGGTGTACACAAATACTTGCTTACATGCGTGCTCATGGGTTCGATAAAATTTTACTCAACACCGATCCTGCTCCTCGGCCCGTTTCTTAGGGAGACTCTCCATCCGCACCTCTTCCGAATCCGGCTTTTTATTATGGACTCGGCGTGATCAATACTTGGTAAGTTGGATGCTTGGATCTATTACGAGTCCATGCTTGGTCATGTCAATCGGTGTACATCCTCTCATGAAATTTGGGAGATTCTTGAGAATTTATTCCGGTCACAATCTCGTGCTCGAACTATGCGGTGCGTCTTGCTCTTCAAACTCAAAAGAAAGGCGATTTATCTGTTGATGAATTTATACTTAAAATGCGATCCATTGCAGATCAACTTAGTGCCATTGGGCAACGAGTCACTGAGGAAGATCTTATTCTCTCGGTACTTGGGGGTTTCGGAATTGAATATGATTCCGTTGTTGTTAATTTAACCTCTCGTTCTGACTCTATCACTCTCCAAAAGGTCCAGTTTCTTTTGCAGGCACATGAATTACGTCTTCAGCAACACAATGCAGAATCTTCTATCATGCCATCTATCACTGCCGCACCATCTATCAATGCCGCTTATTTACGATCGAATTCCAATTCTTCATCGCCTCAATTTTCTTCTTCAAGTCCCGGTCATAGTGGTGTTTATGCTCGTGGTGGTCGACGTGGTCGTGGTGGTCGTGGTTATCCACGCACGAACACTCGTATGGTTTGTCAACTTTGTGGCAAAACGAATCATGTGGCTATTAAATGCTTTAAGCGTTTTGATGTTAGTTTCACTGGCCATACTCCGCATTCTCAATCTTCTTCAACTCCGCATGCATTTCTTACGGATGTGGATGATACTCAGTCTATTGCTACGCAGCGAAGGGATGGAAATTGGTATGTTGACAGTGGCGCTACTCATCATGTAACAAATGATCTTGCTAATCTTCACTTAAATTCCTTGTACACTGGATCTGACAGTGTAACGGTAGGAAATGGTAAGCAACTACCTATTCTCTCTCTTTGGATCATTTGTTCTTAGGTATCCTAAATGCATGATATTCGATAATATACTTTTTGTTCCAAAGATTGCCAAGAACTTGCTCAGTGTATCACAATTCATTCGTGATAACAATGTGTTTATTGAATTTCATGATGATTTTTGCCTTGTTAAGGACAAAATCAATCGCAAGGTGCTTCTGAAGGGACCTCTATGCAACGGCCTGTACAAAATTAACTTATCTCTTCTTCCACGGGGTTGCACATTGTCTACATTGGGAGAAACCTCTTCTTCGGCGTCTATAATGGGAGCGAACTCTTCTTCGGTTTCTCAAATTTCTGGAAAGAAGACCCCGTCTTCTCTTGCTGATAGTGTTAACTTGTCAATGCCTAGTGATTTCTCTTGTGATAAGAGTTGTAATTCTAATGTTTCCATTTGGCATAACCGACTTGGTCATCCAAATCATCCTGTATTACGTGATGTGTTAATGAATATTAATATTGGTGTTAAGGATGTTCATTCTTTCTTTTGTGATGCGTGTAAATTGGGGAAGTTACGCCAAAAACCTCATGTTTCTACATCTAATGATTCGCGACATCCCTTTGATCTCGTTCATACAGATCTGCGGGGGCCGTTGCAATTTCATCTTCAACGGGATATCGGTATTACATTTATTTTGTTGATGACAAAACCCGTTATACATGGATTTATCCGTTGAAACTTAAGTCGCAAGCAGCTAGTGTGATCAAACAGTTTATCTCCATGGTTAAATGTCAATTTGGGGTTCTCATAAAGTGTTTTCAATATGATTGGGGAGGAGAATTTCGCTCTTTGGTTTCGTTTTTCTCTACCTTGGGCATTAGGTTTCAGCACTCTTGTCCTTATATTCACTCTCAAAATGGTACCGCAGAGCGAAAACATCAACATATTGTAAGCACGGGACTCACACTTCTTGCTAAAGCCAAACTTCCTTTTAGGTTTTGGTGGGAAGCCTTTGAAACTTCTGTTTTCCTCATTAATCGCTTACCAACACAGGTTCTCTCCAGATCTTCACCTTATTATTCGTTGTTTCAAAAAGTTCCGGACTATTATTCCCTTAGAGTTTTGGGTGTGCTTGTTATCCCTACCTTCGTCCCAATAATACACACAAACTTCAGTTTAGATCATCCAAGTGTGTTTTTCTCGGGTATAGCTCAATCCATAAAGGGTATAAATGTCGCATTCTTCGGGTAGGGTTTATATTAGCGTCTCTTGTGTCCTTTAACGAATCCGAATTCCCGTTCTCGGAGTACATTTTACGCTTCAACTTCCACTCCGAATGTATCCTCTTTTTGATCGTCTTCTTTTCCTCTTTTACCTTCATTACCTCTTTCTTCCACACCAACTTCTTGAACAGACGAGTTTCTTTCCCTCAAATTCGCTTTGCACATTTCTCTTCATCATCTTCTTCATCTAGTTCCCCTCCCCCCTTACTCTCCCCATGCTACTATTCACGGCTCCGTACCTAGCGACAGTTCTTCTTCCTCGGTTTCTTCTTCCTCTCCCTCGATATCTCCTACCCTAAATACTCATCACATGGTTACTCGCGGCAAGCACGGGATCTTTAAACCTAAAGCTGTTTCTCGGTCGATCTCGTGTCTCGTCAAGCTGAACCACCGATTGTGTGGCTGCAACTTTATCTCATTACGGATGGAAGGCTGCCATGAAAGATGAGTTCGATGCCTTAACCCGAAATCATACTTGGGTTTTGGTACCTTCTTCACCGGATCAACACCCCATTAGCAACAAGTGGGTTTTTAGGGTTAAAACACACAAAGATGGCTCTCTTGACGGACTTAAAGCACGTCTTGTTGCACGCGGTTTTGAGCGGATGGCCGGTGTCGATTATCTCGAGACATTTAGTTCGGTGGTTAAGGGCTACAACGATTCGACTTCTTTTTGCCCTAGTCGCTTCTTATGGTTGGACTATTAGGCAATTAGACATCAACAATGCCTTTTTAAATGGGATTCTTGGCGACACTATCTATATGTATCAACCTCGAGGTTTTGTTGATCCTCTTCGCCCTAATCATGTTTGTCGATTGTCAAAGGCTTTATATGGTCTTAAACAAGCTCCACGCGCTTGGTATGATCGGTTGCGAGCTTTTTACATTCTCAAGGCTTTCACCGGTCTCAATCGGACTTTTCCCTTTTCTTTCGGCGTCGTCCTAATTCTTTTCTCATTATTCTTGTGTATGTGGATGACATTCTTGTTGCGGTGACAACAATGGTTGCATCTCTTCACTTTCTTGCTTCCTTACGCTTTGCCTTTGCACTTAAAGATCTTGGAGATGTTCATTATTTTCTTGGACTTGAGGTCTCTAAAACCAAGCATACGTTTCACCTTTCTCAATCCAAGTACATTCTCGATCTTCTTCTCAAGACGAATATGCGTGAATGTAACTCTACCTTGTTGCCTATGGCTACGACGCCGAAATTATGCAAGAATGATGGGGCTGCTCCATTCTCTGATCCTACTTTGTATCGCAGTGTTATTGGCTCTCTTCAATATCTTACGATCACACGCCCAAATATTGCATTTGCGATCGATAAGTTGAGTCAATTTTTACAACTTCCATCGAGCTTCATTGGCAAGCTTGTAAGAAATTGCTACGTTATCTAAAAGGATCTATTTCGTTGTCCCTAAACTTCTCACCGAGCACGGCTAACAATCTTATCAGTTTTGCGGATGCGGATTGGGCAAGTTGTCCCGATGATCGTCGTTCCACGGGTGATCCTTTGTGTGTTTCTTGGGCTGCAATTTAATTACGTGGAGCTCCAAGAAACAAGAAGTTGTTTCTCGAAGTAGTCTTTGAATCGAGTATCGGTCGATTGCTAATGCTACGGCCGATATTATTTGGTTACGTGGACTATGTCGAGAACTCGGTCTTATATTTTCATCTCCTTGAAATTATGGAGTGATAACAAGAGTGCAACCGCATTGGCAAGCAATCCGGTATTTCATGCACGTACAAAACATATTGAAGTCGATGTTCATTTTGTAAGTGAAAAAGTGCTTGATCGCATTATTGAAGTTGGTCATGTTCAGGGGGAAGATCAAGTTGCCGATATTTTTACCAAGCCTTTGTCGGCGTCCTTGTTTGAAAAGTTTAGAGATCGCATCAATCTTTCCTTAGCGATCACGGTTAGGTGTTCTTTGGGGGAGTATTACGGTTATGTAAGCTGCGAGTTAAGCATGCGGTTACTGAACATGCGATTATAGACAACGTGTAGGCATGCGGTTTAGAGATGCGGGTTATAGACAACGTGTAGCATGCGGTTTTGATATAACGTACATGAGTTATGAACTGCTTATCATTCTCTTTAAGTAGAGGATTTTTAATCTTGTAACACACTTTTCGATAATACAATCTTCTCATTTTTTCTATCTCAAATTATCTTAACAAAGTTGAACAATCGCAGGACTAATTAAAGCTTTTTTTTTTAACTACAAGGGATCATTACACCCAACAGCAAGTAGATGTACATCAAATTAAGATTTTCAAACAGTAAATCGGAATTCAGAAAGATCAACATATTTCGCATAACCCACCTTTCCCTCTCTCTCGAACGCACCCGCGCAAACACGTCAATTTGAAAAATCACATGAAGAAAAATGAAGATATATTGATAAACAATTATTACCTCAAACAAGGCCACCCAATGTGAAATTGTGAAGAGAACTCGCCTTCCTCTAATGCGTCTATACCTTTGCCGCCACTGCGGGCGCCGCCGAGTCTGATGATGATCCTCGACCTTTCTTCGAGCCCTTATACGATTAAATCCCAATTAACCAGCACCGAATTAGATTCATAACCTAAAACAAGTCACTGAAAAGCCTCTCGAATTGTGCAGGAGATTGGATTTCTACCTTGAGGGAGTATTAAAAAATTTATGTGGACTAAATTTAAATATAAAAATATCAAAGAATTTACATCACATAATTTTTTAATTAAAAATAAATGAGTCGATTAAATATTAATTCCAAAAGGCAGTTGTTGTAATAGCCAAATCCTTAACGCTAGTATAAAAATATTCATTCTTATATTTCCTCCGTCTAATTTAACTTAATGTGTTTTTTCGATTTGAAAATTAAGAAATTAAATAATAAATTATGAGATATAGGTAAATAATAAAATAAGAGAAAAGATGTATGAGATTGTGAGAAAATAAATTATAAAATAGAAGAGAGAAATAATAAAGTAAGAGAAATAAATGAAAAAATAAGAGATAATTTAATAATATTTTTAAAAGTTATTTTCTTTTAAGTAAAATGTCATTTTAAGTGGGACGTTTAGAAAAGAAAAATGTGTCATTTTAAGTGAGTGTTTGGAACGACTTTTTTGTAAGCGCTTGACTTTAAGGCTGGTGTGGGGTGTTTGGGACTCTCGGCTTAAAGGCGAGATTCTCTAAAATTGAGTCGAAAATAGAGAATCGGTGAAGTTGCTCCACCCGGACTTCTAGCTTTCGACTTATAGTTTATGTTTTTTTCGGACCAAACTACCCCTAATAATTTTATTTAATTCAAGAACTATCTCTAACACTAATACTTTGTGAGAATACATTTTCTCTTCTCTCTCAATTCTTTATAAAATTTATGGAGAATTTTTATGTATTTTGTTTGTATGATGAATTTATATAAATAAATTGTTGGGTGATGATTACGTCCTCGCGCATAGTCTTACTTGGTGGGGAAATGATTCTATCTTCTATATTGAACCATGCTCGCGGCCTAGTGCTACGAATGTTGAGAAGATTTGAAGATCCCAAAACTCCACGTCGATTGGTGAACCATTCCGTTGTAATCGTTATTTGTCTCTAAAGTTTCGAGACTTAGTAGACACTCTTGCTCACGATCAAGGCGCTCGTAGATTATCCGTCTTAACACCGGAAGTAGAAGACTCGGTGATCTTTGGACTCGGCGGGAGCGATATGCGAAAGAGTCGGTGGGGCCGGACTCGGCGGGAGCGATTCCCGAACTCGGAGGCGATCTTGATGAGACTTTCCTCGGCTATCCACCCTGCGAATACGGGATCGGGACTCGGCATCGGTAGACGGTCTTACGAGCATCGAGATACTTTTGAAAGGCAATCGGCATTGTCATATACGAGGAAGAGAGAAGTCGGCTTCGGTTTGCCTTGAAGTCCGTCTTTGTCTCAACCACTCTATCCACCTCGACGAATGACAAGAACACACGTGTCTTCTCACTGCTAAAGGCTGCGATCAACCACTTTACCTAAAAAGGTGGGAAAGTACATTGTTACCTACTTGAAAAGAGCCGTTTGCTACCAAAAGAGAGAGAAAGAAGAAGATCGTCTCCAACGGATCTTTTCCAATCTCTCGCTCCATAAATAGAGGGACATTTCAAGAAGAAAAAAAAAAGAGGAGGTGCATAAGCTTAAACAACGAAAACATACACAAGCACTCAAACGAGCTAGAACCGGGAAAACCCTAAGTCTTCCGCAAGAACTTGAAGATCTATCTCCGGTGAAAGACTACCTTCTCGGCTTCATAGGGAACCAAGCTAAAGCTGTTAGAAGAGCCTCTAGTATCCAAATCGACGATACACGAACCAAAAGCTTATTTCAGTTGTTCGTCGATCTAGAAGCTACATTCTCATTCCCTACCCTCTAACCACTAAGCTCAACCGTATATACCTATAGCTTAGACGAAGGAGTTCATATTTGAACCCGATCCTTATTGTAAAAGGACTCCTTCATAGTTGGAGAAGTTTGTCGAAACACTTTAGTTTGATGCCTTTGTAAGCTGGGACTTGCTCGATATAATCCCCAAGCCGCGGCTTTGTCACGTGCACAAGGCGGCGAGACTAACTCGGTATAATAAATAGCCTCCCGAACTTTCGGGACGGTGGACGTAGGATCGATTGATATCCGAACCACTTTAAAAATGCGTGTCTTGTTATTGCTTTCGATTCTTGTTGCATTGATTTTCTTGTTCATGCGAAAATCTTCTTTAAAATCATACAAGTTGTCTCGGCCTCTTGAGCTGTCCACTTGCTTGAGCGAGACTTGCATAAAACGGTTTCCACTCAGCGATTAGGGCCTACACTTTTCCGCACCGCGAACTCTACTGTTTGATGCGGATTCGACTTAGTCGGCTAGCGAGATCTCGGTAGAGTCGGACTCTTTGCCACACACGATTCGGAACGGCTATTTGGTCTGTTTGAATTATTTCGATGCGGCACTTTCTGAGAACGGGATCCATTCGTGTTCGAAGTTGAGAAAATCGGATTCGGGTGTATTCACCCCCCCTCTACACACGACCGTACACTCGGGACCAACAGTTGGTATCGGAAGCGGGAGTTCTTTAAGACTCTTGTTATCTTGAGCGGTCTACTTGAACGGATCCAGGAAAATCGTTTTCCTTGCGCATATCACTCTACATTCATATCATTATTTTTATACGGCTGATATGTCGGGTATAAGAATGGTACCCATGTTCTCGGTAGAGAATTATGGAGTATGGCGAGTCGAGAATGGAAGCACATCGACATCCCTCCATGATAGTATGGTGAAGAGCTTGAAGATGGACCTATTGTTCACATGATCGATAGTGTCGTGACTCGGGCCCAGTGAAGGAGGAGGAATGGTGGCCGGGAAGAAGATCCCCTAAAGACGAAGTCTCTTCACTCCCTGAAGAGAAGAAGCTTCACAACTTAGACCGAGGAAATGTCATGCTGACCACTCTTAGTGATTCTTATCTTGGCGGGGTTCGGGGAATGCAAAACGGCAAAGGAACTGCGGGACGCTCTAGCGCTGCGAGTCGTGGAACTCGAGAAGATAAAAGCTAACAAGCGCCTTGGAACTCCAAAAGTTGGAAAGTCGTCTCTCATGCACGGTGACAAAATAGAAGATACGAACGTCGGATTTACGAATACGATGAATTCCGTTAATGGGGTTGGGAAAGACATTCGGCAACCGAGAAATGAATCTCAAGATCCGAGGGGGCCTCTTTGGACGGACCTTTGGACACCTTTTGTCACTTTATTGCGACATTCGATTTAGATGTTGTCTCTCGACCATATCTTTTGAGAACTTCGGGCGAGAAGAGTTTGAGTTTGACGAGACCTCAACGAAAGCAAAGAGTGAAGGCGACAATAAAATTGACCATGCCTTCAAAGCATCGGTCGGCCACGGCATCTCCGGCGACAAGCAAGACAACGAGTAAGGCGAACCTTCACTCAATGATCTACAAGAAGGAAGTCTCACTCGGAAGTACGCGTTGCTCGTTCCGTGAAGTATCGAAGGAGAAGGAGAGGCGCGAGAAAGCGGCTAAAGCATACCGAGACACAAAAGGTAAGTCGGATTATACGCCAAAACGCACTCGACTCACAATCTTCGAATGCGAAAGAAGGATGACTCAGCACCATCAAAGGATAGTGAAAGCAAAGAAGAAAGAGTCATCATTTGTTACAACTGCAAAAAGCCAGGACACTATCAATATGAATGTCACGAGCTCGGTAGTCTTTGAACGCGCAGCACGTAAGGCAAGGAGAGAGAAATTCGCCCAGAAGAGACAATCATATATTGCGGGCGAAATCTCGGACGACTCGGAAGAAGTCGACTCCTTCATGGACTCATCGGCGATGAAGCGGCTTTCATGGCCTTAGAGCATGAAGTTGAAGAAACAAGCGAAAAGTGCCTAATGGCGGGGAGAAGAGGATGAGGTAAACTCTCATGAACCACTTAATTCCTCTTCACACTGCACACACGACAACTGTTTCGGGTGCGAGATGGAAATTTGGACATCACGACCCCTTATGAAGAATTATTAGATGAACAAATTCAAATGAGTGCACGGCTCGGTAAGACTCTTCGGGAATTGGATACCACGAAAGTGGAGAATCGGGAGACTTTCTCGGGAGAGTCGGGCCGCTGCGAAGCCGAAGGACTTGTGTTGAGACTTAGGGAGGAGATGAACTCTCCGATGGCCAAGTCTCGGCATCAAGAAGATCGAATTTCGGTTTTGACCAATGACTTGACTCGGGAAAGATCTTGAGCCAGTCTCTTGAAGCAAGAAGCTGTCGGGACTTCGGACCAAGCACGACATGCGAAAAAGAGTGATGATGTGCGGAAGAGCCGATGACTTAGCGTTACATGGGCGGCGAAAAGAAGGTGGAGGCTATGCTTGCAAGCAACAAGCCCAAGCCTTGTAAGGAAGGACTTGGTTTCAACCGGGGAAGCTTCCTCATACGCCCCGTACACTCGAAGTGCGTCTAGCGATAGGTTTGTTCGAGGAGAAACAATCAATGCAAATGTTACGAACCCCTCGGCAAAGAACAAACAAAAGATGAAAGCACCTCATCCTACGCATCGGTATTCGACCGGAAGATCGGTACCAAGACACCCCGGTTCGGTCAAGGGGAACTAGCGGAGTTAAGTGGGGCGTCGGTATGGACCACCTCGGTTGACACATCCGGCTCAATATGGGTCATATTACTATGATCCTATAGTCGGAAGTGGTTCCAAGAGTCGAGAAAAAGAAGAAAAAAAGCACAAAAGGCAAAGGTCGGCGAGTCCACCAACTCGGAAGATCCGGACTCCACGAACTGAGCGACCTAAGAAGTCGGCTTTGACCGAGTCCGGTGGTCAAGTATGTTGACTCAAGTGGAAAGAAAGCATGCGAAACCACCGGGGTTGTTAGGCAGATTTGGGTTACTAAAACTAACATCTAAAGGACCCAAAAACAAAATAAAGGGTACTGAATATAATTACATTTTTACGGGTGCATAAAGATCCTTGGTATGTGGACGGTGGATGCTCAAGACATATGACTTACCAAAGGAACCTGCGAAGAATTATATAGGCGAAGAAGGACCCCGAGTGAGTTTGGAGACAATGCAAAAGGCTATACAAGAGGATATGGAGCACTCGGCATTGGGCGCCCACGGTTCCTAGAGTATCATATGTTGAAGGACTTCGACATAATCTTCTCTCTGTTAGTCAATTCTATGATAACTCGAATAGAGTGATTTTTGACATTGGTTTTACGTGATGTCATTGATAAATCCACGGGGAAAACGGTGTTATCGGGTTCGCGTAAAAGAATATATATGTAGGCGGACTCGGAACTCGAGAGAACACGAAGCTTGTGCGGTTGGCGAAGAACGACAACCGTACGGGATGGCTTTGGCATAGGAGACTCGGCCACCTCAACTTCAAAACGCTCAACAAACTAGCAAGGAACACTCTAGCAAGAGGACTGCCGAATGAAGTATTCAGCAAAGACACTCGGTGTGAAGCGTATGCGAAGGGAAAGCAAACAAGGAATCAAAATCCACTGTTCCATCTCCTTCCCTTGATGGAATCCTTCCCTGCTACATATGGATTTGTTCGGTCCGGTCTCTCCGGTGACGATCGGAGGCAAGAAATATGCTTTAGTGGTCATCGATGACTACTCGCGCTACACATGGGTCATATTCATTGCCAACAAGTCGGCGTCAAAACGAGTTACCAACGCTTACGAAAAAGCTCGGTGTCGAGAAGAACACCAAGATAATCAAAATTCGTTCGACGGAGGAGGCGAGTTCCTTAATTCCATGGTAGAGGAGTTACGCAAGCGGAAGGAATTGAGCATGAGACATCTGCTGCGCGCACCCCTCGGCGAGAACGGGGTTCTTTGAACGAAAGAATCGCACACTCAAAGAAGCGGCTAAAACTCTACTCGCAAACTCGGGACTCCCAACCAAGTTACAGGCGAGAAGCAGCGACCTTTGCATGTTATACTCGAGAACCGATCTCTGCGACAAAGCGGCATAAGAGAACACCATATGAACTATGGGGCTCGAGGAAGCCTTCTTTATCTTATTTCCATATCTTTGGTTGTTCATACTTTATCCACAATAATGGGAAAGATCGGTGAAGACTTTTGATAGCAAGTCGGATCGGGGGAGTTTTCTTAGGATACTCTCGGGTCGGCAAAGCTTTCGGAGTATTCAACTATCGGACTCTTTGCGTGGAGGAAAGCTCTCATGTTGTTTTTAATGAGTTTGCTGCGAAGACGGGAGCAATAACTCTAACTTCCTAAATCCGAGGACATCGGGAAGCGGCTACAAGATCTAAGCTTAAAAGGCAAACACGAAAAGATCCGGCTATGTTGGGATGATGATTCGGACGAAGAAGCGAAGACAAGTCTACTAAATCTCAACCGGCAGAGCAAGTAGGCTGAGCAGTTGACTCTCTGAGCGAGTCAATCCCCGGGTAACTCGGGTCGATGAGGAAACCTTAGAGGTAGCGAGACCACTGCGGGAGTAACAACTCGGGGGGGAACATCTATTAATGTTCTGAGTGAATGCCCTTGAACACAGAAACTCGGTAGAGCACACTCTCATTGCGGAATTGCTTCAATCTCGAGAATAGTACGGTGAAATTCCTAACTCACCTACTATACGTGTTGATCAAATTTCGGATGAAGAGCTGAAACATCGTAGATCGTGGCTAGATGCTCACACTCCTGATCTAATCATTGGAGATCCTTAGGCAAAAGTCAAGACAAGATCCAGTTGTCAAGGAGAAAGCGCATTATATTCACGCTTCTTGTCTTGAAGAGCCTCGGACGATTGAGGATGCACTTAAAGATGTTGGCTTGGATCATAGCTATGCGGGGAGGAGCTGAATCAGTTCACGAGAAACGAAGTTTGGGAGCTTGTTAATAGACCCCGGCATCAACACGTCATTGGAACAAAATGGGTCTTCAAGAACAAGCGAGATGAAAACAACGTCATAGTAAGGAACAAAGCAAGGCTCGTGGCTAAAGGCTATTGTCAAGGCGAGGGAATAGATTTCGATGAGACATTCGCTCCAGTTGCAAGATTAGAGGCAATCAGACTATTCATAGCCTACGCAACACATCAAAGATTCAGAGTCTATCAAATGGATGTGAAGTCTGCGTTCCTGAACGGCGTACTGAAAGAAGAAGTCTATGTAGAACAACCACCCGGCTTCCAGCAGGGACATCAGGTTTATAGACTCAGAAAGGCTCTATATGGGTTAAAACAAGCACCCGGGGGCTTGGTACGATACCCTCGTCGAGTTTCTTCTTGAAAGGTTTTGAGAAAGGCACGATGGATCGCACGCTGTTCGGCATTCGCCGGAAGACGACTTATTACTCGTGCGAGATCTATGTAGACGACATTATCTTCGGATCAAAGAACGTCGTCATGTGTCGGCGGTTTGAGAAAATGATGAAGGACAAGTTCGAGATGTCAATGATGGGTGAAATGAACTATTTCCTCGGCTTTCAAGTCAAACAATCGAAAAGGGAACGTTCATTAACCAAGGCAAATACACTCGAGACCTCATCAAAAGATTCGGTTGCACATCCGGCAAACCTATCAAGATCCCGATGAACACGAATATGAAGATCGATCTTGATAAAGAGGGAGTATCGTAGACCAAACCGAATTTCGTGCAATAATTGGTTCCTTATTATATCTAACGACTACTCATCTGACATAACTTATGTTGTAGGTGTCTGCGCTCGATTTCGGGCGAATCCTAAGCGAGCCACATGGACTCAAGCAAAGAAGATTCTCCGCTACCTCGGAGGCACACTTGACATGGGTTTATGGTATCCGGTGATGATAATATTGAACTAGCTGGTTACTACGATGCGACTATGCGGGATGTAGAATTGACCGAAAATCAACTTCGGGGAACTTGTCGGTTCCTAGGCGGTGAAGCCGATCTCATGGTTTTCAAAGAAGCGGCACTCGGTAGCCACGTCAACTACCGAAGCCGAATACATGGTTGCCGGAAGTTGTTGCGCCCAAATCCTTTGGCCGAGACGGCGGCTAAGAGACTATGACGTCATTCAGAATGAAGTGTCGATATTCTGCGACAGTACCAGTGCTATTGCAATCACTCAGAACCTTGTACTACACACGAGATGCAAGCACGTGGACATTAGACATCACTTCATTCGCGACCATGTCGAAAAGAAGGATATCGGGATGGAAAAGATCCATCTTCGACAAACAAAGGGCGATATTCGACCAAGCCTCTAGCCGAATCAGATTCAAAGAACTTTCAGTAGAGCTAGGTCTGCTGGACCCTACTGACCCCAGTCAGTAAGAAGGTTCCAGGAGAGGATCATTCAGTAAGGGGGAATGATCACTCTCAATGCGAGTAAATTTAGTACGTAGAGACGGGAAAACCATCTACAAGAGGTATCGGTGACTACTATGTTCGGTGACGGGTTTGCGTATCTCTACTCGGTAGTAACGAATAAAAGCGATAATGCATTTGTGATGAAGATTCAGCATGCTATTAAATATCCTAAGTTTGTCATTTATTATTAACAACTTATATTTAATGCACGACATTCTATACATAAGTTTCTTTGAACTGCGCACGCATTTAATGCATGTCATCTCATAGTTACTACTTAGGCATATTTACAACTGGCTTTGACTTAGGCGGCTACTGTGATCATTACCTTTTTTTAATATCCAATCTTAACCGTCCATATCATAAAGCAGATTTAAATTTGGCCTTTGATCGAAAACCGTTCACCTTCACGTTAGATATATATTTTCGATCATATCTTTAGAAACCGCCATTATCGCACTTAAAATCCTCTGCATCCGAAAATTCTGAGATCATTTCTTGCAATCCCCTCTTGCATATCCTTTCAGAATCTCAATCTCTCTTTCGGTATGCTTATTACAACTGCTACACGAATTAATCTTCTTTTTCAGAATCGCTATACAAACTGTTTTATTTAAATCGATACTGACAAATTCTAGTGTAACAGGTACAATGGCAAGTGAAAATATTTCGGTGTCTGCTCCAGTTAACATGCAAGAAATCCTGGACAAGGATCGTGTTTGGTTCGAGCCAACCATGGAGTTCAACGCCTGTGATCTCGATTATATGGACGAGATCTTCTCAGCTCTTAGAGAGTCAGGGCTTGAAAGTTTTCTTTCAAGGAAGCCGACATACTTCCTCCCGAGGCAGGTGGCCGAAGTTTATCTTAATTCTGACTCAGTAGGCGGGGACATAATCGGAAGATTCGTCGTTCACGAGATCAAGGATGCTTTTCCGATACTGAAGCAAATATCCATCAAGGAGGCGCTAAAGTGAAGTTTTGATGCGCACCCCGAAGGAGCCGATCTTGTGGGGTAAAAGGATGATCTTGTAGATGACTATTTGACAATATTACGTGGAAAGCCCACAACCTTCGAGCCGCTTTTCCTAAAAACAACATCTTCGCCTCGGTCTGAGCTTTGGCTTATATTGTGACGCAGCCCTCGACCGGCCCAGCGAGGCTCATTCGATCAAGTATCGAGGCTCAAGATCCAGCTCATGATGGCCATATATGATAGAGCCCAGATCAATTGGACGGAGTTCTTTATCCGTGAATTCATGGCTCAGGCGGCCAAATTCGACAAGGCCTCTTGCACGCCGAGTGCAAAGGGCAAGCTTCTTTATGAATTTGGGCGTCCATAATGATAGAGGATGTCTGCGGATCCGAACCCAATAACCTACGGTGACAAGGAGTATTTTAATGTGAAGAAGGTCGGATTCCACAACAAGATTCTTTGCTCTTCGGCAGATCGGGTCGAGTCCCTCGGCCGTAACTCGGCAGACTAAGCCTCGGCGGGCTACACCCTCGAAGAAGAGAACACCTCCCGGCAAAAACTCCAAAGGCACCGGCTAAGAACGAGGAAATCCATTCCGGACGTACCTCCCGAACACGAGGTCTCTCCCGAAGTTTACTGCGATCGAGGCTACTCAGCAACCTATTCGGCCTCGGCGGGCGATAACGAGTCGAGGATCATCGAGAAGACTCAATCGGTGGAGAAGGCCGTCTCCACTGAGGAACCCGTAGAAATGGAACAAGGGGATGCTACTTTGAAGCACATAGCGAAGAGATTCGGCGTCTTGACGGCCCCCTCTCGGTTCCACCACTCGGCGGTGTGCCTCCTGGCCGAGACTCGGAGCGTCTCCCATAGACTTGGAGTCCGAGACGACATACGAAGAAGAGACAATTGGGATGGAAGCTTCGGTGATCGTATCCAGGAGCATCCCGAGAGATTCTTCAACGAGATTCCGAGCTTGTTGACTACTCTAATTTGTTGCTCATTGCAAAATCGGCAAGGCTCCACATGTTGCTTGCGATTTCGGGGAGTGGCCCCATCTACAACGCCTAGTACTCCACTACTCACGCCGGCGGCTTCATGAAGAAGAATTGAAGTTGAGGGAGCAAATAGGCTACTACGAGCCTGCGACCTCAGGCACCATGGAGAACCCGAGGGCGCTATGTCGGCAATGATACATGACGGGCGGCTAGCTACCCGCTCAGCACCCTCGGATGGATCGAGACCACGATGGTCAAGATCCACCCTGATGATTCGAGCCACGGAAAGCCGATGAGGAAAATCCCGAGGACAAGGATACACATGCTTTCGGAACAAGCTCAACCTCCACTCCGTATCCTTGGACTGCGAAGTCCACGGCTGGTGCTTCGTCCTCGGCGAGCCCGCTCGGCTCTTCTTGGAGTCGACTTACGAAGCCGGCGCCCGGCTCAACTTCCAAGAGATCTCGATCCGTAGCAAAAGCTCTCACCGCTCAGGGAATCCATAATCGAGCTCTTGCGAAGGCCGTCCACAAGGTGTAGAAACAGACTGCGCTAGCCACAAGCAATGAGCTACAGGGGCTGAGAACATCAGTATCTAAATCAGCCGCCCCTGTTGTCTCTGAAATTGTATCCGAAGCTTTGGCTAGAGCGGCGAAGCGGTTTGATGATCGGCTCGAGAATCATTCAGGAAGGACAAGCCAAACTTCTCGAAGCATTACAGGCTTCAATGTCCACTCATACTGAGTCCTTCACTGAACAAGCCCAGGCCACGGAAATCCGACTTGACAACATTCAACTGGTCGTGGAAGAGAAGATTTACGAGAAGCGACGAATTCAAGGCAACGGTGACCTCTCCCATAAGCAATACTCGGAGGAACCGACTAATGAGAGGAATGAGCCGCACTTGGCGGCGACAAAGATCCATGACATGCACCGGACGAACCGTCCGTTGTCTACAAACGCCTAGACAAGAAGGTACTCGTCCCTACCCCGGGCGTAATTGATGATGCCAAAAAGGGGGAAGGAAAAGAGAAGAGTACGGAAGGAAAAGAGAAGAGTACGAGAAGCCGAGATTCGAGAAAAGACCAAGTCCGTGGCCGAGATAAGCGGGACTCGGACTCGGACTCGGAGCAGAGGGTAAGGCCCGGGGGTGTCTTGGGCTGCGAGCACACCGAGGCCCGGCCCCAGTGGCTCGGGAACCCGAGCTACTCATGCAGCCCGGACTCACCGATTTTATCAAGGAGGTTGCGAGTATCTTTGAGCGGGAAGAGTCGGAAGAGGAAGAGGCTCCTCTACCTCCACTGTTCGGGGAAAAGGCAAGAAAGTGCTGATTCTCCCAACCCCTCCGGCCAAGAAAACCAAGAGATACATTTCGGTGAGGAGGAGGCTCAAATTGCGGTGATGAGAAGGCGGCAAGGGAGATTCTTTGAAACGGAAGCCGCTAATAAACCAAAGTCTAAGCTTGTCAAAGGAAAGACAAAATCTCCGGCTCGAGGAGGAAGAAAGCATGCTTTAGGATACCTCCAAGGAAACCGATTATCGAGGATGAAGAAGATAGGGAGAAGGAGAAAGAGCAAAAGTAGCAAAGCAGCGAGAAGCGGGGTACGTCAAAAGAAAAATCAAGTACCCCGCTTGAATACGAAGACATTCCTCGGAAAGCCACCTGAAGCCCAAGGTGATGAAATTGAGGCCATATTCGACCAAATGAACATATACTTATATAGAGGCGAAGAGGCTAGACAAGTTCGGGCCGCCAAAGACAGGAATTTGGGAGGCGGACCTTGAAGCACCGAGGAAAAGGAGCGAGGAAGAGGCCAGCCGAGAGTACCTTCAAAAGGCGATATTCCTTATCGATACGAAGGTTCGGGAAGCCGTTGATACGAAATCGCCCGAGATGGCCAAAGACAGACAATTGGATACCGCTCAATTTACTCGAGAGATGGGAATCGGCAAAGATAGAGTTCATCAAGCGCAATTATTTACGGAGGTTACGGCCCAACATGACTAAGGCCGATGCCTACACGGAATGGATGATGATAAGTGAACCGATCTATACATATACTTGCATAAAGTCGTATACGAAGGTATAGAGGTCGGTGTTCGGAGCCCGGAATCATACCTCCACCTAGAAGAAATGATGACTCAATCCACTTTGGGGTAATAGAAGCTGAAGTGAAGTATCCTTGCATCAAAGAGAGAACCGGACGAAGATGAGCCAGCGAGACTTTGCTTGCATACTTGAAGCCGAGGAAGAACACATACCGGATGTATGGAGTGCCACCGCCGAGACGCAATCTCAAGGATTCATGGACAGGATCAAGCAGTTTAAGGGCTCCTAAGCTTAGTTCTATTCTTCCTAGCTTAGCAAGATTTGTAATTGTACTGATATGAATCACTCATATATACAAATCTAATTTTGGCTCTGACAACCACTTGTTGTCTATCCAGCCGTGTTTATAATGCTTTAACACTCAGAATCACTGAAGTGATGACTGACTCACACACTCACTCTATTTACTTTCTTGTCAGTTTATTACTTTGTTAGATTCTGCTAGTCTAGTTTCTATGTAATGGGGGAAATTGTGTTTTGCCCTGTTTTCTCAGTAGTCTAGAACTGTTGGAACAACTCCACTGATCTTACTTGTAATAATGTAAGGAGCTAGCATAGATGATAGGTTTTGGCATCATCAAATAGGGGGAAATTGTTGGGTGATGATTATGTCCTCAGCATAGTCTTACTTGGTGGAAAATGATTCTATCTTCTATACTGAACCATGCTCAGCAGCCTAGTGCTCTGAATGTTGAGAAGATTTGAAGATCTCAAAACCCCATCTGATTGGTGAACCATTCCGTTGTAATCATTATTTGTCTCTGAGGTTTCAGACTCAGTAGACACTCTGCTCTGATCAAGGCGCTCAGTAGATTATCTGTCTTAACACCAGAAGTAGAAGACTCAGTGATACTGGACTCAGCAGGAGCAGTATACTGAAAGAGTTAGTGGAACTGGACTCGGCGAGAGCGTTCACCGAACTCGGAGCCGATCTTGATGAGACTTTCCTTAGCTATCCACCTACCGAATACGGGATCGAGACTCGGCATCGGTAGACGATCTTACGAAGCGTCGAGATACTTTTGAAAGACAATCAGCATTGTCATATACGAGGAAGAGAGAAGTCGGCTTCGGTTGCCTTGAAGTCTGTCTTTGTCTCAACCACTCTATCCACCTCGACGAATGACAAGAACACACGTGTCTTCTCACCTGCTAAAGCTGCAGTCAACCCTTTACCTAAAAAGGTGGGAAAGTACACTGTTACCTACTTCAAAAGAGTCGTTTGCTACCAAAAGAGAGAGAAAGAAGAAGATCGTCTCCAACGGATCTTTTCCAATCTCTGCTCTATAAATAGGGGGACATTTCAAGAAGAAGAAAAAAAAGAGGAGGTGCATAAGCTTAAACAACGAAAACATACACAAGCACTCAAACGAGCTAGAACCAGAAAACCCTAAGTCTTCCGCAAGAACTTGAAGATCTATCTCCGGCGAAAGACTACCTTCTCAGCTCATAGGGAACCAAGCTAAACTGTTAGAAGAGCCTCTAGTATCCAAATCGACGATACACGAACCTAAAGCTTATTTCAGCTGTTCGTCGATCTAGAAGCTACATTCTCATTCCCTATCCCTCTAACCCTAAGCTCAACCGTATATACCTATAGCTTAGACGAAGGAGTTCATATTTGAACCCAATCCTTATTGTAAAAGGACTCTTTCATAGTTGGAGAAGTTTGTCAAACACTTTAGTTTGATGCCTTTGTAACCGGGACTTGCTCGATATAATCCCCAAGCCGCGGCTTTGTCACGTGCACAAGCCGACCGAGACTAACTCGGTATAATAAATAGCCTCCTGAACTTTCGGGACAGTGGACGTAGGATCGATTGATATCCGAACCACTTTAAAAATCTGTGTCTTGTTTTTGCTTTCTGATTACTTTTGCATTGATTTTACTGTTCATACTGAAAATCTTCTTTAAAATCATACAACTGTCTCGGCATACTAAACTGTCTACTTGCTGAACTGAGACTTGCATAAAACGGTTTCCACTCAACTGATTAGGGCCTACACTTTTCCGCACCGCTGAACTCTACCTGTTTGATACTGAATTCTGACTCAGTCAGCTAGCAGATCTCAATAGAGTCAGACTCTTTGCCACACACGATTCAGAACAGCTATTTGGTCTGCTGAATTTTTTCAGTACAACACTTTCCTGAACAGGACTGTTCGTGTTCGAAATTGAGAAAATCGGATTCAGGTGTATTCACCCCCCTCCCTCTACACCTGACCGTACACTCGGGACCAACATAAATAGTATTTAACATATAATTGTATACTATATTTATTATGATATAAATTTATAATATATATAATATTTAGATTAATTTAGTATTTTATAGTATTAGATTGAAATTATAAGCAAAAAATAAATATTGAATAACAATTATTTCTGAATTTTATTATTTATTATAAATAATAATTAGTAATATTAAGGGCTAAACATACATTTCTTTTGAAAAGTAACAAAAAGCTATTTCTATCAGCAGTATTCCCAAACACTATTTTTCCCACTTTCAGCACTTATTTCCAAACACTAATTGATTTTCAAATAAGCTGTTTTTAGCAGCTTTCAGCACTTATCAATAAGCTTCAGTTATTCCAAACATTCCTAAAAGAGTCCGAGGAATAATTTTTAGGCCAGAAGATCATCTGGCCCAAAAATGGTGGCCCATTCGGTGGGCCACCAATCACGCCCTGCATTGGTAGGCCACCTTTTTAAAATTAAAATATTTTTTTATTGTTAATATGGTCCACCAATGCACGCGTGGCATGACATGATTGATGGGCCACCGAGTGGGACACCAATTTTGGGCCAGAAGATCCGAATTTTTTAGCGGCAGTACTAACTATGCTTATGATGGGCTTTTTAGAATGAAATGACAATTTTGAATGTAGTGCTACGATTTAAACCACTAATAAATGCAATAGTCAGATCTTATCAGTCAATTCGATAGGGCCCATTAAAACAAAAATCACATATATAAAAATATAAAATTATGTTTTTTTTTTTGTCTTTTCCTGTCAAATTCATCATGTATTGGATGCCATGACATAATAATTGGAATATAACTTTTTAGGTTTGACTGATCTATATAGTTTTGAGAATTCGCAAGGATTGCTATTTTTGTGGTTGAGTTAACAATTTTGACTACAATTGAATATTTTATTGTAAGAATGTGATGAACTCTAAATATTCCTTAAATAAACAAAAAAAATTTAAAGAAACTTCACTATATCAACTCAAAATAAATAAAGAAAATTTAAAAATATTTAGAATTTTGTCTCCTTATCTTACATACTACTATATGAAATTCAGAAAAGGATAGTATTTAATTTGACAAAAAGAATTACTATTTAATAAAGAAAAGTATAAAAATAAAATATAATATCAGGACAAAGACACGTAAATCTTACATCTATTTGTGGATCCGCCACTTTACAATAGTATTATGTGCACGGAAATAAATATGAAAAATATGGATATGACACAATATGAATATGAGAATATAATATTTTTGTAAAAATTAAGATATTGATATGTAAAAATACGTTTTTCAATAAAAAAATCTAGATAATCTAGACCCTTGAATTGATATAATTTCGACGGTCCATTTTAGAATGGTCTCATTTCTAAAACACCAAGTTTATTTGATTACGTAGCAATACAAAACATTTTCTCAGTTCTTGTACTATTCTTTTCAATCTTGTTTAGCATTCGAGAAAAATACTCCCCCCGTCCCGCTAAAAACGTCCCAGTTGACTTCGGCACGGAGATTAAGAAATTTTAATTTAGTGTGTATTTTATGAGTTTTAATTGTATAAAGAAAATGACACAGTTTTCGAGGAGTGATTGGTGGAAAGAAATGAGAATTATCCAAATTTTTTCAAGGCTAGTGAAAGGCAATCGATTTTTATTTTTTATATTTTTTTTATATTGTATTTGAAGAAATAATCTAAAGTTTTCAAAAAGATAAAAAATCATAATTTTCTGAGTTCGGAGCGGAACATAATCGAGTGAGAGATAGATTTTTGAAGAGAGAGTATAAGAATGTGGGGGTTGAGTAGTAATTTTTACTATTTTAAGAAAGATGACAGAAATAGCGGGACACTAGATTAGAGCAAGTAGGACGAAATAACGGGACGAGAGGGAGTATATGCTAAAATAGAGAGGACATGAAGAGAAAAAAGTTGATGATTTAAGTGGTAATATACGAATGCCGAAGCTCATTATAAAAACCCAAATGTAATTATGTGTCATAACTATATACAACCAAATAGGTTTAATCAGTCTCATATCATACTTTTCTTGTTTGGTCAGATAAAATTCTTAAAAAACAGTTAAAATTGGACGAGAGCTGAGGATGATAGACGGTATGAATTAAAGACCGACGGTGAGACACGTATCTTATGTCTCTCCATTATTGCAAGGCCGATGGCAGCGGCCGCCTTAGGAATTACCATTAGCTTAGAAACGAGTTCATTTAAAAATGAAATGGACTAGTGTACATCAGGATGTAGGTGCCCAATTTTAACCGTTTGACCGGTTCACTATTATTTAAAAAAAAAAATTTAAAACCTTACCGTAAAGGCAAGTTGTTGGAGTTGGGATCAGACCATTTTTTGTCTTGAGATGCCGTAGAGGCCCATCCTGGTGGTGGAGCAAAGCGTCTGCCGGAGGACGATGGCGGAGACGACGGAGAATAGAGCGGCGACGCCGTCTTGTTGGATGATCCAGAGGCTGATGGAAATGGGTCCCACTCGTGGAGACAGAGGCTGCAGCGGGAAGTGGATGTTCTACGTCTGCGGCGGAGGAGGGGAACGCGAGAGCATGGCGGAGATTCTGCACGTGCAGCGGCGCAGCTGCCCCGCCCTGCAACTGCATACGGACCTTGATCAGATCTAAGGGGTGACAAATCCCTTGATCCCATAACGTGTTAAACAAAATTGCTGAATGAATTAGAAATAAATAACATAAACAATTTTTTTTAGTTTTTGGAAAGAATGAAAGAAGAAAAATGGGAGAAATCATGAGGAGAAAGAAAAATGAAAGAAGAAAGTAAGACATTCCTTAATTATAATTGATATTTATTTAAGCGTGATTGACACTCGAGATAAATAATACTTTTATTTGTTGCAATTGACACATTTATTCATTACAAATGACACTCGAAATGTGACATTTTTGTTTAATACGAATGACACTCCTGTCAATGATGGTAAAATGTTGTCCCAAACGAAAATGACACTTCTTTTAATTAAATGATACTCGACAAATGACACTTTTGTTTAGGAGTGTGCAAAGAAAATGGGTTCCCGCACCCGTACCCGTCCCGTTTGGGTATTTCCCATTCGAGTCAGGAAAAATGGGTACGGGTACCCATTTTGCGGGTACCCGCAAAAAAATACACGGGTCGGAAACAGGAACGGGTACTAGCCGGCCAAATCCGTTCTCGAACGGATACCCGCAAATAATTATTTTTTTTATTAATGTTTTAATTTAAGTTTAATATCCGTTACTTACTCCCTTCAGTAGCCCTAAATCCTAATTCTACTCCACTGCACAACCTCAAAACCCTACAGCCACCCCTCCGCCCAAAATCGTCACCACCGCTGTCTCATTTTCCTCGCCAAGCGCATAAGAACTGACCAACTCAACTCCTTTCAAAAAAAATTGCCACCGCCACCGCCCTCACTCACCCTTCATCCACTGAGAACCACAACATTCCCCTCCCTGATCCTACTCGCCACCGCCACCGCCCACCGGTCACCTCCACGTTGTGCAGCCGGACCAGATTCAGCGGACCAAATTCAGCGAACCAGATTCAGCCAAACTTCTGGTACGGGTGCGGGAACGGTTTATATATTGCACACTCCTATTGGCAAGATTGAATCTTTTTTTAAGAATCTTTTTAAGGGTTTTTTTGGGTTTAGAATCTTGACCTTGTTCGGTGTATCTATGGTTTAATTTCATTAGTCAATCTTGTTGAAGAGGAGAAATTTATGTTAAAAACTGAATCTTGATGAACCGTAGCAGAGATGCATCTCAATTTCTTGTTATTTTTAATTAATGATGTCTTGATGAAGTGCAATAAATGTAGAGCATGAATTGAATTCTGCCTATGATTAGAAGTGAATGTTTGGACGGTTGGACCATACATAACTGAATCCATCTTTTCTTGCACTCCTCCTTAAATTGATTGTGTGATATTGGAAAACTTAAATGACATTTCTATGAAAGTGAATCAGCCCAGTTTTGGATGGTGACGTGTACATACATGTGTGTATGTATATTATTTAATGTAAGTGATTTACTGTCTGAAAAAGATATTTGATTTTTTCTTTCTTTCTTGAACTTAAATGGCATTTCTATGAAAGTGAATCAGCCCAGTTTTTGACAAATTGAAGACAATATTCGTGTGTTTGATTTCTTTTCTTTCTTGAACTTCTAATTTATATATTTAGTGACCTATAGTCAAGTTAGCATTTTAATGTTTGTGTTATTATGCCACACAGGATATATGGAAGGGGGGGGACTTCTTGTTGGGATTTTGTATACTGGAAGCACTTTTTATGCTTGTATACAATGTGTTTTTGTCCTTACCCTTGTTTTATTCTCCTATCGATAAATATGTATATTTGCACATGTTATCCTTTATCTTGTATAAAAGTTAGATTTGTGTGGTGTGTCGGGTATCACAGAAGACAACACAAATTGGTTGAACTGACAAGATATAAACAGTTATCACAGCTGAGACAACTTAATGATAAGTTGTCGGTTTAAGCTGCAGTTTAGATAAGAAGTGGCTTGTCTTAGCTGCTTGTCTTTATGGTACACTTAAGGTGGTGTATTGACGGATCACAGTGAGATATGTTTTCCTAACTGACCTTAGTGGAAAACCAAGATCTCGGTGACTTTGCTGGTCTTAAGCTTGGTAAGACTTCAGCTGAGTGCATTTGGCTATCTATCACTTTTGACCTACTATGGTGAACGTCATCGCGACCGGGATCTACGTATCTTGGGTGTTAGTAGTTATTTGTGGCTCGAGTTGGTTGTTTGTATCTTACATCCGTATCCTAGTAAAATGGGTTGATAATATCCCCTGAGGAACTCGAAAGGATTAGCACACTAAACCCCGCCGGTTGATTAAGTTCAGGTGTGTTAATAAGGTCGAGTGGTACTACTCAAGAATATAATATGTTAATTAATTTAAGTCGTCGGTGAGCTTAATTAATTAACGGATATTTCTATCTTAAATACGGAGATCGATTAAGTCTAAAATACAAGCCCTTGCTCAAATTGGGATAAAGGGGTAAGTCGGCCACGGATTCTTTAGTGGAATGAATCCGTGTTTATTAATTAATTTTGCTCTAAGTTGAGCATGGATAATTAATTAATTTGAGGCCCGACTTTATTTCTTGTATTGGATCCCCGATCGGCCCAATTAGTTGTACGATTATTTATTGTCTCTCAGAAATCATTATTAATGGATTAATGTATTTTTATATTATTTAATAATGTTATTTATCTGGAATTAATTGGCTGAGCCAATTAATTGATAAATATTAGTAGCCCGGTAAATTAATTAATTATATTATGGGCTGGTTATGTGGAAGCCCATTAGAAATATAATTAAATTAATGTGTTACAAATATATTAATATTATATTGGCTTTTGAAGCCTATATATATCGATTACGTTCGTAAAAGCATTACACACACATACACATATACACACGCATGCATGAGTAGAGAGAGACAAAAAAATTTATTTTCTTCAGTTCTCTGACCACCCAGAGGAAGAAAAAGGCCGGGATACAGATTAGAAGGTCTAACACAGGAGCAACAATCAAAGCCGCGACAATACGAAGGAGGAAGGTAGTGTCCTAACCCTAATTATTCCTTCACTTCTAGTGCAGCAGATTTAAGTGGGAATTCAGAAGACTTCTCCAAAGTTGGGGACACCAATGCATCTATTGAAGTAAGTAACTCAAATGTTTCTCTTGATGATGAGGTTGGTGATGATAATATTGTGGAGGGGAGTTCGACTAGGTCTCTAGTTTGGACTCACTTTGATAAATTTGTGTCCCCGGTGGATAAAATTATGAGGGCTAAGTGTAAATATTGTGCTAGAGAGCTTAAGGCGGGGGTAGAAAGTATGGAACAAAGGGACTTTGGAACCATTATGGAGCATGCAAAAAATCACCCCAAAGCATAGCAACAAACCAAACACGACTTAACATGCAAAGGCCATTATTTGATTCGACTGGGCAAAAAGAAATTGTGCATTTTACTCCCTTGTGGAAATATGATGAAAAAGCTACTAGAAAAGCTTTAGCCTTAATGTTTATAGTTGATGAAATACCTTTTATGCATGTTGAACATGATGGCTTTAGGTTTTTTATGGCAACTGTTTGCCCCCTGCAACTTCCATCTAGAAAGACTTTAGCTCTCGATTGCTATAAGATTTATGAGGAGGAAAGGATTAAGCTCAAGGCTTTTATAAAACATAGCTCTCAACGCATTTCCTTTACCACAGACACTTGGACTTCAATTCAAAAAATAAATTATATGTGTCTTACTGCCCATTTTGTTGATAATGATTGGAAAATGCAAAAAAAGATCTTGAACTTTTGTCCAATTTTAAGTCATAAAGGGGATGAGATTGGTAAGGCAATTGAAAAGTGCATCAAAAGTTGGGGTGTTGAAAAGATTTTTACGTTGACTGTGGATAATGCCTCTGCTAATACGGTTGCTATAGAATTCTTAAAACGAAGAATGGATGTTTGGAAAACAAGTACATTAGGTAATAAATATGTGCATATGAAGTGTGTTGCACATATTTTTAACCTAAAAGTGCAAGATGGCTTGAGGGAGAGGGAAGAAGATGATGCTATTTACGCAATTGGGGAGCTGTGAAATATATAAAAAAACTCGTCATCCAAGTTGCAAGCATTTAAGGAATTGTGTAGCTAGTGAAGCTCTTGATACAAAAAAGTTGTTGTGCTTGGATGTACCCACAAGGTGGAATTCCACGTGTTTGATGTTGGAGACAACCTTACTCTTGAAGAATGTCATTGGTTCCTTTTTTGATAGTAATGACAACTATAGGAGTGATTTAGCACAATCATATTTCAATGGAGTTCCAACTGAGTACCATTGGGAACGGTGTGAGAGATTGGTGACTTTTCTTAGTTGTTTTTTATTGACAACTAAGAATGTGTCTAAATCTTTACACCCCACTTCTCATTCTGTATTTCATGAGATAACTGCAATCCTTCTTGAGATTCGAGAGGCTTTGGCTAAAAAAGAGGAAGATCCCATTTTATATAGAATGGGGGTAAAAAT
The DNA here is from genome assembly GCA_028984105.1 of Lavandula angustifolia. NCBI lineage: Eukaryota > Viridiplantae > Streptophyta > Magnoliopsida > Lamiales > Lamiaceae > Lavandula > Lavandula angustifolia. The sequence goes on from CM054808.1 coordinate 27,151,598, forward strand.
GCAAGCAAAATTTGATAAGTATTGGGGAGCATTACAAGATATGAACTATATCTTGTACTATGTTGTGATACTTGATCCTCGTCACAAAATTGATCTTATCAATTACTCATTTGACGATATGTATGACGGTCAGACGAGTTTGACAATGAAGAAGGCAATCAAAGATGGTTTGGTAGCAATGTTTGAGGATTACAAAGTTAGGTATGGTAGTGATGTCATGCCTAGTACGACATCATCTACCAACCCCCCCCCTCCCTGAATCTGCAGCAAAGAGACCGAGAATGACTTACAAGAATTCCTTGAAGAAGTTGAAGACTGTGAATGAAGGTAGTGAAAATGTGAAGTCGGAATTAGAGCGGTATTTGGCCGAAGATGTGGAGCCCGAAGGTGATGATGAGGACTCTTTTGACATATTAAACTGGTGGAAGGTGATTTCTCAAAGGTTTTCGATTCTCGCACGAGTAGCACGTGATGTGTTAGGAGTTCCAGTTTCAACAGTTGCCTCAGAATCGGCATTTAGCACGGGTGGTCGTGTTCTTGATGCCTTTAGGAGGTCGTTGTTGCCAAAAACAGTTGAAGGCCTCATTTGCACTCAAGATTGGGTTCGTAGATCACCTAAGCCAGTAGTTGTTGAGGAGAATGCTAATGAAGCTGGTTTACTAGAAGAAGGTACCTTATAACTTTAGTCTTTATGTTTCTCATGTTTAAAGTTAAAAAAAAAGATTTCTAATTAAAAGTCTATATTTCTTGTAGATTGGAAGAAGGGAGGTATTGAATCAAGTGGTGAAACTCCATCGACGATTATTCAATGACGATTTTCTAGGTATGCTTGTTATTGACATGTTTTGCTTAACTTATAATTATATTTTGTATTGAGTAATAATTTTTACTAACATTTTTTCCTTGTTTTACATTGTGTTATAAAGTCGTCGAGAAGATGACATTTACTCGTGATGGAAGAGGATCTGCATTTTGATAATTGTTGATTTAAATTTGTATGGATTTGGAATTCATCATTCTGCTTTGAATTTGTATGGTGTTCGACTTGGAACTTATCATTCTATTTGTATCGTGTTCGACTTGGAACTCATCATTCTGTTTTGAATTTGCATGGTGTTGGACTTGGAATTGATTATATTGGTTTGAATTTGTTGATTTTTTTTGTTAATTTATATTAATGAATTTAGTTTTATTGAAATATGTAGTAAGATGTGCGGGTATTCCCGCTCCCGTCCCGTACCCGCGCGGGTACCCACATGCGGGTACCCACTCTATTCGGGTCGGGTAACAGGTAGTAAAATTCGTTTCCGCAGGCGCGGGTACACGCGTGCGGGTCGCAAAGCGGGTACCCGTCCCGCGCTCAGCCCTACTTTTGTTCATAACAAATGACACGTTTTCCCTTATAAAAAAATTAGAAAAAAATAAAAAGTAAAAATTGTTGTTTAGAACAAACAACACTTTTTTTCACAACGAACGACACACCCATCCTTACAATAAGGGATTTTTTAAAAAATGCGAAAAAAATAAAATAAATAAAAATTAAAATAATGACATCAGCATGACATCATGTTGGCGTTTGCAGGTAAAATGCGGGTCAAAACAAATCAAATTTGAATAAATCCACACAAGTTTTTGCCATTAAAAATTGAATTCAGTCAATTATTGTAGGGTCGAGGACCATCAGCACCGTTATCAGCATTGTTATCAGCACTGAAACTATTGGGGAGATGTGATTTGTGACGAAAAGGGTATAAAGTTGTTATCATGTGCATATAAACTTAAGGCTTAACTATATTTGTGTTTTTTAATATCGATTTGGATATTTGAGCAAATGCCTCATGATTTACCCTCCGTTTGGAAAAAGGGATTAAATAAGTGCTTATGACATAAGTGTTTATGGTATAAGTGTTTATGTCATATGCACTTAAGTTAAATAAGTTGTATTTGTTAGGGTATATTATAATATATAAGCATTTAAATAGAGAAAAATATATATATATATAATTTAAGCATTGTTGTCAATGGGATTTGATATGCAACTATTCCTATCAGCTTATCAAAATATGTCAAAAACAACGTATTTTTTTTATAATAAGTTGTTTTGATTAAGCTCTTGCAAAAGCACGTAGAAGCGCTTATTTTATAGAATAAGCTAAAATAAGCTATTGATAAGCTCTCCCAAACGGTACCTTAGTATATTTATTTTAGGCAAAAACTTGTGTGCATCATGTTGCACATGCAACATGATCCAATTACCCAATTTTGACCCGCTTTGACCTGTGTTTGACCCGTTGACTCGCATTGATCCGTGTTTGACCCACTGACGTTAGCATGACATCATTATTTTTATTATTATTATTTTTTTTACTTTTTTTTAACGTTTTTTCCCCTTTATTTTAAGGACGGACGTGTCACTCTTTGCATACGAAAGTGTCAATCGTAACAAACAAAAGTATCAATCGCAACAAACAAAAAATTTTTCATTTTTTTTCATTTTTTCCCTTTATTTTAAGGACGGACGTGTCACTCTTTGCATATGAAAGTGTCAATCGTAACAAACAAAAGTGTCAATCGTAACAAATAATTTTTTTTATTTTTTTCCAATTTTTTTGATAAGGAAGGCGTGTCATTTGTAATGAATAAATGTGTCATTTGTTACTTATCCAAAGTATCAATCATAACAAACAAAAGTGTCATTTGTATTTGAATAAAGTGTCATTTATATCATTTATTGAATATCAATTATTTTATAAAAAAATGCGATTTGTTTCGAAAAAAAATATCATTTGTTTATGAAAAAAGTGTCAATTACAACGAACGAAATTGTCATTTATCTTAAAGTGTCAATCACACTGAAGTAAATTGGCACTCAAAATTAAGGAACGTGTCACTTTCATCTACTAATCAATATGAAGCATAATAACCAGAAATGTTACCCAAAGTGTCAATTGTCCCGAATGAAAGTGTCATTGTTTAGAACAAACGAACAAAAATGTCATTGTTTAGAACAAACGACACTTTTGTATACAAAGAGTGACACTCTCGTCCTTATAATAAAGGGGAAAAAAACGAAAAATATTTTTTGTATTTCAAAATGAAAAAACGAAAAAAAGTGTCGTGCCATTCTTTGTATTTCCGAAAAGACAAAAAAAAAAACGAAAAAGACGAAAAGGGCGAAAAAAAACGAAAAAGACAAAAAAAAATGAAAAAGACAAAAAAAAAGCGAAAAAGGCGTAAAAGACGGAAAAAAACGAAGAAGATGAAAAAGGCGAAAAAAACAAAAAAACAAAAAAGACAAAAAAAAGGAAAAAACAAAAAAGACAGGAAAAAGACAAAAAAAATTAAAAAAACGGAAAAAAAGCAAAAAAAAAGCGAAAAAAAACAAATAAAAATAAAATAGGTCAACACATGAGTCAAAGTGGGTCAACGGGTCAAACATAGATCAAAATTGAGCAATTGAATCATGTTACATGTGCAACATGATGCACACTAGTCCATCTCTTTATTTTAAGGAGTTATTTCCGATCTTGTGTATGCGTCACTAAAAACATCTAGAAAACATCATAATAATAAATAAGTTAATTATATTATAAATATTAGTATCCTCTCATCAAGGATTTGATTATTGGGCAGATTGTTGTAGTGGAATAGAAACCAAGTTTGGTGAATACACGATCAACTAAGAAAGTCCGTCTTTTGCTATTTTTCAATTACATGGTCATGTGGTCTGAAGGTTGGAGTTTAGAGCGGTTTGTCTAGCAAATATTGCAATATAGGAAATGAAACAAATCAGACTATAAAATTAATTTTATTGCAAAATGAATATTTCAATCAAACATCAGCTTGTAACTTAATGAATATATAATAATAAGAATACATAAGCAAATAGCCATTATTTTGTGTTTAAAAAGCCTTTAAAGATCAGTATAATGTATGGGTGGTTTTTGGGTAGGTGTCGATGAAAAGTTTTTCTAGGCGGGAAATCTGGTTTTGAGAACAAAGTCATGCAGAATTGGCATGACACCTTTTGGGTCTGTCTCAGTTAATGTAACGAACATCCAATATGCCTTGGATGAAACAAAATATGGTGTCTAATCCAAGCTGTTTCGTCAAAGCATATTGTAATATCTGATGCACTCAATTGTCCCAACTATCAATCTCTTACAAGAAAGATTGAATCGACGATATAGAGAAATAGAAACTGTATTATTAGTATAAAGCATGCACGTTTACTTTGAAAAAATGAAAAAATCCAGGTAAACCCTACAACTACACTCACATTTACAACACCAAATCCCTTTCTCTCTAGTCGAGAAACGCGTCGAAAAATGTGTGTGATCTCTCGGCTCTTCCTTAGCTAAGGATAGGCCGTTATTCTCCATCTGCATCTGATTCACGAAGGAAGCTCCCGAGTTTCCAAATCCAGTAGAAGGGATACTCTCTGCATTACTCTGCACCATCTGAAGTGTCTACGGTGCTTGGTACTGCCTCACTGTGTTGGTGGCAGCAGGGTGAGGCCTGCTGGTGCCCCTCCCTGCAGGGACATCGTGGTTGTGCTTCCCTTCGTACGTGGTGATCACTGCTCTTGAATCATGGAAAGCGCGTTCCACGTGCTTCCTCACTGGGCACCCGTTGGAAGTGCACTTGTAGTAGCTCCTGCAAGAATTCAAGCATAATATTGTGAGACTAACACTTGTCCGGCTAAATTTGTTGTGGTTGAGTATTAGTAGTATTTACCTAGGATTTGGATTGCCCTTCACCACTTTCTGTCCGTACTTCCTCCACCTATACCCATCATCAAGAATGTCGATCTCACTGGTCGTTTGAACCACAACTCGAGGCTCTCGAACCGTCCTACTCCCACACCCACCTGCATTATTGCTCTCATTCTCATCCTCCCCTTTCCTGAACAAACCAATCAACCGCATCCATCAACATTTGTAAGAAAAAACATATATCTCAACTTCTTCTTACATACAAATTCATTCTATGCTTACCATCTCTTGACATCATGCTCATTCTCATCCCTCGAGTTGCTCATAGACGAGGCTTGTTCGACATCATCTTCTCCGAAAGAGACCGATGAGTTCTCTTCGAGAACGGAACAACTTTGGTTGCAGGGTAGCGAGCTAGAAGAGTTCCTTCTAGTGGATTGGGGCTTGGCATGGTTGTGGCTCCCTTTGTAAACTATTTCAGTAATGTATCCCTCTAAATTCCTCTCCACTTTCTTCTTAGTTGGGCAGTTTGGGAAAGTGCACTTGTAATAACTGCGAGGATTCTCACTTCCCTTAACACTCTTCTGCCCATATTTCCTCCAATTATAACCGTCCTCTGATTTCCCCTGATCTCTAACATAATGCGTGGTCGGGATTTCTTGAGCAACCGCAGTTGATGATTCTGATTTCACCCCAGATTTTGCTATGGTAGATTCATCTTCTCGCTGCCTTTTCAGTGAATCCTGTTCAATCAATCATGAAATATGTATATTAATAGGCCGATCGCCGACATAGGTTTGATTTATACTCATGTAATTAATAATACGGTTTGTAATAAACGACAAAGTTAACCGTGGTGGGTTTTACCTGCGAAGGGCGTGTTTGGGGCTGAAAGGAGAAATCAGAAAACGTGCTTTCCTCCTCCTTGGAGAACAAAGCAGCGAAGGCTCCTGTGGTCGGGGACGGAAGAGCCTGCACAAACACGTCGTTATCAGACATATTACATATAATAAATAAATTAAAAAAAAAAAATCACAACCATGATTTCTCACGTTGGATGAAGGGAAGAGGGCATGAAAATCAAGAAAAAGAGAAGGAGAGAGAGGGGCAGGAGAGAGTGGGATCGATGGAAATTTTGGTGATTTTGCTAGCTCGGAATCCATTCCCCAATTGAATGAATATTTATCTTCGTATTCTTTGTTTGATGTGAGAAGATCAGTGAAGGAATTCATGTATTGGGATGTGGGGAAAGTAGATAAGGTGGGGTTGTAGTTGAAAGAATTCAAGCTGCCACCTGAAGATGCCATCAGAGAGAGAGAGAGAGAATGAAGGTAGAGAGGAGAGAGATTTTTGGTAAGATTTGGAGAGAAGAAATATAAGTAGAGAAAGGTGGGAGGAGAAGAAGGTTGTTTCTGAGAAGGTGAGAAGAGGTTTGACTGTAGAAATTGGGAGCTTGGTCAAAGCTTGTGGGTTTGACTGGCCCACGGCGGCTGAATCAGACGGGAAGAGTTGGGAAGCTGCCACGGTGGACGGGACCACATTATACATGCATCCAAATATTTAACATTGATTACTTATTTTTTTCAAATGCATATTTAAATTTATGATTCATATCTAAGTTGAGTGTTTTGCCTCTATTCGTACCCTACGTAAATTTTACAAGCTAATAAATCGTAGTATTAAACTTATACTCCATTTGACCCGCTAATATTGCCTCATTTTTTATTTTTTGGATGTCTTATTATTACTGTCTTTATTCAAAAGAAAAAAAAATTGTAAAACCACAATTAATTTAAACATTGGATCCATGGCTTTCAACACATATCCACTCACTTTAATACGCTCCCATCAACTTTCTTAAACTCCCCCACCGAAACTCACTAAGACAAGAATTGCGGAACGAGAAAAATAATATATAACAAATTCGATCTAAAGTCAAAAATTCGAATACGTAATCTTTGATCATATCAAAGAGCCCATTTTTTATCCTTAACGATCATATCAAAGAGCCCATTTTTTATCCTCAATGATAAGGATAAAAAATGGACAATCTACTCATACCAATTCCCAAAGAACTTAAGTTTGAGTTTTGATTTGTGGTTTGGTGATGAGATTCTAGAATTCGATGACTAACTATAAACAGTTTGGTGGTCGAGGTTCTAGAATTTAGCATCGGCTTGCTCATTTTATGGTATTGTTGTTTTTAGCATAATTAATACAATATTTTCAACTTACATTATTAATAACAATCGATGCAATGTTATGACGACATGTAAAATTTTAGTCTCATTATCTTTTTGCTTATGGAATTCATCTAAGTTCTAAACTTATTGAAAATAGAAAAGGATCAAGTATATTTAATTTAATCAATCAAAAGGCGCATATAAACAACCAAAGCGCCGCATACACATGACGTGCATACTTGTTATTACCGTATTAATAATAAAATTCCCCAATCTTGTACCTGTACTACTCTATATGTATATTAAAATGATATTCCCTCCGTCTAATTGTAATGTTTATTTTTATTTTTTGCACGATTTTTAGAGAGAGTTGTTAGTTATGAATAGAGAAGTGCAAATCTGTGAGTCCTACAAAAAAGTTGTTTAATAATTTGCTAAAATGAAAAAGTGAACATTATATTTGGGACTGCTCGAAATGGAAAAATTGAACATTATAACTGTGACGAATGAAATATAATTTTTCCTTATTATAAGTATTCCTGACTGAAAATATATTTCTTAAAAAAAGAAATTATTGTCACCCACAAAGAGTGTGTGCTATCCATATAGGAGAATAAGAATCTGACAGTATAGTTTTTGTTGATGTAAGAACAAACTTATAAAGAAAGACTTCACTTATTTTAATTTGGTCATTAAATATATTATGCTCAATAATTTGATACCTAAGATTTGACTTGATATTTTAATTGACTTTGATATCTATCTGGTTCTACACACTCAAGATATTTATGAAGAAAAAAGTGAGACTTAGGAAGTACATATCTACAAATAACGACTACGAGTTTCTCTTTCCTCCTCGTGTTCTAAAAAAGCAAAAACTGTAAGAGCATCTCCAACCGGTGTTAAAATGCGTCCAATTTTCTTACGCCATTTTCGGTGAACTTTTTTTTTTTTCCTTTTCCCAATCCCCCTGCCCACTTCTCGTTTTAGTGAGGCCCCCAACCAATAAATTAATATTTGAGTGTAAGTTGGCCCCTTCGCCCCCGTATTTGCCCACCGGGCCGATCCCGTTAAAATGGTGTTTGCAGTAGGAAAAAAATCACCAACCATGGATTCTCAACACCAAAATGGTGTTATGCAGTTTTTCTCTCTCATTGAACTGCAAAAATGGTGTGCTACTGTTCATGACACCATTTCACTTTTTAACTTCTAAAAATTGCTCTCAAGCCCCTTTATTTTTGTTGTTGATAAAATGAAAAACTAATATCTAATATTAATGGAAGATTGAGAAAAAATAAAAATCAAACCAGAAGATGGAGAATGAGGAAGACAATGATGGAGTTGCCAAGTCCTATTTAAATTATTCATGAATATTGGGCCATCTATAGTTATTCATTAATGGACTCTATTAATTATTAATGAATGGGCCATTTATTAATTACTATTATATAATAATTATTATTATTTTAGTTTTATGATTGTATAAAATTAACTTTTAATTTTATGATTGTATACATTAATTTCTTGTTATAGAAATCTATTTTTTATTTATCTATTTAGTACTTATAGTAATTTCTTTTGCACGAATTTATCTTTTTTATTGTAATTTTATTTTATCATGTTATGTAATTTTATATTATTTAATGCACAAGTAATTTATTTTTATTTATTTATTTATTTTTTAATTACATAATAAAAAATATTTCATGTATAATTGTTTTTTGAAATTATTGTGGGTCTAATACATAATATTGAGAAATATATAGGTATTGTTGTAAAAATAAAAAAAGTAGTATGAAATGAAATATATGGGGAATATTCTTTTTGAGGATGAATTTGAGGTTGTGGGTTGTAGTGAGATTACTGTTTGATGTGACAGAAACTGAAAAATGATGTTAAAAATAGAATATTCGGTTGGAGAGGGCCTAAACCCTTAGCACTATTTTCGAATTAAATGAATGATCAAATCAATTTCAGCAATAACGGATAAACTCAATTCACTAGAAATGACCTGCACTATTCTCGTCATTCACAGATTGCGCATCCTAAAACAAACTGGCAATACATCCATCCATGCTCACAATTCACAAATCTTTACAAGATTCTAGAACCTTCTGAAATTCTACTAGGAGGCGTCATGAGATCACCTACTCCGTATCTGCCAACTGTAGTTTCCAACACTTGGGATCCAATTCAGCCTGCCAAATCAGAAAACACAATTTTGCTCATACACAAGTCTACTGTTATAAAACCATCACTATGCAAATTATCCCAGGATAGTAATGCTCTTGCATTCGACTATTCGAGCACGAAGCCAATCATCGTATCATACCTGAAATACTTTTTCTCTCCACTGGAAAGTGCAGCCGCGGGCCTCCAAATGTTGAAGGAGGCGCTGCGGCAACAAGGATTTGAACGACGCCTGAAGCTTAACTTTAGTTAGCCCCCCCGCATGCTAAGAGCGCAGCAGTTACTCCAGTCGGGCTCAAGCCCTCCACGTGGAGGACAGTCATGCTCTGCAGACAGCTTATGCTTGCCAGTGACAACAGCCCTACGTCCGTCACATTTGTATAGGATAAATTTATCTGTACACAAAATGGAATATAAATTAAATCCAATCCTTTCATCAGAAAAAATAGGAGAAAAACACGAAACAATAATTCGCTATACCTGTTTGAGGTTTTGAGAAAAGTGAGCAAGAGGGATCACCCCCCCATCATTGATGTTCTGGCACTTTTTTATGTCTAGCTTGGCAAGTTGCCTGCATCCAACAGCGATAGCAGCTAGACCCAAAGACGTGACTAGAGGGCATCCTCGGCTTTCTAGTGTGTTCAGCTTCGTACATTTTGACAACGCCATCAATGAGATATCAGATATGGATGTACAATAGGCTATGTTGATCATTTCAAGGCCAGTACAGCCACGAGCAATAGCCAATATACTTGAATCACTAATTCCAGCCGATCTGCAAGAAAAGGCAAAATTCGTTTTAGACAAGAATACATATACTATCATGGTTATTGTTATTCTGCTTAGGAGTTGTGGGACTATCTACTTTCGTTCACAAAAAAATAGTAAAATTAAGCAAACGCTAATACGAAAGTATTATCATCACCTGTATAAGTCCATCTCTTTGAGCTTTGAACAGGAAATACCGATGTGTGTAAGTCCCTTGTCGGTTATGTTCAGACAGATCCCCAACTTTATGCTCAAGAGTTGTGAGCACCTTGAGATGGATTTCAAGCCTGCAGTTATATATGTTAAATCAGCTACGGGAAAGCGGTTTTTTTTTTCTCTGGTACATATTACGAAGCGGAATAATTACCTTCATCGTCTATTTCATTATCAGTGAGGTCGAGCTCCTCAAGAAGAAGGCAGCGCTGCCCTATCAAGACAAAAGCTTCAGCAGAAACGGAAGTGCAGGACTCCATCTTGAGGGAAATGAGGGAGGTGCAAGAATTTGTTATGTGGGAGAGCGAAACATGAGTTATTTTGCGGCAGCAAGTGATGTCTAGCTTTTGCAAGTCTTTATGCTTAGCAACAAGCGACGATAATCCTTCATCTGTCACTCCTAGACACTTGCTCAAGCTCAGTTCCTTGAGGGAGGGACACCAGTTTCCAACAGCCTTAAGTCCCGAACATGTGACCTGGCAGCCGTCGAGTTTTAGAGATTGTAACACCGAAAGATTTTGCAGACTATCAGTAAGAGCAAGGTCCACCTGAAAAATCAGAGAGTAGAGAGTTAAGTTGGAAAATATTGTACTAGAGAGATTAAGAACTATGTAAGACTTACTTGAGAACCATATGATAAGATGAGTTGCTGAAGACTTCCAGCAGCACTGGTTAGAGAAGACAAACCGACGTGGCTCACATTCTGACAGCTCGACATATCAAGTGTCTGTTCAAATGAAGAAACTTTAGTTACTAGTAGCATATTCATACATCCTTAGGTCTCATGTTTCCCACAGTTCAGATATCTAGAGAATGGAAGTCTTTGTTATATAATTTCCTAGAGCTATTTACTCGTGCTATACTCAGGTCTATTAACAGAAAATACGAAAACATCACCTGACTTTCTGCCTGCGATTTTATACTTTGGAAGCCATGCAATGTAACTAAGTTAAACTTTTAGGAATCACATCCTTAACCATTTTCATCTCATATGACGAACTAAAAATGTCCAAAACTCGAATGATTTCCAATAATTAGTCAAAAATACGTACCTTCAATGATTTGCATACTAGTTCTGGAGCTGTGAACCTGTCATCATCAATTCCAAAACAACCTTCAAGAACCAGATCCTCGAGGTGTTCTAACTCTATTACTTGTGACAAACATTTATTCGTGATCTGCATAAGTGAAAATGAATCATCATCAACAACTTACTTCAATGCTCATCATAGTCATTTCCATTCACAATAAACTTAAGTACATGAACAGCAGACCTTAACCCATGAAGTAAAAGATTTATATCAATTCCACCAAATCTCAAGGGGTGGATTTCAAAAAGAGAAATAGTGAATTATGAATATAACCTTCAGTAGATGGTCTGTGCATATGGAAAGTGCAGACATTCACATAGTACTCAAAGATTGCGTGTTGAACGCTACGACCAACATAACTTTCAAACTTCCATATTTTGTTACTAGAAGTAACAACGTGAAGAACTATAAAGAGAAAACCACAAGTTTATCATCTGAATGTACTATATAATACTCCACCATCAAGCATCATAACCATCAATCGCTCTACCATGAAAAAAATAAATGTGCGGTTCAACATATTGGACCCACATTAGGATCTACGACCTGTTGACCATGCATGTAAATGAGAAACTGATTTTGACATATGCTTAAATATTAGATGAGAAGTATAGGTAGTGAAGGTTACATCTGCAAGTGTTAGCAGCCTTAGTTCGCCACACTCAGGACATGCATTGATATCTGATTTCTACGCAATGCATCAATTTGTAAACTTTCCACTTTTAGCAATATGCTCAACTAATAAAGCATACAAAAAAAAAAACAAGTAGAGCCTGCAAATAAGAATGAAGACTCTGTACTTATATATATCAGACAAAACCTAGTATAGTATCTCTTGAAACTATTAACTATCACTGAGCAAATCAGTTGTATAAAATGAAAATATGCAAGTTTTAGTTCATTATAAAAGGCATTTATCTTATGTTCCTTGAAGTAATGCATTTATCTTCAATACTCATTCCTTGAGGAGCAAACATAAATCATATAATCCATAACCAGCTAATAAAACAACCACTACATAACATAAAGCCACATATTATTGCATTTAGCACATGAAAAACTCATTTGATCCTTTCAAACCAAACACAAAATAAGCAAAAAATGAAATTGGAGAATGAGGTGCATTACCGGCAAGTAGGAGAGATCCAAACTCCTCATATCCCTGCACTTAACAGCAATCAATCCCACCCCCAAATCACCAACACCCAAACACCATTTCAAGCTAAGCAGCCTCAATTTCCGACACCCCACAGCAATACACCCAATTCCAATATCTGTAATCGCTTTACACCTCACCAGCCACAGCCTCTCCAAGTTGTTGGCCTCGGCTATCGCCGCCGCCGCCAATTCCTTGAGCTCCGTCGCGTTCGACAGATCTATCTCGATCAAATTACCGTAATTCATGACCAAATTGGACATCCCCACATGAGAAAAGAACCTGGACCTAGACAGATTGATCGACCTCAACATTTCCTTGCAACAACCAGAAATCGCACCGAGTGAAGCGTCGGTTATCCTCGGACACAAAGAGAGATCGAGATTCGAAACATAGGGATATCTACTCAAAACTTTTGTCAAATGCTCCGAGCGGAGGGGTTTCAAGGATTTCCTGTGACGAGATTCAATGGCATAAAACGACCTACAAACAAGAGAGAATGACTTTTTATCACAAGGGTCTTCTTCGAGGAAATCGAGGATCGTGAATACTATCTCTTCCGACAAGAGATCGAAGCCGCTGTAGCTGGATTCCGGGACTGATTTTTGCTTCTTCATTGCTCTTGAAGAAGGAGATTTTGAAGCCGGAGATGATTAAATCTGTAAATATATATAACCACAATTGATTGAAGAAAGAGTATCTTGGTTGATAAAGAACAGAACACAATCCGGAATTTAGAAGTAACCGTTAACAGAAAAACACTGCTATTGATTATATAAGCAGTTGCTGAGCATAAGAGAAGGTATGAATTGAGGGAGAAGGATGTACTAAATTACGAGGCTACCCTTTTGGTATTTTCGCATGGATTTGGAATGGGGTCATCATCACTCTTCGGGGGACATAATTACCCTCCACGGGAAAATGGTAGGTAAAAAGGATGAGGCGGGGGGGTATGGTGGTAATTGTGTGGGGGGTGCCGTACGGGGAAGGACAAAAAAGTAGTACTAGTAGTTGAGGAGGGTAGTCTGGGGAGAAGAGAAAGTGATGGGTGGTTTTGTCCAGCTAGGGCGGGTGGCATTTGGGGCAGCAAATATTTGAGGGAGAACATATCCATCCATCCCCATCGGGTGTGCGGAAAAGTACGAAATTTCCACTAATAATAATAATAATAATAATAATTATAGGTGGAGTGGGGGGTGGCCGTACTTATGAGTCATGACCTAACTCCTGAAAGGAAAGCGTACAAACCTTACCCTGATAAGAACGGACACTACCGCAGATGGGATGGGAATATAATGGCCTCTATTCCACTTCACACCTGTCTCTCCCCTCATCCACCCAAATTCAACCATAATAAATATCTCAAATACTTATCCTTCAATGTATTAATATCTTTCAAACGTTTCATAGATAATATTTCCCCCTATTTTTCTTTTTAAATTATTTCCATGGAAAACAAGACGCTAAGCGTATATTATATTTTTTAAAAGATAAATATATAAACCAAAATTAACAATTAGAAAGTCAAACAATATACACCACACAATCTAATTATCTTAATTTCCGTGTCCTATAAAAATAAGACATTTTTTTATGGGACGGAGGAAGTAGTATTTTTATTTATCCTTCTTTCAGATTTTAAATCCTATTAGTATATAGCTAAGTATGGAATTAAAAAGTGTTTTTTATAATTTTAATATGAAAAAGAGATTGAAATAAAAAAACAATCTTTTTTTGGGGAAAACATGAAGGGCGATATGCGTGTAATTATATAAACACGGGTAGTATTAAGAAAATTTGTTTATAAGTTTTAATTAAGAGTAGAAAGAAGGAGAAAGTGAAGAATTTAATGCAGATGAAGATGTACATCTTGTAAAATGGTGATAAAATTCGAATTTGGGCGATCTAGATTTTTTATGATTACTACTTTTATTTTGTATGTGTGTTTGGGACATCAGCTATACACAACCATTATATACCGTGAATAAAACTTATTTATATGTAATAACATAAGGTTAAAGATACAGGCATGTGAATTTAGGCTATTTAGCAGTTCCTAAATTTATGAGAATTGACAAATCATGGTAGGCGGAAGAATCAAACTTCTCAATAACATACCTTTGTTTTCCATGTCCGATTTTCGATTGTCACCATGTGATTGCTGAGTTGTCTATGACCCAGATTTTAAAATATTATATATATATATATATATACGATAAGATAACTCCTAGTCTCCTTAGCCCAAAGAAAGTTCTAGTAAGACATCAATTCAAAGAAAAACAAGCTATGATATAAAAATAATTTTTTTCCACATTCTTATTGGAAGATTGTGATTTTTTCTTATTACATTACATATATATAAAACCAATTCTAAGTGGAAACCATAACCTTTGTATTTATTGAGCTTGGTTCTAGAGTGGACACAGTTTACAAAATCCATTACATCTTTACAAAAATCTTCATCCAGATTTGATGATTTGTTTATATGCAAGACATTGTCGGCGCATTTATTGGTATGGATGTTTCTGGAATTTGAGTACAACCTTCTCCAGAAAACGTAAAAACCTAGTAGTAACGACCTAACTAACATCTGATTCCCATCCAAATCTATTTGTCCCAAGGAACATGTTCTAACCAATTTTATATTAAAATGTGGAAAGTGAATGTAATTTCAGCAATCACGTGAAGAGACAAAAGTATTAGATGAATATTCTAATTTTAGTAATTTTATACTCCCTCCGTCCCTAATATATATATGCCTACTTCCCTTTTTCGTTTGTCCCAAATTTATGTCTATTAACAATTTTTTATGTCTAACTAAATCTTTCACTAACTTTAATACATCTAATTAATGTAAGAATTTAGAAAAATACTACTTTATCCAACTTTTCTAATAACAAACACAATTATGTCTTTAACTTTTTAGTAATTTACTTTAATTTACTCAAATTCCAATACCAATATTTATCTAACTTTTATATCATTAAATATTTTCTTAATATGTATGTAAAGTCAAATAGGCATATAAAATAGGGACGGAGGGAGTATTGTTTATTGGATATAAGGATGTGGGTCTTAACTTAGTTTCAGTTTGAATAATTATTAATTAGTGTAGTTTCTCAATAATTCTACAAGTTCAAGAAATATCATAGACGTGCTAATTGCATGTACCATGTTCAAAAGGACTAATTACAGAGGACTAACTCGTGACACACAACTGTAATTGATGTACCATGTTTATCCATATAAAATGTGACTGAAATATTCAGTGTTATTTGCACACTTGTAGTAATGACTGCAAATTTCTTGAAGAAATGACATGCAAAAATCCCACCCTGAATGAATGAATCAATGGTGGCCCACACATATGCAGCTTCTTTTCCACTACATAATTATATAGTTTCAGTGAGGATCAATTCAGCAATTTTCTTTCATGAACAAATGACATCAGATTTTACAGCAAACAGTAAATTGGAGTATAGAACAATACATATTGGCAAGGGAAAAGGATCCTAATGTGATCTCCAGGAACAGAAACTAGTAATAGGCGTTTCATCGCAGAGACCATCATCATCATATCTTCAAGCAAGGCCAAAATAATTTAAGATGAATGAACCAATATCACCTCACTCAATTTGAAAAGCCATCAAGAACACTGCAAAAACAAGCAGGGAAGAAATTGGTAATTCATCAACGGAAGCATAACTTCATGTAGAATTTGGACCAAGCTATAACATACGAAAACCCTATATTTGAGCAACTTTGGTTTCATTATTGATGATACTAGAAAATGAGAGTAACCAGAATGGTCATTCCAGAGGCATGAGTTCATCACAAATGCTAAATCATTTCTTAGAGAGAAAGGTGCATCTAATATACTATGGAAATGACAAAACACCACCATCATCCATCAATTCCCAGACCACCATTATCAAATACAGCAAAGCCTAAAACTTCGAGATACAATGTAATTTTGAAAATATGCGAGGAGGGCTTTTTGTTGACATGAATTAAGTTTTAAACATGGCATAGAACAGCACCAGCCATGAATCACTATGAAAAAGTTGAAGTGCCTTAGGAAGATAAACATGTTATAGACTTATCCTAACAAACTGCCAAATAGTTCCCCAAAATCATAACAGATCTAAGCTCCAAGAAGATCATCTCACCTAGCTCACTATTTTTACAATTTCTTTCTAGCTCCTTCATCTACGCACAATATGATAATGGCTGAAGTTGATTTATTAGCTTTCCAACGTTGTGGATAGGTTCAATAAGGAAAATGCATTAGAACAAAGATGCTTGTTGATATATTTTTGCATGTCATAGATACTTGAAAACAAGAAGACTCAACCAGTTGCATAACTCATTGATACATCAAGTCGGACTATTTTCTCCCCGTTTAAGAATTCATTCTTGAAGAACCAAGTGGGCATACATGTGAATCATTCCCTGTTCTCTTTTCAGGGAGTTCATTTGCAGGCGCTAGAAAGAAAAATTAAATGCTTTTATTGTATCAGTCCCAACACAAAGCCCCCCCCTCTACCCCACCCTATCCCGCCGGTATACAAATATATTTTACAATGGATAAAACAATCACATTTTAACCGAAAAAAGAACCAACCGCATCCAGATCAAGAGTAAAACCCTCCATGAATGTCCATTAAAACGTCTATAAAATCAAAATCTAGTCCATCCCAATTACTCTCCCCATCCCATTATTCTTGTCTGTTTCTTTTCCATGCCTATTCTTGTCTGTTTCATTTCACGGAGATTAACAAATCAACAATACCAAAGTTCACTAACAATCAACAAATCAAAGGCCTAGAATCCAGCTCACCTTCTATTTGCACAACAATGACGACATACAAAGGATCAATAATCCCCATTCGATTCGTCCGAATCAGAATCACTCGCATTGTAACCTGTAAAATCCACAAGTTCCATAACATCTTCCAATCCATTTTAATAAAAAAAGCAGGAAGTCATAGGAGCAGAACAAAAGAAGTGAACTAACCAGGGCGCTTATCTCGAACTTTCCACACAGAAGACCTCACTCTTGAAGCCCTCGTCATCCAAAATTTTCCCTGAACACATAAATTCAGAAAAATACTCAACAGCAAACCCTCTATTAACAAAAGGCAAACCCCGAAATAGAAAAAAATATAATCACATCTCAAACACAGCAAAAAAAAAACTGATCTTAGAGAGAGAAGCGTTGGGGCAAGACCTTGTCGGCGTCTTTGGAAACACCATAGCCGTTATAATACATCTGAGCAACGAGAACCTGCATATTGACGTCGCCAGATTTTGCCTCCTTGAGCGAGTCCTGAAACCAACGCTCTGTGCAATCCGAGATCACTTCCGATAGCGGCAGCCGCGCCGCACCGCCCCCGTCCTCCGCCGTCGTCATCGGTCGCTTCCGCTTCGCTGTACTGCTGCTATCGCCGTCGTTATTCGTCTGACCAGCCCGGATTCTGCTGAGCTGGGACGATGATTTTCTCATGCTGTGAAGATGATCTCCTGGTTATTTATACATGTTTGTTTCGCGATTTGAAATTGGGGAGATTTTTGGAGGGGTTTTGTGGAATATGTGGAGAATAGATTGCTCCAGTTCAGAGTAAGCCTGTCTTCATGGAAACGATGATGCGACGTCGTATGGAGATGTGGTAAGTGATGACGCGATGGCGTTGACTTAAAAACCCAAATTCAAAGGGAATCTAAGCCGGATCCGAGTTGGGCTTTTTTTCTGGGCCTATAAGAAATGTCTCCCTTTTAATCTTTCTACTAATTTGTCCCTCTATGCATCATTACACAAAAATGAATTGGTGAAAAGGTTTTTGTATCCTATATTGTGCACTCTAGCGTCAACACACCTTCGATAAATATTTTATGAGATTTATAAAATTATTATGATGGCAATCACAAAGATTTACGTGTCATACTTTTTTGTACCACTGTATCATACTCCACAATAATATTGACATGTGTTATCTATAGTCCACCTTTTTTAATTATTTGCGTCACAAATATAATTTCGAATCTCAATACATGAGATATGTGACAGAGAAGAGTGCAAATTATGGGTTATAAACAGTTTTGACTTATGAGTTGAGACTATGAATGAGTCATATCTAAAGACAATTTACAGCTACATTTAACAGTATTGTCTCTAACAAGTTTTACCCTCTTCAGTCTTGAGTAACAAAGGGAAAACTCTACAATGTTTTACCGATGTACTATGCATGTGATAATCACAGTTGTAATAAAATAAATATAAATTTTGAATATAATGAAATTATTTAAAATTGATTAACGACCCAGTAAGAGTAGTGTCCGTAGCAATCCAATTTCAAGTTTCACCTCACGTCCAATATTACAGCACACATTATTAGATAGAAAGTAAAATTATCTTTAAAAAAAGAAATTGAATCTAAGAACATTGTCCAAGAATACATCTTTTGAACACTGTCTACAAAGTGCATGTTTACAAGAACGAAAAATTGAACACACTATTGCTTCTATACTAATACTTTTCTATACTATATCACCAATATATATACTCTCAGACATTTATACAGAAATTAAAACTTTTTGTATACAACCTTAATTTGCTCTATACTCATCAACACACATACAACCATAAACGTTACATTTAGCTGGAAAAGCTCGCCCGAATCGGTTACCTTGATTACACGAAACTCCCGTGGTTGAATGGTGAAATCGACATCCTATATTTCTTTATAAGAAAGTTTTTCAGCTGTATAAATTCTTTACACATCATTCGCTCCAGCTATCATCATCATCTTCATCGCTACCAGCAAAGGCCTGCAATGTTCACTATTTTCAGTAATACAGTCTTGAGGCTAAACCAGCCACGAAAGGTTTGCAGGGAGAAAGAAAGAGACCTGGCGGATTGCATTTGCCTTTTCCAAGATCGCAACAACTTTGAGATTGGTGTTAGGACCCCGAGTTCGGATACTAGGTCTTGATGCCATTGCAGGTTTCAGGTTGAAGGACTAGCCAAATGAAGATTGTAGTCTGTGAGCAATGTACAAGCATAATGAAATTTATATACACGGTCGATCTTACCTTGGTCCTTATTTGCGCCAAGAGAGAATCTCTTTCGTCTACCTTCTGTACCTCGGGTATAACTCGTTCCGTAACTTTTCTTAGCTGCAGGATGACAGAGAAATTTTGAATTTTGGCACTCACTGAAACTAATTTGCATTCCATAAAAGTGAGGAAACAGACTGCACTTACTTTACTCTTATCAAGGAAAGAAATGTCATCGACAAGAGGATTGCAAGGCCAGAGCAATCTCACTCTTTGGCTCCCATTTTCAGCTCCATCTTCCTCAGACGATGATGTAGATACACTATCTGAAGTTGGTCTGGCTAACAGCTGTGGCTTGTTTACTATCTTTGGCGGATGATCAATACTCTCATGCAAAGTTTTGACTTCCAAATGAGAACAGATACTGTCAAGATTCTGTTCTTCCGAGGTGGTCTCAGTGGCAGGTTCAGTCTGTGAGTCTTTATTCTCTTCGTGCCAATAAATAATGTCACTGGTGGATACACAGAGCGGAGAAACACCAGCATTAGTGGGTTCGGTTGATATTGCTGAATCAACATCATCAATGGGCGTGGTCGGGGATATCGATTGAGGGAATGGTTCCCCATTTGTTATTGTCTCTTCCTCCGTAGAAGGCAAAGCATGCTGAAGCTTTCCCATTCTCCACTGAACTGGCGGGAGAGGTGGCAGTGGAGGCAAGTCAGCAAGATTTATCTGATTTGATTCGAGGAAAGGATTATTTGGAGGGGAAGAACCTAATGGATCCTCGGGATATCCAGGGGCATATATCTCCTTGTTACTTAATCTTGAGAGCTCTGAAATTGAAGGTGGACTTGGACTGACCGCAAGAGAAAACACAGAGACTGAATTGCTCTCTTCTTTGCCATCATCATTATCTAGAATTTGCAGGTAATTTATAGGCAATAAAGGTGACAACTCCGAACTTACTTCAACAGGTTGCAGTAGAAATGGATTGAGGTGGGAGGGTGGTAAGCCAACTTTATCTTGTACTGATTCTTCAGTGTCATTATCAACTGGCAATGATGGAGCATCAGGAAGATTATCTTCACAACTTTCCTCAAATAGTTCTTCTCTATCTAGACCACATTTCTCTATAGGTGACTGGGTCTTTGAAGCATCGGGAAATCCCCCTCTGTGATCAAATTTTAAATCAAGATGTGAATTAGGAATCAAACCTGATAGTTCTGATCTGGGATGATTATTATCAACGGGGTTGCAGCCAATTGTTCCAAAACCTGATGCAGAAGCTTCTGCTGGGCCCACTTTCTCCACAAGCTCCAATTTCTCATTCTCAAGTCCATCTATGCCTGAATCTTCAAAGCAATCAATGTGCTCTTCCATGGACTTACAGTGACTTGCTTCATCAGAAACAGGAGGAAGAGGAGAAGCGATATCTGTAGATTTGGATCTAACAACCTCTGAACCGGACTTATTCAACAATACATGAATCTCATGATCCGGTTTTGCACGAGCAGAGCTTGTAACTTCAACAACTTCTTGTTCATCGAAAACTGAGCACAACGAGGCTCCATCCATTTCTACAATATCTGCTGTTCCTGTAGGCTCTTCAAGCTCTTTGGAAGTACAACCTAATCTTTCTAGAGCTTCTGAATCATTGGGAGAGACATGACATGATACTTCTCTTACCAGAAAACCCACAACCTCCAAAGGTTCAAGAATTCCAAGCAGAAGAGTTTCATTTACTGTTGTATCTTCTTCAGGAATAACGTCTCCCTCATCAGACGAGTTGGATGGGTGTGATAAGTTTAGATTTTCCAAGCCAATCTGATTGTTAGTAGAGCTATTAGAGTAATTGTCTTCAACCTTCATAGTGTGAGCACTGGCCAGCGATGTTCCTTCTAGTCCCTTCGGAAGATGCCTCCATGAATCAGTAGAAACATATGAGTCCTCATCATCCAACTTATCCATAAGATGGTCTCCTTTAGGCTCGAATTTGTTTACATTATGAGCTGCATCAGAATAATCAGAAAGAGAATTTTCAGTCACCTCAGGAAACTCATCTTCAAATTTGCCTGGAATTAGGTTTACATGAAACATTGTGTCCACTGTACCATTTGCTGAAAGGGCATTAGGTGTATTTGATGTGGAAGCTGCATCATCTGCCAACTCCAGATCCTCCCCATCAAATTCATCCTCATCCAGCAAATTGGAAGATGCTTTAGAACTGTTGGTGGCATGATGATAGACATCATGTACAGCAGATAGACATGTTTCACACTCACCATTTGATTCGTCCACTAATTGTTCTCCACAGGAGGTTCTTGATAAATCATCTATCGACTGTGATGCAAATATACTGGCTCTAGGAGAATACTGTGGTCGTGGATCCATGACCAGCTTTATCTTATTTTCTCTGACATCCAACGTGGAGACCATCTCATCAAAACCATGTGCCTCTAACTTGCAATATTCTGCTGCATTTTCTGTATTAGAAAGCTCCAAAGTAGGCATTGATCCATTGATGCACAAAGTCGAACTCACGTGCTCAAACTCAGACCTTTGGTTGGTGATCGCACTCGTCGCAGTGCATGTACCACCAGAAACAACAGCTGGTGGACCTATTACTGGGTATGTTTTGTCTTCTTCATTATCCAAAGCAAAGACCTCTTCGTCTGACTCGGGTGGCTTTAACATACATTTTCTCTCAACTTCGTCTGTATCAAAAAGCATTGGAGGAGGCATTGATCCATTACTGCACAAACTAGAAAGAACCTGCTCAGACTCAGACCTGCGGTTGGTGATTGCATCAGTCTCACTGCATGTATCATCAGAAACCACAGGACTTGAATGGTAATCAACTGGAAAATTTTCATCAGCATTTCTCTGGTGAGATGATGCATCAACAATCTCATTCACAGGGATATCAGTGCATGGGAATCCTTTACGAGAAAAGCTTTCCGACTTTGTTTTTAGAGTTGAGATGCTTGGAGAATCCGAAGAGATACTAGATAGTTCTTTCATGGATGAGTTGTACCCCACATCGGACATTGTTGAGTCTACAGTAGACTGAGAACCAGAGGATCTTGAGCGAATAGGTTTTTCATCTTTAGTGAGTGATTCCATTTTTATATATGAGGTGTTATCACTCATCATTCTCAAATCGGAATCCTTATCCACCTCTGACTCCATGGTTGAAGGTGCATCCACATAATTATCTATCTCACTTGCTATGTCATCAGATTCATAACAAGTTAAGGTTCCTTCTCTATTGCTTTCATCAGTCACCTTATCAATTGTGGATAAGATGCCATCTGTTGCAATCCTGGGATATGAACTGGGTACCTCAAAGACTTTATCATCTTCTGGAGACTCATCTGGGTCATACATGGGAAGATTCGGTGCAACGCCCTCTCTATCTGGAGACAGGGTAATTCTCTTTCTTCCTCCACTCTCTCTGTCAGGGCTCACTGACCAGACTTCATATATTTCAGAACCATACTCATGATAATTTGTTGCCAACTTCAGCTGTGGTGATTCCTCAGTCATGTCATGAAGCATTTTATGATCAGGGGAAGGAGACTTTAGTATATTTTCCATGTAGCTCCTCCCAGTTTTTGAGTGAAATGGAAATCCATTCAGCCTCCTCTTTAATTTGGCACGATGAGGAGTGTTAACACCGTTTTCAACATGCTCCTCCAGGAAAAGCTGATGGAGTCTGTAAGATGAAAATTAGGCAAATCTCATTCTTCACTATAATAAAGAGCAAAGAGTACTGCGTAGAAAAAAGTAACAGGATAAAAGTCTGTCTCACTTGGTATGGGATGTTGGTATAACTTCAGGGGTTTCTCTGTTTCTCCAGCGTGGCCCTTTCTTCTGTAAAACAAGAAAAAAGTAACTATAAAGAATCCAATGGATTTCAAATGAATTTTTGCATATTGCAATTTTCAACTGTTAAGAAAATGAAATATAACAGCAGGGAGCAGAAATAAATCCTTGTACACTGTGGATATTCTGTGCATATTCAGGTCTATATTTTAATTCTCGAGGATCACAACATCTGAGGGGTCAACAAATATCAGAAGAAGAGTTACATATACTATAGCAGGAAAATAGTTTTGTTTTAAATGAAAGATGAATAATCTGACGCATTTACCTAATTAGAAGAAAGATATTCTTTGAGAATAAATGTCATTATATACAGGATCGTTATAGTTTAATATTTTACTACAAACATATCTTAGGTTTATGATGAACCAAAATCAAATGTAACTAATGCAGGAAAATCCTATAAAAATGAAGACAATCTCCTACAATTCTGTACTATTGTTTAGCTGTTATGAACTTCAATTACCTTTGTTTTGCGGGTCTTCTTTTCCCTCTGGATATCGGCATTAGTAACTTCAGTGGTTTCAACTTTAAAAAATGAAGGATCAGTATAGCGTTTTAAACATGCTCCAGCGCCCGCAACATCAAACCTAAATCGATAATGTTATATTAAGGTAATATTTTTCGCAAGAGAATTTAGTAGGTCTTAAAAAATGAAAAGCATATTATACTTGTCTAGAAGGAATAGACGAGGAGGTGCCCTGCATTCTTCATATGAGTCCATTATAAATCGAGGCAAGTCTCCCTTTGTAACTAGATTCTTGTCAGGTTGTAGATTAGGATGCCAATCAATACCTGCAACATACTTTACCACATTACTATTATGTGACAAGCAATTTGAGGCATGTTTGACAAAAGATGCAGCAGATTCCTTTAAGAGCAAAATCTCCTTACACGAGATAAACGACCACACAAAAAGTAACACAAAATTATATTATAACAAGAATGCCCTCATATTGGGTGATAAACTGTTTAATAAACAATACCTTTAGCCAGGTTTAATAACAGAAAACCAAATTACAGGTCCAAATCCAATGTAAACATTGCTTCCAAGAAACAGGAGTGGCTGATATAGAGATTTATAACAGAAGCAGGATCTCACCGGGATGGTAAAAAAACGAGGAATGATCTATCTGGGAGAGAAAAGCTCTCTCAATAGAAGGAATCTCAGTCTCAAGCTGTTGAACTCTAACTGATAAGGCATGCCCTCTTGCAGCAGTTGCCATCACATCCTCGTGTAGATTATGAAAAACCTCTGCAGCAAACCTTCAACAGTCACAAGAAATAAGCCATTATAAGACTATTTCAAGTAACTGTAATCATTTTTATCATAAAAGAATCAAATTAGTGTGAGCACATTTTATTCCTCATAAGTGAAGAAGTATACTCTGAAAATTCGTGTTTTGAGTGGGCTATAATAGTAACCGATTTATGTGGAAAATTCAGAAGTACATCAAAATCATTTTAGGATCTCTTTCATGGGTTTGTTAGTTAATAAAAGGGGTTGTTCCTGTCCAGGATTTTAGTTGAACCTTGGATTGGTGCCTAGTGCTTGGACTTTGCCATTTCCTTTTGTTTCATAGTTCAACAATAGTTCTTTTGTTCATGAATTTCACCTTTACTCTAATAAATCACAACTACCAACCCAAGGCCATACTGATACGCATAAGATCATGCACGGCAAGGGGCTTTCTCTCAGTAATTGAAATCGGTGACCTTCGTTCCAGTCCAGATTGTTATCCTAATTGTTATATTATCCGTCAGTATCTCATCATTGTCAAAGAATAAAAAATTATTGCACAAGTTCTTATTCAACAGTTCGATCTGCTTTGATACTCAGGACATAGCCTGATGCTGCAGAAGTTATGAATATTCAAACATTAGTAAGTGCATAGTTCCATTCCATAAGCCCACTCGTTATATTGGGATTATTATGTGCCTACAGTCACACACACAAACCAACCAAATGCCTGAATTAATACAATTAGGGAATTGAGCTCGTATAGCATATAAGAATACTCCACAAGGAAGCAAGAGTAAAACTTGATAATTCAGAGACCTTTTTCTCATCAGAAATAGAAGTACAAGAAGAAGAAGAAGGTTAAGAAACATCCCTATGAAAATGAATTCAACAGACGCAAGTTTTCCTAATTTAATCCAATTGGTAAATGCCTCATACAAAAAACATAGAGATTAACTAACTAAAAAAAGTTAACTAACTCAGAGAGGATGTCAAGCTATGAACACAAAAATAACCTTCACACAACTTCTAATTTCCCAAATTTGGATCAGAAGCACCAATTTTAATCATAAACAACAAATCATGAATAGCTTGTTAAAGTTAAAAACTAGTATCTTAGGAAATATATGTCAGCATGTCATCTAAACCACCAAAATTATCTTCTCCGTAGTCCGTACAATTTCATACTTAAATTTAGTCGAACACATAAAAGTTAAAATATAAAAGAAACAAACAAACACATACATACACAACAATTCAAAACTCAAAACTGAAATCTCCACTCATAAATACCAGAAATCAACTCAACACAACCCATAATTACCGACATTTCAACCAAAACACAAAAAATCCAAACTATTCATCCACAGAATCAAACAAAAAGTAGAAAGTACGAACTCACTCGGCTAGGTCGCCCAGCTGGCGAAGAACTCCAACCAATCCGGCCATGGCTACGCCTTCAAGAAATGCCTCCGGATCATCCTTGTCTGCCGCTCGATAGAGCTCCGGATCGGCCAAACTATACTCATTCCGTATCTCGTACCTACTAATCGGCATTTTTTGTTTTCGTTTGACTTCAGTGGAAGCAAACTTGAACTGAATTCGATTAATTTCTGAACTTTGAGGTTCACCACCTCCAACCACCACCGATACATATAAATGCTGTATATATAGATACAGTGGTGTTGCCTGTTTTATTTACTTTTGTTTTGTGATTATGCTGAGGTGAGGAGTTAGTTATGTGCTCTCAGGCGGAATACTGTTGACTGTTTTAATAAATACACCTCACAAAAATATACTCCTACACTTCTTTTTCGATATAAAAATATGTAATTATATTTTAATATTTATGCAATCCTACAAAAATTTGTTGATGCTTGAATTATTAAAACTAACTCGACTATGTTGAAAGCTAGATTACACCAAAGTAGAGATTACCCTATATTCAACTTGGATATTAGTTGCGAAATTTCTAATCTGATTTAAAAAAAATCAAAATTAGGAATAAATTGGCAAAAAAAATTAAATGTTGACTTGCAGATGATATAAATACTTTGATTTTGTAACCTTAATTCCTTTGTGGTTAGCCCATCCTGGGAATGTGTGAAATGGGATGTTTGGTGCCGGAAGTTAAAATGCGCTTGGAGTGCAGGTTACGAGGCCGAGTCTGGTGCCGGTGAGTGTGGGATGCCGGTGTTTTGTCTTATACTCCAGAAACATTCCTATGAATATTAAGGATTTAGTCATTACTCTATTAACTGAACATTCAGTTGGATGAATTTTTCTATCCTAGACCGGGTCTATAACTTAAGTTGTAGACTCGGTGGTTAAAAACCATGACACATCATATGTTTGTAAAAAAAAAAATAATAAAAAACACAACTTCTATCCTAGACCACAAGGTCTTGTAGACCCGGTCTAGGATAGAAAAATTTCAGTTGGATGGCACTATCATAATTTTAAGGGCTTTCTTCTTTTACCCAATCTTATATGAAAAAACACAAAAATAATCATCCCATAAACTTATATTCACCAAATACTCAAGATTACCAATTTGCCCTTAGATTTTCGTCAGCTTTCTTATTTCCTTTTTTTTTGTTAAAATCTTCTAGTGCCGATGGAGTGCCTATGGGTGCCTATGAGTGCCTATCATCAGCTTTCTTATTTCCTTTTTTTGTTAAAATCTTATAGTGCCGATGAAGTGCCTATGGGTGCCGATGGGTGCCTACGGTTTATTTTAAGTATGAATTCGAAATAACAATTTTTTTAACATGAAGTACCTATGGGTGCCGATGGGTGCCTATCGCAGAATCGCATGCCTTTACTCGCAGTGCCTATAGGTGCCGATGGGTGCCTAAGGGTTATTTGCTCTATCGGCACTGACAATTATATTCGGTGCCTATCGCAGTGCCAATCGCAGAATCGTAGTGCCTTTAATCGCAGCTTTTGACTAACTTTTATGAACAAAAAAAAAAAATTTAAATACCGAGTGCCGATGACAGTACCTTTGGCAGTGCCGATGGGTTGCCTTAGCCAATCGGCATTCGTTGTTATAACTGTTTATCAATTGTTTTATTAACAAAAAAAAAAATTAAGAGTGCTGATGGCAGTACCTTTGGTAGTGCCTATTGACTGCTTTTGCCTATCGGCACTCGTAATTTAAATTGTTTATCAATTATTTGATTAATAAAAATTATTTTTGAAATTGAATAATTCTAGTGCCGATGACAAACAATCGGCACTCGTAGGGTCTCATCGGCACTAGTTTGCCAATTGAAAAAAGTAAGGGTAAATAAGTAATATCGGGTATTCTCTAACTATTATTATAGTTGGTGGGTATATTTGTGTTTTTTTAGTGAGAATGGTTAAAAAGACATATTTCCACTAATTTTAGTCACATATCTGCAAAATTAATAAGAGCTCCCCTCAAGATATATCCGGTGCTGCTCTTATTTTAAGGGGCTATTATTAGCAATACATTATGTAGTTAAAATATTAAATTATTCTTCATTTATTCACTTATCACACTAAAAATAAGTAAAATATTATTAAACAAATCTGATAATACATTATAAATTTTGGAGCAAATATTAATTTTTTTCCTTTAATTTACAATTTCGGTACTCTATTATGATAGTATTTGATTTTGGTCCTACAACTTTATATAGTGTCATATTTTGGTCCTATAATATAGCAGTATCCGATTTTGATCTTGTAACTTTAAATTGTGTCTGATTTTGGTCTTATAACTTTACAAAGTGTACGATATATGAACTATATTATTCGCCGCATGACTAAAATAAGACATTTTATCAAGTTTAGTAGCAAAAATATAAAAATAAAAACCTTTTAAAAATTACAACATCAAAAAATAGTTAGAAACTTTATTGCAGAACTAAAATTGAACTCATTTTAATAATAAAAATATTCAATTTTTTATCATGAAACTTTTTAAAAAAGTCTGTACAGTTCTTTCATGATTTCGAGCCAAATTTCTTAATTATTGTTAGACTAGAGAGGTGCAAATTGAATAGTAATGTGCAATATTTTTACAGATGCAAAAATATATGATTTTATTTTCATTGCTATTCTTTATGAAATAAACTTTTGATCCATGTCAAATACAAAATATGTATTTATATATATTTATAATAAGAAAAATAAAAGACATAATCACAACATCGTACAAAGTCTGTTGAAAAAAATGCGTTAGTTAATCAACATAGATATAATCTCTTATAGCTCTTCTCTCTAGAGATATTTTGTGATAGTCGAGAGATTAACTATAATAGAGAAGAACTATTTTATTACTCCTTCAGTCCCATTAAAAACATCTTCTTTCTTTACGGCACGGAGATTAAGAAAGTAGTATTGTGTGATTTATATTGTTTGATTTTTGAATAATTGATTTATGTTCACATATTTTTTGCTTGTTTTAGAAATATAATACTTTTAATAGGATAATTTAATTAGATAATGAGGACGCTTATAATAGGACAGAATGAGTGTTTATTTATATAAAAGTATTGGCATTATAACTGCAATAATGTCAACGCGCATATATATATTTTAATAAGAATAAGGTGGTACAAGAGTGAATGTAACGTAGTAGCTTTGACACCATTATAATATGGAGTTATTATGGTTCCCTGTGGCCTATCATAATTGCAAAATAGTAATGTCTAATCAACTTTCTAGGCATTATCTATAGTTACTCATCTTTGAACAAATGCAAAATTATTTCTAATGTTAAGCTTTGCTTTATTATAATTTTTTTAATAGTTGGGTTTTTTTATTTATGAAAATCAAAAAATTGTTATTTTTAGTGCGCACATGATAAATTCATACATAACAGACTCGGTAGGATTTGAACTCATATCATTCGACCACATACTAGTTGGATGTTTATTTTTTTTATTTTTGTTATTGAGGAACACGATCCACACAGGGTAAACTCATATATAACGGTCTCGCTGTTATCTTTGGTGCACACAAGTTAAACTCACATTTACACTACAAAAAATATCATTTTTACCGACGAAATTACCGACGGAATAAAAACACGGGTCGGCTTACCGACGGATTACCGACGGAAAGCAAAACGGAATTTTACCAACGGAAAATTCCGTCGTTAAATCTTGAATTTCTAATTTGTTTTTTATTTTATGTTTACCGACGGAAATTTCCGTCGGTAAAGGTGAATTGTAATTTATTTTTTATTTTATTTTTTAAATTTTGATTTAACGACGGATAATTCCGTCGGTAAAAAATACATTTTAATTTTTAAATTGTATTAATTTTATTAAATTTTTATAAAACGTTTACCGACGGAATTTTCCGTCGGTAAAATAAATTTGAAATTTAAAAAAATAAAATATAATTAAATTAAAAAAATATAATACAATTAAATTATTACCGACGGAATTTTCCGTCGGTAAAATAAATTTGAAATTTAAAAAAATAAAATATAATTAAATTTAAAAAATAAAATATAATTAAATTATTACCGACGGAATATTCCGTCGGTAAAGCCGTCGGTGAGACCTAAATATTATTACGGGCAGAAGGCCGCTGAAACACAGAACTGTCTTCTTCCCCAATTTCGCAGCCGCCGTCGCCCGTCCGCCGTAGCCCGTCTAGCCTAGCGCCGTCGCCCCGCGCCGCGCCGTCCGGCCGCCGTCGCCGCCCGCGCGTCGCCGCCGCGCCGCCGCCCGTCGCCGCCGTTCCGCGCCGCCGCCCTCGCCTTGCCGCCACGCCGCCGGAGCTCCGGTTTATCCGGGCTGCAGTTCTCGAGTATTTGGTCGCCTGAGGTAATTTTTTCTGTTTCTTCATTCCACTCTTCGATTTGGTTTCTCATCATTACGGTTTAGGAATTAAATTGGATGAATTGATGTCATGCCCCGAATTGATGTCATGCCCGGATTCAAGAACTAGAAATGAATATCTCGTATAGACCTATGGCAGCCAAAAGAATGAGAGGAAACAACATATACGATATTTCATTACATATGAGGAAGTTAAACCTGTAGTATAACTTGTGCAAGTCATTGCTTAGATTTCTCGATGTTACAATTTGCGTTCATAGAAACCAAATGGAACTGGTGTCAAGAATCTTGTAAAACACTTTAAGAAGTGAGCAGAATTATAATCTCACACTGAAATGAACTTTCCTAAAGCTGTGATTCAAAGAAAGATTACATTAAGCTGATCCTAACCCTTAGGCCTAAGCAATATTCTCCCATTTTTGCAGCACTTTAACCACCGAAAAAGTTTGCAATTTGATTAATCTCCCCCCACCACCCCAAACAAAAGATATGGGTGAAATACACACCATTTTAAACATGAATACCTTAGAGATGGTATTAATAAATTAGTGTTGCAATCAACACTCGTGGTTACTTAAATTTAGAGATATTTAGACTGCATGTTGTATATACTTGATTTCGATCATGACTTAATTAGTATATATATATATATGATAATTGATTGATATGCAAATCTTTTTCGTAGTTTTTTATATTAAATTCGTATAATGGACATGGAAATCAAACTTTAAATTAGAAGTTTCCTTTATTTTTCTATCAGAAAATAATTGACTATTCGATAGTGCTTTCAATAGAAATCACAACCAAATACTAAGAGATGGTTAAATTGTAGGTAGCCATATGCAAGCGATTAGAGTGATTCTAGAACTTTTAGTGAAATGATGAGTCGTTCGTGGATGTATACACGGTGGACAGTAGACGGTTCATTGAATCCTTAATTTGTGAATGACATTGAGGATTTCATTGATTGGGCAAGTAGTCAGACAGCTTATACGGACGGGAAAAAAATTAGATGTCCGTGTAAAAATTGTAAGAATAAGGTGTTTTTGTCTACAGAAGTTGTAAGAGAGCACGTTTATATGTAGGGCTTCGTTAAAAATTATAAAGTTTGGTCATCTCATGGGGAAAAACACGTAACACTAAATGAACAAGCTACGAGAAATGTGCAAAATGACACGTCGACCTCCTATCAGAGGATGGTAATGGATCATGCTGGGCCAAATTATAATGATGCGAATATTGAGGAGGAGCCAAATAATGAAGCAAGTAAGATCTATGAAATGTTGCAGGCAGTCGACACGGAGTTAGAACAGGAGAAGATATACTTAGTCAAATTGAAGCTTATGGTTTTGTGAAAGTCACCGAAGACTACGATGGTATTAACAAATATGTCTCTAAAGAAAATGTTACGGGATGGAAGAAAAGAAGCATATTCTGGGATCTTCCTTATTGGAAATTCTTGTTGCTTCGACACAATCTCGATGTCATGCACATTGAGAAGAACGTGTTTGATAATGTGTTCAACACTGTCCTAAATGTGACAGGAAAGACCAAAGACACGCCGAAGTCTAGGGCAAAGTTGAATACATATTGTGCTAGACCTGAACTGAAGAAGCTTAACGAGAGTGACAGATATTATCCGAAAGCATGTTACATGCTGGGTCGTACAGAGAAGCATGCATTATTAACGTGGGTGAAGCAGCTCAGACTACCAGATGGTTATGTGTCCAACATGAGCCGCCAGCCGCTCTTCTACTTCCTCACTTGGGCCATCCCAGAGCAATGCCGAGATCATGCGCCGACTGGAGGAGGAGTCGGCAGCTAGGAGGAGCCTCGAGGAGCAGGTCGCATTTATGAATGCGCAGATGACCCAGCTTATGGAGATGATGGGCTCCTCTAGCCGACG
The DNA here is from genome assembly GCA_028984105.1 of Lavandula angustifolia. Lineage (NCBI taxonomy): Eukaryota > Viridiplantae > Streptophyta > Magnoliopsida > Lamiales > Lamiaceae > Lavandula > Lavandula angustifolia. The sequence goes on from CM054808.1 coordinate 27,183,826, forward strand.
ACAGCCTCCGGACGACAGCGCTGATCAGTCCCCTCCTCCCACCTCTTTATGATTGATTTATTTATGGTTTATGTATATATACTGAATATTTGGATTTTAGGATTTATATATTTATATTTCGGTTTGCTTTTTGAGTTGATTTGAATCGTTATATGTGATGTCTTGGTTGGTTAATTGTATATGATGTGTTGGTTGGTTAAAAATTACAGGTTGTCGATAACTGGGTACAAAAAACAAAAAAAATTATATAAAAAAAAAACTACCGACGTTTTACCGACGGATATTTCCGTCGGTAAATAAACATAAAAAAATTACAAAATTATTTTAAATTTACCGACGGACAATTCCGTCGGTAAAAAAACGTAAAATTTATTTAAAAATTTATTTTAAATTTACCGACGGAAAATTCCGTCGGTAAAAAAACAAATAAATTATTTTAAATTTACCGACGGAATAATCCGTCGGTAAAAAAAATTTATTTAAAAATTTATCACGTAATTTCCTCCTCGACAGAATATTCGGGGACAAACTTCCGACGGTTATTTTCCGTCGGCAATCCGTCGGTAAAATTTACCGACGGAATATTCTGTCGGTAATATTTACCGACAAAGCCTGACCCGACGCATTTATTCCGTCGGTATTCCGTCGATAACGTTTTTACCGACGGAATTTCGCGGTTTACCGACGGAATTTTCCGTCGGTGTACGGTGAATTTCTTGTAGTGTTAGCGACCTCGCTGTTACCTTTGGTGCACACAGGTTAAACTCACATATAGCGACCTCAGTGGAATTAGAACCCATAACCTTTTATCACAAACCTTAACCGCTATATCATCCCATGTGGACTAATTTGCTTCTTTTTTTTCGATAGTTGGGTGTGTGTTTTTTTCTTTAATATATACTCCCTCCGTCCCATTATTAATGTTTCACTTGCCTTTTTTGGTTGTCCAATTATTTATGTCTCATACCAAATAAGGAAATAAATGAGTGGACCACAATCAATCTAAGCAAATGGACCCCACCCCTTTATACTTTTACACCACAACTTTATACCTTTACCTCCACTATCTTAATTACCGTGCCCAGTCACAATGGGACATAAATAATGGGACGGAGGGAGTATTAAGGAACTGCAGCCTTGGGTCTTTGGGTTTGAACCCATAATCTTTGCTCATAAGTTTAGCACATTAACCGCTATGACATACCATAATCTTTTCTTTCGATAGTTTTTTTTAAGGAACTTACAACTGCTACTTTTGATGTGCACATGGTAAATTCACACATAGCGGCCGATGGAATTTGAACCCATGACCTTTGTCCACATGCTTAACACCTTAACCGCTTTATATTTTTTTATTATTTTAATAATAAATAATCTGTAACCGCTACCTTAATACATATATAAAATAAACTCTAATAGCGACCCGTGAAATTTAAACTCATAACCTTTAGCTACATACTTACCAACTTTTACCAACTTCAACGCTTTTCCGTTTCTTGTTTTCCTATCTCATGGGTGTTATAAATATGTTGTTTATCTAATTAACCTCTTTAATGTCAAACTATTCTAAAAATTAGTATTTTGAAAAGAAAAAATTTCAGGTACGGCCAAAATGTACACTTTAATATTGTCCCGATCAATTAAAAAAGGTAGAAATCCTAATTTTCTTCTTCTTTTTTTTTTTTTTTTTTAATTTCACATCATCTTTAAGGCTATACAGTACCAACTTTGCCCACTATGGACTTGCTTACCATAACACCTAATATAATTTCTAACAACAATTATTTAACTATTATTTGGCTGGTACTAACTTTTGTTGTTAACCCCCCACCGCCAACGGCCAACCCACAACCAATTAGAAAACTTTTACATGTTGCATCATTATATCCCATCAAATAGATAAAAGTTTTCCTAAGCAAATTAATTCATTACTAATATTCCTACCCAAGAGAAATAGAAGGGTGTAAATCTATGAAATCAATCCCAAGCATAATGTCGACAGACATCGTTATAACATTTATATAAAAACCGCATTTAAAACTAAACAATAACATGTGATTCTTCAATTTTGCCTATCACCTCTCTTGATTCTGCGCATATTGTAGCAATTAAAATCAGTTGTTTAGCTTATGCTCCATCAACATAAACTACATCATGAATTGACATAAATAAAATGTGTACAACCTAGTTTTGAGATATTTAGTTATCGTGTGGTTAAAGTTGCTCGTGCGATAAATTGAAAAATTATCGTTAAGTCAATTTTGTTGCATATGTATTATTGGCTCTTGTTTATTGCATATTATCCATTTATAATCTACAAGAAGATTTTACACATTACACATGTTATTGAATAAATAAATAATATTTATGCCTTATTATTGTATAAGTTGATAAAATTTGTTGGAGATAGATCGGACACCTAGCCACATAATCGCATTAAAATTAGAAAAAAAACTATACTATATGTCTCGAGAAAATAACTTATGTGTAGGCACGTGAAGTGATGAGTCGTGACTCGTGACAAGCATGAACTACAATCAAATTTATTTTTCCTTAAAAATAAAGTAGTGGACCCACATCCCAAAGAAAAAATTAATCTTTAATAGCGCATATTATCCTTTTTTTTATTTTTAAGAATATGGGCCTTTAATTATGCCAATCAGCCATTTTTACGTGACGTCTACGAATTTGAGGGCTTAACCGTTTATGACGGCGAGTTACATAGCAATTCGGATCTTCTGGCCCAAAATTGGTGTCCCACTCGATAACCCACCAATCACGCCATGCTACGCGTGCATTGGTGGACCATGTTAGCAATAAAAAAATATTTTAGTTTTAAAAAGGTGGCCCACCAATGCATGCGTGGCGGGGCGTGATTGGTGGCCCACCGAATGGGCCACCATTTTTGGGCCAGATGATCTTCTGGCGTTACATAGGGACCCACATATAAATGTATATCTGTGAGATGTATAAATTTGGAATTATATTATATCCTTTATTAAGATTATGAAACCGAAAACTGTTTCTCCAAACTAATTCACAACTCGTCGATCAAACCGAAAATTGGGATTAAAAAAAAAAGAATATCTAATCATGAAATCTTCATTTTAATAATTGTAACAACATAGTATTTCCTCCGCCCATTAAAAGTGTCCCCTTTTTTTCGATAACGAGTTGGTGAGAAGGAATGAGAATTTCTCAAATTTTCAATTGATTTTTTTAAGTTGTAATTAAAAAAATAATTTAAAGTTTTTAAAAAGTTAAAAATTATAATTTTTCGAATTCGTAACGGAGCGGAATCGTGTGAGAAAAGAAACTTTTGGAGAGTGAAAATATAAGAATGTGGCGTGGATAACAAGTAATGAGGGCCTACCATATTTTTTAATGTAGAGTAAATATTGTCATTTTAGGAAATAGGACATTAGCGACGCTTTTAATGGGATGAAAGGAGTATTTATAGTAATAAAACTAGATTACTTACATAATCATATTCATTACTGTATTCGCGATAAAATTTCTCATAATTTGAGCTATACTTTTCTCCTATTTATTGTCTAACTTGTCTAACATTATTTACACATTTAGCTATTATTCTTAGCAACTTACTCAGAAAAGGGAAATGCATCAAAAAAAAATTAAGATTAGCACATTTTTTCAACCGATTTCACACGATGTGATTATATATGCCCTTTATTTTTCTTATTATAAATATATATATATATATATATATATATATATATATATATATATATATATATATCCATTTATAATCTACAAGAAGATTTATGATATCCATTTATAATCTTGTTTATTGCATATTATCCATTTATAATCTACAAGAAGATTTTACACATTACACATGTTATTGAATAAATAAATAATATTTATGCCTTATTATTGTATAAGTTGATAAAATTTGTTGGAGATAGATCGGACACCTAGCCACATAATCGCATTAAAATTAGAAAAAAAACTATACTATATGTCTCGAGAAAATAACTTATGTGTAGGCACGTGAAGTGATGAGTCGTGACTCGTGACAAGCATGAACTACAATCAAATTTATTTTTCCTTAAAAATAAAGTAGTGGACCCACATCCCAAAGAAAAAATTAATCTTTAATAGCGCATATTATCCTTTTTTTTTATTTTTAAGAATATGGGGCTTTAATTATGCCAATCAGCCATTTTTACGTGACGTCTACGAATTTGAGGGCTTAACCGTTTATGACGGCGAGTTACATAGCAATTCGGATCTTCTGGCCCAAAATTGGTGTCCCACTCGATAACCCACCAATCACGCCTATGCTACGCGTGCATTGGTGGGCAATGACTACGTTAAAGATAAAAAAATATTTTAGTTTTAAAAAGGTGGCCCACCAACGACGTGCGTGGCGGGCGTGATTGGTGGCCCACCGAATCGCCACCATTTTTAATGCCGATGATCTTCTGGCGTTACATAGGGACCCACATATAAATGTATATCTGTGAGATGTATAAATTTGGAATTATATTATATCCTTTATTAAGATTATGAAACCGAAAACTGTTTCTCCAAACTAATTCACAACTCGTCGATCAAACCGAAAATTGGGATTAAAAAAAAAAGAATATCTAATCATGAAATCTTCATTTTAATAATTGTAACAACATAGTATTTCCTCCGCCCATTAAAAGTGTCCCCTTTTTTTTTTTTTTTTTCGATAACGAGTTGGTGAGAAGGAATGAGAATTTCTCAAATTTTCAATTGATTTTTTTAAGTTGTAATTAAAAAAATAATTTAAAGTTTTTAAAAAGTTAAAAATTATAATTTTCTGAATTCAGAACGGAGCGGAATCGTGTGAGAAAAGAAACTTTTGGAGAGTGAAAATATAAGAATGTGGCGTGGATAACAAGTAATGAGGGCCTACCATATTTTTTAATGTAGAGTAAATATTGTCATTTTAGGAAATAGGACATTAGCGACGCTTTTAATGGGATGAAAGGAGTATTTATAGTAATAAAACTAGATTACTTACATAATCATATTCATTACTGTATTCGCGATAAAATTTCTCATAATTTGAGCTATACTTTTCTCCTATTTATTGTCTAACTTGTCTAACATTATTTACACATTTAGCTATTATTCTTAGCAACTTACTCAGAAAAGGGAAATGCATCAAAAAAAAATTAAGATTAGCACATTTTTTCAACCGATTTCACACGATGTGATTATATATGCCCTTTATTTTTCTTATTATAAATATATATATATATATATATATATATATATATATATATATATATATATATCCATTTATAATCTACAAGAAGATTTATGATATCCATTTATAATCTTGTTTATTGCATATTATCCATTTATAATCTACAAGAAGATTTTACACATTACACATGTTATTGAATAAATAAATAATATTTATGCCTTATTATTGTATAAGTTGATAAAATTTGTTGGAGATAGATCGGACACCTAGCCACATAATCGCATTAAAATTAGAAAAAAAACTATACTATATGTCTCGAGAAAATAACTTATGTGTAGGCACGTGAAGTGATGAGTCGTGACTCGTGACAAGCATGAACTACAATCAAATTTATTTTTCCTTAAAAATAAAGTAGTGGACCCACATCCCAAAGAAAAAATTAATCTTTAATAGCGCATATTATCCTTTTTTTTTATTTTTAAGAATATGGGGCTTTAATTATGCCAATCAGCCATTTTTACGTGACGTCTACGAATTTGAGGGCTTAACCGTTTATGACGGCGAGTTACATAGCAATTCGGATCTTACTCCAAAATTGGTGTCGGCCCCACTCGATAACCCACCAATCACGCCATGCTACGCGTGCATTGGTGGACCATGTTAGCAATAAAAAAATATTTTAGTTTTAAAAAGGTGGCCCACCAATGCATGCGTGGCGGGGCGTGATTGGTGGCCCACCGAATGGGCCACCATTTTTGGGCCAGATGATCTTCTGGCGTTACATAGGGACCCACATATAAATGTATATCTGTGAGATGTATAAATTTGGAATTATATTATATCCTTTATTAAGATTATGAAACCGAAAACTGTTTCTCCAAACTAATTCACAACTCGTCGATCAAACCGAAAATTGGGATTAAAAAAAAAAGAATATCTAATCATGAAATCTTCATTTTAATAATTGTAACAACATAGTATTTCCTCCGCCCATTAAAAGTGTCCCCTTTTTTTCGATAACGAGTTGGTGAGAAGGAATGAGAATTTCTCAAATTTTCAATTGATTTTTTTAAGTTGTAATTAAAAAAATAATTTAAAGTTTTTAAAAAGTTAAAAATTATAATTTTCTGAATTCAGAACGGAGCGGAATCGTGTGAGAAAAGAAACTTTTGGAGAGTGAAAATATAAGAATGTGGCGTGGATAACAAGTAATGAGGGCCTACCATATTTTTTAATGTAGAGTAAATATTGTCATTTTAGGAAATAGGACATTAGCGACGCTTTTAATGGGATGAAAGGAGTATTTATAGTAATAAAACTAGATTACTTACATAATCATATTCATTACTGTATTCGCGATAAAATTTCTCATAATTTGAGCTATACTTTTCTCCTATTTATTGTCTAACTTGTCTAACATTATTTACACATTTAGCTATTATTCTTAGCAACTTACTCAGAAAAGGGAAATGCATCAAAAAAAAATTAAGATTAGCACATTTTTTCAACCGATTTCACACGATGTGATTATATATGCCCTTTATTTTTCTTATTATAAATATATTTTATATATATATATATATATATATATATATATATATATATATATATTTATACAATAAATATATATATATATATATATATATATATATATATATATGCATGTTTTGTATTTGACATGGATCAAGAGTTTATTTCATAAAGAATAGCAATGAAAATAAAATCTTATATTTTTGCGTAAATATTATTGCACATCACTGTTCAAGTTGCACCTCTCTAGTCTAACAAAAATTAAGAAATTTGGCACGAAAACACGAAAGTATCGTACGGGCTTTTTTAAAAAGTTTCATGACAAAAAGCGAATATTTTTATAATTAAAATGAGATAAATTTTGGTTCTGCAATATAGTTTATAATTGTTTTTTGGTGTTGTAATTTTTAAAAGTTTTTTTATTTTTATTTTTATATTTTTGCCTCTAAACTTGATAAAATGTCTTATTTTAATCATGTGGAAAATTTTATACTGCGAGAAAGGTACGGTCCATATTCTGTTTGATATACTTATACCATGATAAAAAAGGGTAACTTTTTTATTTTTTATTGGTCGATTTTCAGCAATCCGTCTGATGAGTTGTCGAAGATAATGGCTTTCTTTTACTTTGGAGCAGCCAAACCTCCATGTCTAAGCGAGATTAACAACGCCGAAGAAGTGATTCCTACTGTCCAAATCAAAACTCAACATCTCTAGAACATGTACCATCATCTGCGGATCTTTATTCATATATATGGTTGAGAAATATGCTGATTTTGGAGGGCTTTGAGATTGTTATTTGATTTCGTAATTCTGTTACACCTATAACTTGGTAGCATGTACATAATATCTGCACAATTTTTTTTCTAAAATAGTACTCCGTATTTAAACGTCTTGGCTTGCCGATGCTGAAACAAAATCATCGCCGTCGTTTTCAATCAAGACAAAAAAAGAGATTTCGCGACCTAGGTTAAAAGGGGGTTAGGCATAACAAAGTTTGTTGAGAGAGAGAGAGAGAGTGCCTTAAGCTTCTTTGGCGCGTAAATTAGGTAGATGAGGAGGTAAGCGGCTTCAATGGCGCAACCGACGCCATTGATGCAAACAATTATGTAAGCATTGGTCTTGAGGTAAGCATAGTGAAGCAGCAAGGAAGCGCTGAAGAAGGAGACGGAATGGGGAATTGATTGATAGCCTTCCGACGATTTCTTCCGTATTATTGTGTAGAAAGTTTGTTATGTCCCAATTCGCTTAAGCGAAGAGGGCGCACCACTACTTACATTAATTATGTTTATTATTTTAGTTTAGATTCACTAAAAAAAATTCCTAGCAAGAGTTTAAATTCACTAATCATAAAAACGGAAGTCTTTTGAAAACAATATAAAATTTCACAAATTGATTTCTGAACTAAAGTAGTAAGAAAGTCCATCATAATTTTCCGAAAAGGGGAGGTTTCTACAAAATATGCATCATAGCAAGTAAAAACAAACTAAACTTACACTATTATTTGTTTGAAGGAGAAATTAGATAGAAGTTTGTAGTTTGCTAATAAACTTGATTAAGTTAGCAAAAGATCCTTTACAAAAAAACCTTCCCTTAGACCATCATCACCCGCCACCTTAAGCATCCGCCGGATCGTAATCTGTAAAATGTAAATAATGGGATGAGTTCGACAACTCAGTGGGATACACATTATAAAAATTATAAACTATATAAAATTCAACATGGAAAATAAACATGCTTGGCCCGAAAGCCCTGTGTATGAATAGCCCGAAGGCTTAACCCGAAAGTTCTATGATGTGACCGTGCTAGGAGCCAAAGGCCCAACCTTTAAGGTCCACCCTTATATATATATATATATATATATATATATATATATATAGGGAGTGGATCATGTGAGAACCTGCATTTAACGTTCGAACTGCGAACAATACATAATCCTTATATAATTTATGCATAATCGTTATATATTTTATGAAAAATATGTAATTTTACATTATACATATTTTTATGTAGAAGGGCAAAAGTGTAAAATTATAGATTATATAAGAATTATGTATGGTTCGCAGTTCTCACGTTAAGTGTGAGTTCTCACCGGATCCGTACCCTATATATATATATACACATATAGGTTCGTCGACCTATCTGCGTGTGTGACCAGCCCTCAACCACGGGTCTATCCCGTGGTGACTGCTCGGGGGTCAAAGACCAACTGCTGCGTTCTATGTCACATGAGAAATTCCTTAAAAGATATAATAGAGATAAGAAAATCCCACCTTAACCTTGACTTTAGCTCAAAGAAATGAAATGTAAGTTGTTCCAAAGAATCAAAACGACTAGTTATTAATGGAATTCCTTGTCGGCTCTCTGTGAAATACTCGTTTAGCCGAGGGCTTCCAAATACATCGCAAGCTAAACCGGTACTGACAAATAACCAACCCGCAATGAATAGGGAAGGTATAGTAATGCTATGAATGACCCAATATCAAATACTGGTAATAATATCATCAAAAGAACGTTCTCCTGTGCTTCCAGACATGATCAGCTCCACATATTCTTGTATCACTTTCTGATTCTGCATTAGCACACAACCTAGCTCTTGCTTGGACGCGTATGTATAGACGACGAATCCCTCGTTCGTCTCTGGGACTACTAAAACTGGTGCAGTTGTTAATCTCGTCTTAAGTTCTTGAAAACTTCTTTCACACTCCTCAGACGACTTGAACTTGCTCCCCTTCTTCAATAACTGGGTCATTGGTCTAGCTAGTTTTGAAAATCCTTCAATGAAACGTCTGTAGTAACCAGCCAATCCCAGAAAAACTCCTAATCTCATTCGCGCTTGTTGGCGTTTTCCATCCTCTCACGGCCTCCACTTTTGCAGGGTCCACTTTAAGTCCTTCTGCGGATACCACATGTCCAAGAAATTTAACTTCCTTCAGCCAGAATTCGCACTTGCTAAACTTGACATATAATTTCTCCTTCCGCAGTGTATCAAGAACCAAATGCAAATGTTCTTCATGTTGTTATTCATCCTTCGAATACACTAGTATGTCATCAATGAACACTAGTACGAATTGATGAAAAACCTGATTCATCAAATCCATAAAAACAGTTGGGGCATTGGTTAATCCAAAAGGCATAACCGTGAACTCGTAGTGCCCATAACGAGTTCTAAATGCCGTCTTTGGGATATCTTCTTCTCTTATTTTGAGCTGATGGTATCCTGACCTTAAATCTATTTTGGAAAAGACGCAAGCTCCCTTCAATTGATCAAACAAATCGTCTATCCTTGGGAGTGAATATCTATTCTTGATCGTGAGCTTGTTTAATTACCTATAGTCAATGCACATCCTCATCGAGCCATCCTTCTTTTTGACAAACAAGACAGGAGCTCCCCATGGCGATACACTAGGCTGTATGAAACCTAAGTCCAGTAATTCCTGTAGTTGCATCTTCAACTCTTGCAACTCTTTTGGAGCCATCCGGTAGGGTGACTTAGAGATTGGTGCTGCTCCTGGTACCAAGTCGATAGTGAACTCCATTTGACGGTCTGGTGGTAGTCCACGCAGATCCACTGGAAACACGTCAGGATATTCGCAGACTACGGACACGTCACTTATTTGGACTTTCTTCTTCGCTGTTTTGGTGATGCTTGCCAAGTAGATCTCACATCCTCCTTTTCTCAACATTTTAACGACTTTCATTGTTGAAATAACAAGTACTGCCGTACCTATCCTCTTTCCGTAAAAAATCATCTTATCTCCCTCAGGATTCTGGAAGGTTATCTCTCTCTCTCCTAACAACTTGTAATTGCTCCATTCTTTTCGAGCCAATCCATTCCCAAAATTACGTCGAATCCTAGTGCTGGAAGTACGTAGAAATCGGCCCTAAATGTCGAATCATCTATTTAAATGTTCTGATTCAGGCAAATTTTATCTGTTATGATTACTTCTCCGGAGGCGACTTTAACACTAAGGGCATGATCAGGAAATTCAGTCTTTAGCCGTAACTTATCACATACGAATCTTGATATAAATGTGTGGGAAGCTCCAGTGTCAAGTAGATTATTCAGGTTAATCATACCTGCTAGATTTCCTGGCCCTTGTGCCGCCTGTTCTTGATTCAAGGCGTATGCCCTTGCTGGTTGAGGTGACCTCTGATTCTGGTTTTGGGGAACAGGTTGCTTTCCTCCCCTTGGTGCCTCTCTGTTTTGTGGCCTTCCTCCTCCTGGTGGCCCTGCTACTATTTCTGTAATACGGCAATTCCTAGCGATGTGTCCAGCACGCCCGCATTTGAATCAATTGTTGGTTCCCATTCTGCACTTGCCAGGGTGCTGCCTCTGACATCGTGGACATACTGGAAAACCTCCGGTTCAGAACTGTTGTTGGGGCTGACGTTGTTGTTGATGTTGATTTCCTCTCCAAGGTCTTCTATCCCGGTTGAAATTATCACCTCTTTGATCCTCCCATTTACGTTTCCCTTGGTTCACATCTGACTGTTGTACTTGTGCAGATTCTTTCCCTTTTCCCTTCGGTAGCATGGACTCTAGAGTGAGAGCCCTGCTCAGCGACTCGGCATAGGTTATGGTGTTTTGTCCTACTAGGGACATCCCTATCTTGTATCGTAACCCCCTTCAAAATTTATCTGTCCTCTTTTCCTCTGTGTCCACCAGGTCCGGAGCATACTGTGATAGTCGACTAAAAACGCGGTCATATTCAATAACGGACTTCTCTCCCTGTTTGAGATTCCAAAATTCGTTCCTCTTCTCCTCTCGGTAGCATTCAGGTATATACTTTCCATAAAGTGCTTCCTTGAAATTTGCCCATGTGGAATTTCTCCATTGGTTGGGGGTCAATGTTCTCTTAGTCGATTCCCACCAAAAATCCGCGTCATCGGTTAATTGGTAGGTGGCACATGAAATCTTTTCCTTATCGTCACATCATATGTAGTCAAATATCCTCTCGAGCGCCCGTACCCATCTTTCCGCATCAGTCGGGTCTCCCAAGCCGTTATATGTGGGTGGCCTTTCCTTGCGGAACCTCTCTTCCGTCGTTCGTCCTCTTGCCTCGGGTGCAGGTTGTCTTATGGGTTCTGGTACCTCTGCCATTCTGTGGTGATTACTGATTAGTGTCTTTCGAGAAAGATAATATTATTATCTAGATGCATTGTTGAGAATTTGATGGATTCAATCAATACACAACAACAATAATGAAATGATGCCACCGTATTTAACTGATTACACAAAAATTGCCTCCAATGAAGACTTTGAGTTAGTGGAGGTAGTACATCATCATAATTAGATTTACAAAATAAGTATGAGCTTTCGACACATCAAAGCCCATTTTTCAACAAAATAAAGGTTTAGTAGGTAAAGGGGAAAAATTCCTGCTAACCCAACTTGCAGTTAGTTACCCTACGTAGCTATACTATCATTACGCAACCCTATGGATGATATCGCTACGGATCAATTACTACCCCATCCTCGGATTCATCGTCCGACTCAAACTAATGCTGCGCTGGTGGGTCTTCTTCGTCTCCAGGGTTGATCACGTTACCGTTCATCGGATCTCCACCCACTGCTTCAAAATCTGCTGCCACCTGTTCCTCCCAGCCCATGAAGTCCTCTTCATCTCCGAAACCGTCCATCTCTTCCCAGACGTTTAGACCAAAGTTTCCCTTCGGTTCTTGATTCTGCTCTGGTTAGTCCTCATGTCCTTCCTCTGGTGCCTCTTCTGGGTCTTCTTCTAGTCCCGACTCCGACTCCTCTTCTGGCTCCTGTTCCTGCAATTCTCCCTGTTCTTCCTCCGGTGCCTCTTCCGGATCTTCTTCTTCTTCCATCTCATACTCGTACTCTTCATCAGGCTCCTCCTTGGGGTAGTACTCCTCTGGATATTCTTCAGGCTCCTCTGCCACCTCCTCTTCAGGATTTTCCTCTAGGTCCTCTCCCTCCGGGGCTTCCTCCGGGTGCTCCTCTGGATCGGGTTCATCTTCTGTGTTGGGGGCCTCATCCGATTCCTCTTAGGAGTAATATTCTTCCTCGGATCCATCCTCCGTATCTTCATCTTCGGAGCCTAGCTCATCTTCCGCGTCTGACAGGTCCAGCGTGAAGCGAAAACATTCATACGGTCCGGGGTGCGTGCGCATTCGAGCAAGTAACTCAGGGGGTCCCTGTTTCATGGTTAGCACTTAGTTAGTTACCGGTTGACTTTAGGGGCCAGGGTTCCCTACTGATCCCCATTGGGTGCTAACTAAGAAATAGGGACCCCCTGAGTTACGACTTTAGGGGCCAGGGTTCCCGAGTAAGTAAGTGAGACCCCCTAAACTACGATTCTAGGGGCTAGGGTTCTCACCGTAAGGAGTAACGATTAAATGTGACATGTATGCGCGCACTGTAATGTTTTTGTATGCTGGGAGTTGTTTTCTTTTAAAATCCTCCTTGTACTACGTATTGCTTGGATAAACTGTCTTTTGTTTTCAAAACGCACTTATCCACTGAGTACACTAGTACTCAGCCCCATATTGTTTTAAAAATGTTTTCAGGTTGAGCGGCAGGGGCGACGGAGAAAGGGCTGAGGAGGGGTTGATGAAATGATCTTTTGCAACTTTTAGAATTGGAAACAGATAATTATGCTTTTGTTATATTTTGAGACTCAATATGCTTCCGTACATATTAAACGCATAAAAACCAATCTAATCTTCTACGTGTGGGTTGCATTAAATGACGTTTTTTTAAAAAAAATAGAAAAATATTCCAATTTTTGATAAATGGTATGAAAATATGTTTTAAAATATTCTTCCGTAGCGACTCGACCTCTGTGATCCTTCGTGGAGGTCGGGGCATTACAAAATGGTATCAGAGCATAGTTCTCGGCTCTGTGGTTAAAAACATTATAAAACCAGTTTGTTTAAGATTTGTAACCTGTGCAAAACCATCAGCTCGCCGTCGCACTGCTCTCATCCAAGGTACGTAAAGAGATTTATTATAGTGCGCGAAAAGATTATGAAGAGAGTATTATGAAAGGAATGTTGTTGTGTTGGGAGAGACACTTGACTAGATGATTAGATTTTCATGGGGTGTTTACGAATGTGTGCAGCTGGATTCAAGGAAATTGTATTATGTCGTGATTTTATATGGGGCAAAGAATTTTGTTTATGATTTCTTATTTTGGATGCAAATGATGGACTGAAATGAAATATTTTATGTTCGTGCTCGATAGAGAAATCAGATGAACCTTATGGGAACTAGAGAAAGACTAGGAGTAAACGTTAGTATAAGTGGATGTTTGAGATAGAGATGCTTTACTAACTTTACGATCGTATTATGCCTTAAATACACTTGTAGGATGGTGATGACTAGAGCACAGACTACGAGACGAGCTGTCGCTACAATCCCGAACTCTACGATATCTCCACCCTTCACCCTAGGTACACATGACGCTGAGGCGGGTCCATCAAGGCAAGTGAACAGAGGAGGACCAAGCTCACCTACAACTTTAGTGAGGCCACCACCGACTAGCAGTATGACATATGGACACCGGCCATCCAGAGTTGCTCGAATGCGCACGCACCCCGAACCGTATGAATGTTTTCGCTTCACGCTGGACCTGTCAGACGCGGAAGATGAGCTAGGCTCCGAAGATGAAGATACGGAGGATGGATCCGAGGAAGAATATTACTCCTAGGAGGAATCAGATGAGGCCACCAACACAGAAGATGAACCCGATCCAGAGGAGCACCCCGAGGAAGCCCCGGAGGGAGAGGACCCAGAGGAAAATCCTGAAGAGGAGGTGGCAGAGGAGCCTAAAGAATATCCAGAGGAGTACTACCCCGAGGAGGAGCCTGATGAAGAGTACGAGTATGAGATGGAAGAAGAAGAAGATCCGGAAGAGGCACCGGAGGAAGAACAGGGAGAACTGCAGGAACAGGAGCCAGAAGAGGAGTCGGAGTCAGAACTAGAAGAAGACCCAGAAGAGGCACCAGAGGAAGTACATGAGGACGAACCAGAGCATAATCAAGAACCGGAGGGAAACTTTGGTCTAAACGCCTGGGAAGAGATGGACGGTTTCGGAGATGAAGAGGACTTCATGGGCTGGGAGGAACAGGTGGCAGCAGATTTTGAAGCAGTGGGTGGAGATCCGATGAACGGTATCGTGATCAACCCTGGAGACGAAGAAGACCCACCAGCGCAGCATTGGTTCGAGTCGGACGATGAATCCGAGGATGGGGTAGTAATTGACCCGTAGCGATATCGTCCATAGGGTTGCGTAATGATAGTATAGCTACGTAGGGTAACTAACTGCAAGTTGGGTTAGCAGGAATTTTTCCCCTTTACCTACTAAACCTTTATTTTGTTGAAAAATGGGCTTTGATGTGTCGAAAGCTCATACTTATTTTGTAAATCTAATTATGATGATGTACTACCTCCACTAACTCAAAGTCTTCATTGGAGGCAATTTTTGTGTAATCAGTTAAATACGGTGGCATCATTTCATTATTGTTGTTGTGTATTGATTGAATCCATCAAATTCTCAACAATGCATCTAGATAATAATATTATCTTCCTCGAAAGACACTAATCAGTAATCACCACAGAATGGCAGAGGTACCAGAACCCGTAAGACAACCCGCACCCGAGGCAAGAGGACGAACGACGGAAGAGAAGTTCCGCAAGGAAAGGCCACCCACATATAACGGATTAGGAGACCCGACTGATGCGGAAAGATGGGTACGGGCGCTCGAGAGGATATTTGACTAATATGATGTGACGATAAGGAAAAGATTTCATGTGCCACCTACCAATTAACCGATGACGCGGATTTTTGGTGGGAATCGACTAAGAGAACATTGACCCCCAACCAATGGAGAAATTACACATGGGCAATCTTCAAGGAAGCACTTTATGGAAAGTATATACCTGAATGCTACCGAGAGGAGAAGAGGAACGAATTTTGGAATCTCAAACAGGGAGATAAGTCCGTTATTGAATATGACCGCGTTTTTAGTCGACTGTCACAGTATGCTCCGGACCTGGTGGACACAGAGGAAAAGAGGACAGATAAATTTTGAAGGGGGTTACGATACGAAATAGGGATGTCGAGTAGGACAAAACACCATAACCTATGCCGAGTCGCTGAGCAGGGCTCTCACTCTAGAGTCCATGCTACCGAATGGAAAAGGGAAAGAATCTGCACAAGTACAACAGTCAGATGTGAACCAAGGGAAACATAAATGGGAGGATCAAAGAGGTGATAATTTCAACCGAGATAGAAGACCTTGGAGAGGAAATCGACATCAACAACATCAACAACAACAACAGCAACAACGTCAGCCCCAACAACAGTTCTGAACCGGAGGTTTTCCAGTATGTCCATGATGTCAGAGGTAGCACCCTGGCGAGTGCAGAATGGGAACCGACAATTGCTTCAAATGCGGGCGTGCTGGACACATCGCTAGGAATTGCCGTATTACAGAAAGAGTAGTAGGGCCACCCGGAGGAGGAAGGCCACAAAACAGAGAGGCACCAAGGGGAGGAAGGCAACCTGTTCCCCAAAACCAAAATCAAATGCCACCTCAACCAGCAAGGGCATACGCCTTGAATCAAGAACAGGCGGCACAAAGGCCAAGAAATCTAATATGTATGATTAACCTGAATAATCTACCTGTCTTAGCCCTATTTGACATTGGAGCTTCCCACACATTTATATCAAGATTCGTATGTGATAAGTTACGGCTAAAGACTGAATTTCTGATCATGCCCTTAGTGTTAAAGTTGCCTCAGGAGAAGTAATCATAACATATAAAATTTGCCTGAATCAAAACATTCAAATAGATGATTCGACATTTAGGGTCGATTTCTACGTACTTCCAGCACTAGGATTCGATTCGATGTAATCTTGGGAATGGATTGGCTCGAAAAGAATGGAGCAATTATAAGTTGTTAGGAGAGAGAGATAACCTTCCAGAATCCTGAGGGAGATAAGATGACTTTTCACGGAAAGAGGATAGGTACGACAGTACCTGTTATTTCAGCAATGAAAACCATTAAAATGTTGAGGAAAGGAGGATGTGAGATCTACTTGGCAAGCATCACCAAAACAGCGGAGAAGGAAGTCCAAATAAGTGACGTGCCCGTAGTCTGCGAATATCCTGACGTGTTTCCAGTGGATCTGCCTGGACTACCACCAGACCGTCAAGTGGAGTTCACTATCGACTTGGAATCAGGAGTAACACTAATCTCTAAGGCACTCTACCGGATGGCTCCAAAAGAGTTGCAAGAGTTGAAGATGCAACTACAGGAATTACTGGACTTAGGTTTCATACAGCCTAGTGTATCGCCATGGGGAGCTCCTGTCTTGTTTGTCAAAAAGAAGGATGGCTCGATGAGGATGTGCATTGACTATAGGGAATTAAACAAGCTCACGATCAAGAATAGATATCCACTCCCAAGGATGGACGATTTGTTTGATCAATTGAAGGGAGCTTGTGTCTTTTCCAAAATGGATTTAAGGTCAGGATACCATCAACTCAAAATAAGAGAAGAAGATATCCCAAAGACGGCATTTAGAACTCGTTATGGGCACTATGAGTTCACGGTTATGCCTTTTGGATTAACCAATGCCCCAACTGTTTTTATGGATTTGATGAATCGGGTTTTTCATCAATATCTTGATCAATTCGTACTAGTGTTCATTGATGACATACTAGTGTATTCGAAGGATGAACAACAACATGAAGAACATTTGCATTTGGTTCTTGATACACTGCGGAAGGAGAAATTATATGCCAAGTTTAGCAAATGCGAATTCTGGCTGAAGGAAGTTAAATTTCTTGGACATGTGGTATCCGCAGAAGGACTTAAAGTGGACCCTGCAAAAGTGGAGGCCGTGAGAGGATGGAAAACGCCAACAAGCGCGAATGAGATTAGGAGTTTTCTGGGATTGGCTGGTTACTACAAACGTTTCATCGAAGGATTTTCAAAACTAGCCAGGCCAATAGGTTCGTCGACCTATCTGCGTGTGTGAACAACCCTCAACCACGGGTCTATCCCGTGGTGACTGCTCGGGGGTCAAAGACCAACTGCTGCGTTCTATGCAATGTTGTCAAAATCGCGATCCGACTCGTAGAATCGCTCGATTCTACGATCCATGAGCTGATTCCAAGTCGGATCGCAAGTAGAATCGCATCCCTAGTAGAATCGTGTAGGATCGCGATTTAAACCGTAAACTCGTGGAATCGCGCGATCCATGGGAGTCTACCTTGTACTTTGAATGACTTGTTAGAGTAGGTGTTGCCTTTGGAATCAGCTCTGGAGGGATATGTCGGCTCCGGCGGCTGCGAGTGCTCGAACTGCGGGAGCGTCGTTGAGGCGGACGGCGAGGTGAAGCGGGGTTTCTTGGAGGCAGTTGTCGCACGATGACGGCGGCCGACGAAGACTTGATGAGGGCGGCCTGGTTGCGGGTAGCCACCGCGTAGTGGGCGGGGCTGTCAGCGTAGTCTTGTGGCCGCACGATGACGGCGGCCGATGAAGACTTGAACATTTTGAATGTTGCGAATGTGATAAGTTGAGAGAAACGTGTAAGTGGAGAGAGAAAAAGTGATAAGTGAGTGGAGAGAAAAGAAGTGAGAAAAGAAAAAAAAAGAGTGAACGTTAGAAAAGAGAAAAGAAAGAGTTAGAGAGTTTGAGTGGAACAGGAACAGTTTTGTAAAAAAAATTATCTTCATTATAATAAAGAAAGGTTTATTTGTTTTGTGTGTTTATTTCGTCAAAATCTTTCGAACATGTCAGTATTATGCTTTTGTGAGTATGTTGATATTAGTATTTTGATTTTAAGACATTTCATGACTTTATGGAGGTGTTATTGATGAGTATTTTGTTATGAATCATTGTTTGTTAATGCTAGTCTTTCAATAGATTTATTAGAATATTAATTTAATTTTTCGGTAGAATCTTACGATTCTACTGCGATTTTACGATTCACGATCCTACCAGGTCTCTACGATCCCACCTAGGATCCCGATTTTGACAACCTTGGTTCTATGTGACATGATAAATTCCTTAAAAGATATAATAGAGATAAGAAAATCCCACCTTAACCTTGACTTTAGCTCAAAGAAATGAAATGTGATGAAATTAGTAAGTCTTGTGCCCTTGACCTAGTCACGAAAGTCTTTATTTAACGATATGTATGAAAGTTGTGCATGCTTCAGCAAATTTTCTAAGTGGAACAGAAAGCATATAACTCAAAATATTCACAATAGAACTAAGTAGCACATTTCATCACACGCATTTGTAAGCATGGAAGAGCATCAATTTTTCCAGCACAAATTCAGAACCTTATTGGATTTCTTATTTTCCATGATTCTCATGAAGCTTCAAATGCTAATGTATTCACGAATCACAATTAATGAGAATTGTCGTAACACACACACATAAAATATGCTGACAAAATGAGAGAGGGAACCAATACACAAAGCAACAGAGTGGTCCCTTTCTGCATTTAGTAGCTTATGAATGAATGTATTTAATATGTTATCACTTGATAAGGCCACAAAAGTGAGGAACAATCCTAGCACTAGATATGGGAACGAATTTTAAATTCCGAAGTCTCTCTTTTTATAATTAATTTAATAAACAAAGGAAAGTGCTCTAATAATACATATACGTATAGTTCATATTTCTACCATCATATATATATATATATATACATACACATAACATAACGGAAACATGTAAAAATGATTCCCTCAGTTGTCACTCCAATTTAATCTTGACATTTCGTCGAACATATTGCATGCGTAGTCTAATTCAGTTTTTAGCACAAATGTTCAGCACACTGGGTTAGATCCCAACTCATGGGTTTTACGGAATATAAGAAATCTCTCCATGTAGTTTTAGCAAACATAGGCAATCAGTACACATAAAACCCATGTCCATACACTTGCATGTACAATCTGGGCAACAAAAAAGGGGTAAAGGTCTTTATGGAGCCAGAAAGAGAGCAATTTAACAACGAATGGACTCACATACAACCAGGCTTTTCTCACAAAACTTACACAACATGCATGATGTTTACAAATTACATACTTCTCTAAATTATTTATCATACTATCCCAAAAATGTCATTTAAATTAGGCTAGGGCTAAAGAGTACCTTGATAACAAAATGTTGGGGCGTGAGAAGAGATGAAATGGAAGGAAATAGCAGATGATGCCGACAAATCTCACGAAGAAGGGGAGTAAAGTGGCGGAGGATTTGGGATGTAAAATGAAAGAAATGTCTCTTTCTCTCAGATGAGGAGTGGCGGAAACAACTAGGATGACAACTAAAAGGAGTATATATATAGTGTAGATAATAATATAATAATAACTATAAAAATATATAAAATGGATTTTGTCTTTGTGTGACAACTCAACTATGATTCCACCCAAATATGACACCTCACTACTTTTCTTTGACTACAATAATATTAAAATGCTATATATATAAAGAGAGAAATAAGAACACATTAAGACCCTTGATTAAGAGAGATGAATGATTGAGATCAATTCATAAAATTATTTGTTTTTACATTATTTTTGCAGACTTTAGTCTCATTAAGGGTATAATTGGAACAAAAATGCAAAATATTGTTGAAAAAGAATTAGGAGCGAGAGTTGATATTTTAGATTAGGGCTTTTGTTTCTCTTCATCCTCTCCCAAAATCGCCGCTGCTCGATTCTCCATCAACAACCGAGGTGACACGGCGCTAGGCTAGGCAGTGATTCGAAAATACTACAGTTTTGGAAGTGAGGGGATGCTCATGTAACCGTCATCGACTTTGGGGGCTCTTTATAGTCACCGTAGAGAGCAAATACCTTGTAAGATCAATTATATCCCTGTGTTTGGTTTTGAAACTGAATGTGCGAGATTATTGTTGTTCTTAAAATGTAATTTTCAAATTAAGATAGTGGTTATATAAGTTGCGGTTGAAAATCAATACTAGGGTTTTAATTCAAACTAGAATGTGCGTAATTGGGGTATAACTTTTGAATTAATGGTTGATTTTGGAATAGATGTTGTGGATAATGAATTGTCTTGCCTTTCGGTTTCTAGAGTTCATTTCTTTGCCTTGAATTTTAATGTTTGGATGGATGGAAGATTTCAATTTTTTAATTTGTGGTTCACGCACTTAAAACCTGTATGCACATTTAGACTAAAGTTTATGCACATATATGTTAGTTATCTGCACATTATTCGTGGAATGAATTTTTGTTGTAATTGAGGTATCGATTTCATAAATTGTGTAGTTCATTGTGTGGATTTGGTTGATTTAGGATTGCAAGTTTGAGTATTTTGATTTGAGACTGAACTTGGTTGATACTAGGTGTGGATTTCATTTATTATTTTCATGTGCTTGCAAAGCTTCATATAATGAAACATTTATGCATTGTGGTTGTTGGCATAACTTATCTAACTCAATTGCTTCATGTTTTGAGCCTATGCGCACAATTAATTATCTATTGAACATCACTTGTGTAGTTCTTTATAAGTGCAAGATAATAAATAGTACGTGAGATTGTGATGAATTTGTAGTTAAATACATGCATTGTTATATAATATGTATGCACTTTTATTTGTAATTGTATGCACATTTTGACAAAACCATGTTATGCACTTGAGATATTTGTTTTTGTTTATATTTGATTGGAACTCGAACTTGGATGTTACTTTTTGTAGTCCCAAAATGTGAGGAAGGCGAAGGTTAGTATCATCACCGTCAAGTGGGAAACATGGAAGATGCTGATACCTTTAAAGTAGTGGTAAAGGGAAAAAAAAGCTTTTTGTGGAAGAATTACACTTAATTGATGATGTACTAAAAATGTAATTTTCAAGCCAATTCCAAGCTACTCGAAGTTTCAATATTCTGTGTGGTATGATGATTAGAAAGCTACTGCAATGATACATTCTGAATTTGATCATTGATGCACATTATTGCAATTTTATATGCACACAAATGCTAAATAATATGCACATTTTGATAAAGTATTCAGGTAGAATTTGAGAATAGACTCACAATTTATCCATGCAATGTGCACAAAACAACATATCGAAATCCCAGCACATTCTCAAAAATTTAATTATCGTCTACCAAAAATAGAAAAAATTGAACGCATTTACAGTATTTTGTATACACACATAGTGAGTGTTTTATGCACATTTATAGTATTTGTATGCACACAAGATGAATATTGAGACTTTAATTTCAAAAAAATTCATAGAAGATTCAGAACATTATCAACACTAGGAATTAGCTATTCCTCGAAATCGAAGCACTGGGTGACGGGATCTTTCTAATCTATGACCTCAAATCGAATAATGAATTCGATAATTACCTTTGTAGAAAGAAGTAATCTCTATATCGACAACTAGGTGTTGGGATTTTGTATACTGGAAGTAGTTTTTATGCTTGTACATAATGTGTTTTTGTTCTTACCGCTATTTTATTCCCCTATCTTATAAATACATACTTGCACATGTAATCATTTATCTTGTATAAAAGTTAGATTTGTGTAGTGTGTCGGGTATCACAGAAGACTACACAATTGATTGAACTGACAAGATATAAACAGTTACCACAGTTGAGACAACTTAAAGATAAGTTGTTGTTTTAAGCTGAAGTTTAGATAAGAAGTGGCTTGTCTTGGCTGCTTGTCTATACTGGTACACTTAAGGTGATGTATTGATGGATCACTGTGAGATGTGTTCTCCTGACTGACCTTAGTGGAGAACCACTAGTGGAGAACTAAGATCTCGGTGACTTAGTTGGTCTTAAGCTTGGTAAGACTTCAGCTGAGTGCATTTAGCTATTTATCACTTTGACATACTATGGTGAACGTCATTGTGACCAGATCTATGTATCTTGGGTGCTACTAGTCATTTGTGGCTCAGGCTGGTTGTCTGTATCTTGCAACTATATCCTAGTAAAATGGGTTGATAATATCCCCTAAGAAACTCGTAAGGATTAGCACAATAAATCCGGTCGGTTGATTAAGTCCAGATATGTTAATAAGGTCGAGTGGTACTACTCAGGAATATAATAAGATGTTAATTAATTTAAGCTGTTAGTGGGCTTAATTAAATACGAGATCAATTAAGTCTAAAATACAAGCTCATGCTCAAGTTGGGATAAAGAGGTAAATCAACACAGATTCTCTAGTGGAATGAACCTGTGTTTGTTAATTAATTTTGCTTTGGGCTGAGTATAGATAATTAATTAATTTGAGGTCCGACTTATTTCTTGTATTAGATCTCTGATCTGCTCCAATTAGTTGTCTAATTATTTATTGTCTCTCAGAAATCATTTTTAATAGATTAATGTATTTTGCATTATTTAATAATGTTATTTATCATGAATTAATTGGCTGTGCCAATTAATTGATAAATAGATGTAGCCCAACAGATTAATTTATTATATTATGAGCTAACTGATGTAGAAACCCATTAAGAATATAATTAAATTAATGGGCTACAAATATTAATATAATATTGAATTTTGAAGCTTATATATATATTAGTATTCTATTAATAAACAATAGACACACATTCATATTCTCAAAGACTCATACGCACGATCGAGAGAGAGATACTAATCATTTTTCTTCAGTTCTCTGACTACACAGAGGAAGAAAAGGGTCGGGACACAGATCAGAAGATCTGAAACACGAGCAACAATCAAAGCTGCAACAACATAAGTGGAGGAAGATAATCAATTCTTCCCTTCAATTCCATCACTAAGAACTCGGAAACACCATGGTGAAAAATCGCGAGATAATAAATATAGTAACAAACTTGTTAATATTCAATAAATTCGAGAGAGACTTGCAATACAGAAGAGAGAAGCATTTCGGTCTGGTTCATAAGTACTTTAAAATGCATAAAAGAAATAGCTTATTTGATGCACATTATACGTATTTTGTATGCACACTGTCTCTAATGAATTATGCACATTTTCCAAATTCGAAAAAACTTTACACCATCATCCAATTTTGTAAAACCAAGTTTCACTAAAATTCAACAACATCAATGTATTAGCAATCTATTTCCTTGCAATGAAGCACGTATATGTATTAGCAACAACAATTCGAAGGTGGAAATAAGGGGAGTTGGTCTTGATTTAAAAACATAACTAAAAACCATGAAATTAACTGAAATTGAGCAACAACATTAAAATCCATTCAATTTTTTCGCCTCAAGATCAATTAACAAGTAATTAACATGCAAAAAGAGTTATAATCAGTATTAATTATACAAAAATGATGCAAAAACCACTTATTCTCTTCCATGCAACTAATCTACCTCACTCTCTAAAATTGGACGCTCTTCTTCAGCTGGCTCCAGGTCTTTTACATCGTCGTCACCACTCTCCTCCAATCCGGCCACCCATCCTTCTACGCCGTCGTCGAGAATCCGCTCATCCTCGCGCAATTCGCCGTGCTGCTTGAGAACTACCACAGCTTCGCCGGAATCGTCAGATCTCCGGTCACCGCCACTCTCCCTCAAGTCACGTCGCAATTGTATGTCACCTAGAGCAAGAAACCAAACTAACGAGGAATTGGAGCAGATTGATTCAAAAGATTCTTTTTTGCTAAGGAGTTCAATTTCCGTTGCCCATAGAAGAGAGAGCCAAAGCCCTTGTTCTTGATTTTGAAATATAAGAGTTAAAAGTAACAAAATACCCTTAATGAGCATTATTTTACACTAAAAAATTGGTAAGTTCCCACTCAATCTCAACCACACATCACAAAAATGAAGGGCACAAACTTGTTCTTATTTCTCTCATTAGACTAGTGTTCTCAAATGATCCAATTCTTATATATATATATATATTAGGAATTTTAAATAGTGCAAAACACACTAAAAAAACACCTACTTCACGTAAAGACAAGAGGAGGAAATAGCATTTCATTGATTTCTCCCTTAGCACATGCTCGACTAGGGATGACAAAATTGTCGGTCGGGTCCGGGTATCATACTACCCGGATCCGCCCCGCTCGATGGAACCGTGGACCCGTCCCGCCCCGTGGACCCGTACGGGTCTGCTAATTTGGCCCCGGAATCGGACCAAGACCCGCCCCGTCCCACCCCGCAGAAGACTCTGTTTTTTTTTTCTTCATTTTCTGTCACTATTTTTTAAAAAAAAAACACTATTCGCTACGAAATAATCAAGTTGCAAAATCTGTCATTGTCAACACTACTACAACAAACATTAAAAACTCAAATTTCAACACAAAACAAGTACAATTTCGCATGTTCGGATGTTCCCAAATAAACAAAATACTTATCATTAATTCATAAAGATGTCCTCATAGATAAAAGTAGAAAATTTCCTCTAAATCACCACTTGATTTGTTGATCACCATTATAAGACAACCAAAAAACTCCACCTAATAAAGATTAAAGAAGAGTCATGCACTCATGTTTTAGTTAAAAAACATTTCACAATATATAATTCGAGTTAAGGATTTACCAATCCACTTTGGAGACTACTAGGCTTCCTTCATTCCTTGTCATCATCGGCATTTTGAAGAACGGTAACACCTATTTTTTTTCTCTACATACAATAATAAAGAATCAATCAAAATCTACAAATATAAAACATAATATATATTTGTAGCTTATATTTTATAAGTTAATTTTTCTTTAGTTGTTTTTTCACTTGTTATAAAATATTTTCAATTATAATTGTTCATTAATCATAATTGTATTTATACATATAATTCATGTCAATTAAAGAATAGAAAACTAGAAATAAAATAGTTTTAAATTTATATTTTGGAAATAAAAATGTTAATTTTATTTTGAAATACATGCCCGTAATTACAATTTTGAATATAATATATTGAAATCTAGAAAATTAATATTTATATTTTATAACCTATTTTTTTGTTAGATGTATTATTTTTTATTTTATTTTAGTATGTCATATTCTTATATATACCTATACATGTAGAATATTAACAAATGTGAACATTAGCTCAAACGGAATAAGTGCACGTAAAGAAATTATTAATGTGGGCTCGAATCTCACAAATAACACTTTTTACACTTCTAATTTGTGGCGGGACGGGAAAGGGCCAGGGCAGGAACCGGACCCGCCCCGGACCCGGTATAGATCGGGTCTGGAACCGCCCAACACTCGTACGAGGGGGGGGGGGTATTACCTGCTCCATAGCGTGCGGGTCCAAGTCAGGTCCGGATCCTTTTGCCATCCCTATGCTCGACCACTATAGAAGAGTCCTTTTTTTTTTAATTACAAAACACCTTGCTAAATTTAAAGAAATTAAAAAAAAACACTTAATATAAAACATGCAATATGTCATGGTTATGCTTCACAATTATTTTCAAGGTCTAAGGCGTGACATATAGACACATGCTTGTGATATGAAATTATATGATGTGTGTCTTCAAAAGTTTCGGGGTGTCATATTTTTCTTTTAAAAAAAATTTCGTCCTCAAAAATTAGTTACCTTTTTTCCAAAAAATCGGAATATCGTGTTTTCACATCCTCTTCCAACTCCCATGTAGCCTCACCTCTGTCGTGTCTACTCCATTGAAGTTGTACCATTTTTACCTCCTTATTCCTAAGTTGTATAGATTTCCTATCTAGAATAGTCACTGGTACTTCCTCGTAGGGCAAGTTATCATTGAGCTCCAGCTCTACATAACTAACCACATTGGTCGGATCATGAATGTATTTCCTCAATGATGAAATATGATATAGATATGTATGAAGAAACTAACCACAACGTCTTTCATATATATAGATATAGATATGTATGAAGAAACTACCTCTTAAATTTGTCATCTCATCGATAGCATTGGTTTGCATGCTACTCTATAAACTCATTATTAAGTTTGCATAGACACAATTTACTCGTAGTGCTTCTAGACGAGCCAATTGAACTCTCATCGATTTTTTTTTTTTTTTGACAAGAATAATATTCTTACCCAAGAGTCCGAATATGATAGCTAATTTTGCAGCACTTAAAAGTACCATTTTATTGAAATCCCTCAAGTCGAACACTTTTGAAGGCACAAGTATTTTAATTTTTGCACTAAATTATCAAACGTATTTATAGTTGAAACTATTGTAATTGCGTAGAGGTAATTGATGCTGAATGCTTGGTCTATAACAGTTTTGATTATTTTACGTTCTTAAGGTTCTAAAAAATTCAGATTAAGATATGAATACGATAATTTTATATGTAATGATAAAAAATAGATGTACATTCAATAAACTCGTTCTGATGTAATATATTATAAACTATACAGAAAATGTAAACCTTATTGATTGCCACGTAAACTTGTTTGATTGAAATTAAGGTCTTCGAATTGAAAAGCACAATGAACTGCATAATAATGAAATTCTCGGTCTTTGGAAATTAGTTACTATCCCAACCATCTTTAATTTGAAATTTGAATGATTAATTGATTATCAATCAAAAATTACGAAAACTCCTGTGTTATGCATTATACATATATTTTTCCATCATTAATGATTTTTTTTAATAAAATTTTCTTATTCATGAATTTATAGACAATTAATGAATGAAATCTATGTAATTATTTAATTACTGACAAAAACTTGAGAAATAAAGGCCGCCGTTTGACGTGGGAGTTAGGTCTTTTGTTAGTTCCAAGTTGAAATATTGTGATCTATGGAACAAGATGTGATTAGATTAAGACGCAATTAATCAACCATTTGTCATGATTTAGGTCAAGTTTGGTTCATTTAAATTAGCTAGATCTGAATTATTTTTTTAAAGCCATCACCATTACACAAAACTCAAAGCATACTAATTAAGGTGGTGTTTGGAACAGCTTTCAGCTGCAGCTTATAGCTTTTAGCTGTAATTGGAGTGTTTGGAACACCCAGCTTTCAGTAGAAATTCTCTACCAAATATGACCAAGATAGAGAAGTTGCTTAAGCTGCTATGACCCAACTTTCAGCTGCAACTTACAACTTATTTAATTTATTGAACTATTTTATCCTTTAAGTATTTATGTAATTCTCAAAAAATATACATTAATTAAAATAGTGGGTTCTGAAAATTTTGAATTTTAAATTAATACTTTTGTATTTTTATTTAATAATAATTATTTCTTAGCTACGTAATTATTAAAATTATAAAAAAATATAATTATTATGGATTTTAAGCAAATAAATAATATTTAAAATATAACATGTTTATGTTAATATGATATATTATAAATTTATATAATATAAAATTAATAATATTTATTTATTTTATTATAAATTATGATTATTTAATAATATTGAGGTAAAACATATATTTTATTTAAAAACTTAAAATAAGCTACTGATATCAGTAGTTTTTCAAACAATATTTTCCCACTTTCAGCAGTTTTCAACACTTATTTCTAAACACCTACAAATTCTCAAATCGGCACTTATCAATAAGTTTCAGCTACTTCAAACACCCACTAAATGGCGACTATTACAAGAAATGAAGTTTGTGTAGTGACTACCTCAAAAAATGGTTGATTATTTCTCTCATGAAATTAGAAATAAATATATATACCTAAAAAATAAATATATATACCTTATTAGAGTAATTATTATCAAATTTATTGGATTTAATTTACTTAAAAAACGTTAGATAAGGTAATTTAGTGGAGATCATAAAATTCTAAATAAAAATAAGATCACCAAATATAGAATACACATTAATTACCGTATGAATTGAAAGTTACAATCATTCCTTAAATAGATACGTTTCCAATCAAATAAAATGTAAATTACCCTAATACCCTTATTTATGATTTATATTAAAGAATAAGTATTAATTGGATATATTTAATAAGAACCATAGATAAGAATAAATCTATGGTTATCATTGATTCTTAGTTCTCATATGAGGGTTGATTCTAATTTGATCCTTCCTATATGAGAACATATAGAGGAGAAATCATATGAGAACCATATAGTGAGAACTAAGAACATAACATTATCGTTGGATTGAGTTATTGGACGTTCTAGATCTTGCCACTTAAAATCTCGAAATGCACGTTTAAGGCAAAAAATCCGCACGAAGGTTATTTGTGTAATCTTGCACAATCTATTAAATTTCTTTATCTTCCTAACTCTTATTGTAACCGATGTTTTCATTAATTAGTTATCTTTCATATTTTAATATCACTATATTTTGTCTCGGATTTATGAGAGCAATTGTTAATATTCGGTTCTTAGTTTCATCTTTTCTTCATTTCTCCGTCATTTACTTTATAAAGTCTTGGTCCGCGTATATTCATTACGCATTTTTCAGGGAAGAACATTATAAATTCTACAAAGGGAACTAATTCAAATAGAGAATGGTATATCTACTTCAAAACACATCTGTCTAGACCCAAATATAAAAAAAAAAAATCGAAAACAAATGCATCTCATACACCACCCTCATCCAATCAAATATTACTCTACCCTCATGGAACTAGTGTCTCTAAATTTTTGGTAGCATCATCCTTGTGCAAGTTGAGTTCGTGTTGAAGAAACTCTTCACAATATTGAATTCTCGGCATAAGCAATTACTTCTTTGAATGTTTCTTTCTGCCTTGTGATCATAGGCAAAAAAATATTCCAATAAAGGTTGTGAAAAAAAAATTCAAAGATTGTATTCAAAAAATAAAATAGTGCAATAGAATTTTTTTGATTGTGAACAATTTTAAAATTTATAAAACTAATTTATTCTTACAAAGAAAACAAATAAAATCCCTAAAACGTGTACAATATATGAATTTAAGTGTGCATACTTTCAATATGACTCAAACAAAATGCAAAAAATATAAAAATCGTGTAATAGTGCAGATAAAATTCCTAAAATGTGCATAAAAATTGAATTAATTGTGCATTCATTATGACTCAAACAATTGCACAAATCATATAATCGTGTAATAATGCAAATAAAATCCTTTAGACGTGCATAATATATGAATAAATCGTGCATACTTTCGTTATGACTCAAACAAAATGCATAAATCAATTTTCTAGACACTCAAACAATGAACAATTCTTAATTTTTGTCTTAAGCATGCATTTAATTTTCCCTAATTGTACAGATTAATGTATTTCTTAAAAAAAATAGAATAGTTCATAATTTTTACCTTAAGCGTGCATTTAAGCTTCCCTAATAATGCAGATTTTTGTATTAAAAAAAAACTAGATTATAGACACTTAATCATTGAATAGTCCATAACTTTTGCCTTAAGAGTGCATTTAATTTACTCTAATAGTGCAAATACTTTCTAAAACACAACATATTCTAGACGCTTAATTATTGAATAGTTCATAATTTTTGCTTTAAGAGTGCATATTATTAGTTTTTAATTGTGCTTTTCTTCAACCCATAATGGTGGAAAATTATGTATTTCAAAATGATATTTTTTTCCATTAATTGTGCATATTTTTTCCAATAATTGTGCATTTTTTTCTATTAATTGTGCATATTTTCCACTGTAATTGTGCATTTTTACCCCATAATAGTGCAAATTGTGTATTTATACAATAGAAAAAACCAATCACATAGAAATACGTTGAAAAAAACATATCTTTGTCCCTTAACCGTGAATTTTCAATACCAAAATTGTGCATAATCAAGATTATCAAATCGATTACCAAAAAAGTGAAATAGTAGGGCATTTAAACAAGTTTCAAATCAAATTCTAGACCTACACATGCCAATTAACATAATTTACAGAGATGAAACAATGCATATATCATTACCCATAAAATTGAAAAATCAATTGGGAAAATGTACATATGCATAACTACAAGGTTAAGAATCGAAGATAGCAGACACCAATTCGTCGATTCCGGATGTCAAAGACAAGTTTCTCAAACATTTTCACTTCCCTTACAAAACCGTTTCTGCTGGAGATGAGTCACCGAATTTCACACCAAATTAAATCAAACTCGATGACAAACCCTTGCTATTAAATTCTTCCACCCATGGAGAAACACCGACGGAAGAATATTTAGAAAAAAAGGAACATTTGCGGTTTCTGTGAATGTCTGCAGTACATTTATAAGAAGGGGAAGATGAAAAACTAGGTTTTGTTTATTTTAATAATGAAATTTACCATTATTACCATTGTGCATATTATTATTACTGAACTGTGCAATTCGCGAATTAAAATACAAAAATGAATTTGGACCATCAAATTTCATGAACTAAAGGATGACAAATGTTCTTATTTCTCACTCTAAAAGGTGTTCATATTTGAGAACTAAGAACTATTATGAT
This sequence comes from Lavandula angustifolia, assembly GCA_028984105.1. Taxonomy (NCBI): domain Eukaryota; kingdom Viridiplantae; phylum Streptophyta; class Magnoliopsida; order Lamiales; family Lamiaceae; genus Lavandula; species Lavandula angustifolia. The sequence continues at coordinate 27,214,859 of CM054808.1, forward strand.
TCATTGATTTTGGATAAATAAACGGTTGGATTTAATCATAGATTATGCATATGATATAATTTTTAATGTCAGAAAGGTTATATTTGTCCAACATTAAAATATTTAAATCTTATATTTAGAAAAGATCATGCCAAAATCTAGGTTTATCGGCAGTTTTTTCACAGAAAATCTAGGTCAGCAGTTTTAAAGTATGCATTTATGTGCAAAATAAATATCTTTCTTCCACTTCTACGTGATTCGGGCAATCAATTTTTTTCTTTGTGTCGCTCTCGCTTCTACACTTTTCCTGCATATATACACGTCCGTATTTACCGGGAACAAGGTTGAGATAATTAGTATTTTGAAATGATTATTGGCGACCACAACCGTGAAGGTATTTTTATATATGAAGTTTGTGATTTTTCATCTGTGATTCATGTGATTGCTTTTTTTTATGTATAATTGTAAGTTTTTTCTATTGCCTCGAACTCCTAAAGTTTAGGTGTTACAAATGCGTCATCTGTAGTTTCTTTTGGAATCATTTAATGTTTTGGAATGATTAATGTTTAAAATTATATTCGATGCATTGCTTCTTTCCGATTTTCTTTCTCAAATATTGATTTAGTAGAGTTTTATTTGTTTTCATTATTGATATTCTGAGTTTTCAATTTTCTTCATGGGCGATGCATTCGAAAACATTTTAGAATGCATTAAATTTTTATTGTACCACTTTAGGTATTAATACCAAATTAAATGAATTTGATGACATTGGAATAACACCCATAATTCACTATTGGATAATGAGCAATGTCGATTTCACAAGCAGTATCACATATGCAATGTTAATGCATAAAAAAATAATAACGATTGATTTGGTACATAGTGGTTTGGGGCTATTTAGTTTCCATTGCAGAATAACATTAATTTTTAAAATTGTAATAAATGTTATTCTTTGATGCATATTAGGTTCTTTTTGTGCATTGAGTTATTTTGTTTTGTGCTTCGGACTGTGTTCAATGCATATGCATAAATATGAATTCCATGCATTTTATTCAAACCATGGACGCATTAAGCTTTATGCATTAAGTGACCAATGTAAATGCATAAGAAAAGTCAGTGTGTATTTCAATAGGGCCTACATTTGCTCTGCACAACTCAATACAAAATCTTTATGTACTAAGCTCAACTTTCTATTATACTTCATGAATTGTTTGAATTTATTAGATACTAATGGATGCGAGTGTCTCTCCTCAAATGATGCCACAACATAACCCTCGCCAGCCTTGAAAGCAAAGATAACACATGCCAAACATGTTGATCTAGATGACATGCGCCTTTTTTCCATTTACTGGACTCCGACTTGTTTACAAAGTCGCCATCTTCAACAAATTTCTCGCCTTGCCTATTGCCAGGGGCGGATCTAAGGGGGGGCGGGTGAGTGCGACCGCCCCCCCGAATTTTTGTGCAATACTACGAGTTATCTTTTATTTCTAGTAATTTTTATACTTGTTCCAATTAAATTTTCGAATTCGCCCCCGAAAATTTTTAAATTTGTTATCCTAACTTTGAAAATTATTAAAAAAGGTATATTAAGTGTCACATATTTTAGTGGAGGTGTAGATTTTGAGTTTTGGATACCTAGTTTGGTAGAGTCAACTTATATAACTTGATCAAGTTAATATACTATGTTTTTTGTTTGATGCAATTAATATACTATGTTTGTGTTTTCTTTTTTCATGTACTTATTGATATAAAATTAAGAACATTTGAAGTATAAATAAACTATCATTTAAATACTTATTAATTCCTCAGTTAGATATTGTTATTCTTCATAATTTTCTCTAACTAAATTTAGAGTGATGTCAAAATAGGATTGTGTACTATGTTTTTCGAATAAATATAAAAAATATATGAGTTATTCATGAAAGAAGAATATAATCCTTAAATAAGCCATAAAGAATAAGTATAATTAGATAGAAAATTGTGCTAATTTTTTTTTTTTCGGGGGCTCCGCCCCGAACCCCGTACAAAGAAAACTCAAACCCCGATAAATTTCGCCCCCCTAACCGGAAATCCTAGATCCGCCCCTGCCTATTGCATAACACGTATCTTCGTATTATTGTCCCATCCTTTGAACATTTAACGGTACCAAGACGAATATCAAAACCGCATATCCCTCCGTAATCACTAAAAAAATTATGAGCTGCATTTAACGTTTTAAAACTTCTGGCCAAAAAAAGGCTTCATTTCATCAGCACATTCAGGAACATATATAATATCAGGTTCTTCATTTGAATGGTTGTACTCATGATGATCTACTGATACTAAAAATATTAAAAAAGTAGTTGAATGAATTGGAAACTTATGAAAAATATATAACAATAATTTATGAAAAGTAGTTATGCATTTACATACTAATAATCATGCATAAAGAACAATTTAATTAGATAAATGCTTTAAAAAAACAGCCTAAGTTAATTAGGCCATATGAATACATTCTGACGATGCAACTAAAATTACAAAATATTAATTGAATTAATTTTAAAACATTATTATATTATACCGACACACAGATTCCTAATACATTTTAAATAGTCACTTAATGCATAAAGTTTAATGCATCCTTTTATTTTCTTAAAATGCATTAAAATTGATATCAATGGATATGCATTTCACACATGCATGTACACATACCACAGAAAAATAATGCAAAAAAACAACTTTAAATGCATCAAAATAATATTGATTGCAGTTTAATATACATTTGCAAGACCCCACATAAATTGGTTTAATAATTAGAAATTATCAGACGCAAGAGATAGAAACATAAATTAATTCATCATTTTTAATATTCACGCAGATTGAAAACTACTAATTCGCATATTCACACAGATTGAAAATTTGGTTGTACGAAAATATAGAGGGTGAAAATACCTGAAGAATGCATTGAAACCACATACGACGTCGAATTTCAGAAAGTTGAAAACCTAAGATAATCTTTATTTTCAATCAGTAAGAAATGAAGCGAATAGAACTTTCATTTGCTACTTATATAAGAAGAAAACCGTAATGATATATTCTCTCTCTTCAATCAATTATAATCATAATATAAAATGTATTGAAAAGATATGTTACTAAAAATAAAACAACAGAAATTACAAAATTATCCTCTTAATATGTAGTAGATTTAATATAATCAATTTATATATACTTAATCACAACCATAGATTGAAATAAATCTAGGGCTGAAAAAAGTTCTTAGTTCTTATTTAAATCTATAGTTCTCATAAGATCCCTTCCCTATATATATATGAGAACCAAACTCTATATGAGAACTAAGAACCATTATGCACCACCGATCTTATAAGAATGAACGGTCAGATCTAGAGATTAATTATGATATTTTTAATTTTCTTTAATTGTGTAAGGGTGATTCTATAAAAATCAATTATTTTCTATATTATTACACACTTAAATTAGGAAAGATGGGTAGTGTTGGGTTATGAGTCAGTAGATGGTACTCAGCTGTCTAGTGGTTAAAAGAATATTGGGGGAAATCATAGTAGTACTATGGAATTGAAGATCCCAAAACCCAGCTGATATCAGTCATGCAGTGTGTCTATAGGATTAGATGATGTATAGGTTAGACTTGTTTATTTTGATTATCTTTTGTCTAAGTCATGTACGGGGTAAACTGTTGGACTGATCTTCTGACGAAGTTACTTTCCAAAACCCCACGTCATCTTTGTAAGAGCTTGCGTTCTTCAGCCAGCAACTGATCTTCACCTCAGTAGGAGACAGCCCATCAGCTGATAAGCCATCAGCAGAAGAACATATACAAAGCTCAGTACCTTCGCAGTCGTCAGCTGACCTACTCAGTAAATGTATTCCTTGTCAGCCGACTCAGTCGAAGAAGACAGAGACTTATCTAGTCTACTGTGTCCGACAGAAAACGACCCAGTCGCACAAGTCTTTTCGAAGTTCAGCAGAAGATCTTACGAGGTTGTTTGAATAGTGAACTTTGACTCTGACACATTCTCATCAACCACAAACCTCGACCAATGAGAAGCCGACAGCGCCATATCTGCTTTATACAGTAAAGCTGCTCTCATGTACAGTAATTAACTGCCCTGCTGCAATAAATTCGAAATTATGGCCGTTTTCTTTGGAAGCTTGTGACACGTGGCATCGTCGTCTCCAACGGACATATGCCATAGCTCACAACTATAAATAGAGAAGAAATTCGAAGCTCCACGCACGGAATAAAAAAAAAAGGGAAAAACGCTCAAGCTTTGAACACTCTAGCGAACTCAAAGATTATCCAGAGAAGAACTTGCTTTCTTAGAATATTCTTAGTTCTTCACTCTAGAGTATTTAGATCCCTCTCTTTTTTAGACTAAGCTCATTGCCATATTTATAGCTTAGATTCGAAGGAGTTCACTTTCTGTGAATTGTTCTTATTGTAAGAACTCCTTCTTAGTTGGAGATTATTCCATCCCTTTCGAACTTCGGTTTGAATTGTAAAGTCGCTAAGGACTATAACTTAGAAGGATCTGTCCAGTGCACAGATACCTGCTGAGGCTTGCTCAGTATAATCAACAAGTTATCCTGCCATTGTCAGGACCGTGGACGTAGGATCTTGCGTATCCGAACCACGTTAAATCGCTTGTGTTCTTTATTGTTTTATTGCATATCATAACTGTTCAAAATCATATGTTTGCATAAAACGTGTTTCAAAAGCGCACAGCCAAAAGAACTTGATTTGTGAAAAGCATTTTTCAAAACTGAGACGAATCTCCGGGCCCCACACTTATCCGCACAACGTCTCCGACCGAGTTTCGAACGACCGACAAAAGTCGGTAGGAGAGCTCGAGCCGACCCACTCGACCCGGTGATCGAAGGTTACTATTTGGCATTGTTCATCAGTTGCACTAAACAGCTCAGCTGTCCTTCAGTTTGAGAAGAAGAAACTGTGATCAGGTGTATTCACCCCCCCCCCTCTACACCTGACTATCGTCTCCGGACCAACAATTGGTATCAGAGCATCGGTGTTCTTCGATCGCCGGTTACAGTACTCTTGGTTCTCTCGAACGGATCCTTGAAAACGTTTTTTCACCGCACAAGCATCTCTTCTTTCATCCTTATACCCGTTCGCATAATGTCTGACATGTCAGGTATCAGGATGGTGCCGATGTTCTCAATAGAGAACTTCACGGTATGGCGCGTGAGAATGGAGGCACACCTCACATCGCTGCACGACAGCATGACGGACGTCCTGGAGACTGGACCCATCATTCCCATGATTGATAGCGTTCACTTCGCTACTGCGGGAGGTGTAGGAGCACAAATCGGTGCTAAGGTTCCCAAAGACAAGTCAGCCTTCATGCCTGAAGAGAAAAAGCTGCACAACCTCGACCGAGTTGCGCGAAACGCAATACTGACAACGCTCAGTGACTCTCATCTCGGGAGGGTGCAAGACTGCAAAACGGCAAAAGAGCTATGGGATGCTTTGGCTGTACTGAGCCAAGGAACCCCACAGATCAAAGAAAACAAGCTCGAATTAGAGCTTCAAAAGTTCGAAGCCTTTGCAATGGAGCCCAGTGAGACCATTGACGAGCTCAGTGTCAGATTTACAAACCAAGTCAATGTCATCAACGGGCTGGGGAAGGTGTTCACCAACAAAGAGATGAACACAAAGATCTTGAGAGCGCTACCTCGACAGAAGTGGCTTCCATTTGCTACTTATTTACGTCGCTCTGATCTAAATGCTCTAACTCCTGATGTTATATTTTCAGAACTAAAGACGGAGGAATTTGAGCATAGTCTACCCCAAAGGTGTTCCAGTGCTCCAGCTGACACACAGATCGATCATGCTTTTAAAGCAACTGTCAGCAAAATTGGATCCAAACCGATTTCCTCAAGCAAGGCAGTGGCCACTATCGAAGCAAAATCTTGTGAGACTTCAGGCACTGACCAGCTGACTGTGATGGCTCTCAAATATCAGAGAGAAAAGGAGAGAGTCAGAAAGCTGAGGAAATACAAAAGAGTTTCTCCCTCAGGTAAGAAAGATTATCAGAAAAGGGAAGAATCTAATCCTTCTACTGAATGCAGGAACACAGAGCCTGCTGCGAGTCCATCCAAAGCTTTAGCTGGAAAAAGCAGCAGAACATCCACCTGTTATAATTGTAGAAGGAGGGACACTATCAGTACAACTGTCCCGAACTCTCAGCTGCTCAACGAGCAGAACGGCAGGCCAGAAGAGAAAAATTTTCCCAAAGAAGGCAGGCCTACATCGCCGGAGAGATATCCGACAACTCACTTGAGGAGGATACATTTATGTATTCCTCTGAGGACGAAGCTGCATTTGTAGCAGTTGAGGTCGGAGAAACGGTTCTTGAAGGAACAGCTGAATACTGTCTGATGGCCGGAGAAGAGACTGAGGTAAACTCCAAACTTAATATAACCTCTTCTTCACACAGCACACACGACACGTGCTCGGTCACAGATGATCCTCTGGATGTGGTACAAGCATACGACGATCTACTAGAGGAACAGATTCAGCTGAGCAGAGAGTTCAGCAGAACGATCCAGGAACTGGAGATGGTAAAGGCTAAAAATCAGAGACTTTCTTCTGATTGTTAGGTCTCTACTGAGTCAGAGAATCTAGTTGCGAGACTCAAGGAAGAGATCGAATCTCTTATGACTAAGTCTCAGCTTCAAGAGACTCAGATCTCAGTTCTGACTAAGGACAATTCTGAGAAAGAGACTGAAATAGCCCAGCTCAGTCAGAAGCTCTCAGACGTACAGAAAGATCATGACTCACTCAGGAGGAGTGACGAGGTCTGGCGAGGACTGATGACTGAACAGTACCTTGGAGCTAAGGAGAAGCTAGAAAGTATGCTCAGAGCACAACGACCAACTGTCATGAAAGAAGGACTTGGCTATACCCACGAAGCTTCTACCTCGAAAAGCTCAGAAGTGCTGGCTGATAGGTTTGTCAGAGGAAAGGTGAAAGCTGCAGACACCACACCTTAGGCGAAGAACAAACAGAAAATGATTGCACCTCAGCCGAGCAACAACAAGCAACTGACCAAAGGTTCCAGCCCCAGGACACCGCGATCAAATTCAGGGGGAACCAATAAGGTCAGATGGGCAGAACATTACCATGAGCCACTGTACGAGCACCTGACTCAGTACGGCTCGTACTATTATGAGCCTAGGGTCAGGGGAAGCGCAAAGACTCAGAAGAAGAAAGCTCCTGAACCCAAAATCATCAGCAGAAAGTCAGTATCTCTGAGTCCTGTGGAGAAGAAAACTGACAAGGTTCAGAAGAAGAAGTCTCAGACTTCTAAGGTTCCGAGGCAGATTTGGGTTCCAAAATCACCCACTAACATATAAGGACCCAACTGAACCAAAGGGTACCTAAAAATGCTTCTGTTTTGCAGGTGCATAAGGACCCATGGATAGTGGACAGCGGCTGCTCAAGACACATGACGTACCAGAAGAGCCTGCTGACCAACTATATACAAGAAGATGGTCCCAGAATTGAGTTTGGTGACAACTCTAAAGGCTACACAAGGGGATATGGAATGCTGAATATTGGGACTGCTTCAGTTCCAAGAGTAACATATGTTGAAGGACTTCAACATAATCTCCTTTCTGTCAGTCAATTCTGTGATAATCTTAACAGAGTAATCTTTGACGCTGTTTTTGTGATATTGTTGATAAATCTACAGGGAAAACAGTGTTATCAGGTTCGCGGAAGAAAAACATATACGTTGCTAACTGGAATACCGCAGAACCTGATGCTTGCTTGCTCGCACAGTGACAAGTCAGGATGGCTATGGAATAAGAGACTTAGCCACCTGAACTTCAAGACTATGAACAAGCTCGCCAATAACTCTAAAGTCAGGGGACTACCCAACGAATCGTTCATCAAAGACAGAAATTGTGAAGCATGCTTGAAGGGAAAGCAGACAAAGAAAAGCAATCCACCTATTCCTTCACCTTCCACTGATGGAATCTTTAGCTCGCTGCACATGATTTATTCGGGGCGTTTCTCCAGGTGACTATACGAGGCAAGAAGTATGCCCTTGTCGTTATAGACGACTACTCGAGATATACATGGGTAATCTTCATCGCCAACAAATCTGATGTCATGACTGAGTTGCCTAAACTACTAAAAAAGCTCAGTGTGGAAAAGGACATCAAGATACAAAGAATTTGCTCAGACAGAGGAACATAATTTCTCAACTCAGTAGTTAAAGAGTACTGCGAGAAAGAGGGAATTCAGCACGAGACATCAGCTGCTCGTACTCCTCAACAGAACGGACTTGCTGAACGCAAAAACAGAACACTCAAAGAAGCAGCAAGGACGCTCCTAGCAGACTTTGGGCTACCCTCTAAGTTCTGGGCAGATGCTACTGACACAGCCTGCTACACTCAGAATCGCTCACTGCTTACACAGCAACACATGAAGACACCATACGAATTGTGGAAAGGGAGAATTCCTTCTATTTCTCATTTTCATATTTTTGGTTGTCCGTGCTTTATCCACAATAACGGGAAAGATCGGTTGAAGATCTTTGATAGCAAATCTGATCAAGGGCTATTCTTAGGATATTCCCGAGTCAGTAAAGCCTTCAGAGTCTTTAACTATCGGACTCTTTGCGTGGAGGAAAGCCCTCATGTTGTTTTTGATGAGTTTGTTACTGAGAACAGGAAAACTACAGAGACAAATACTGATGATGTCAGCAGCAAGCTACAAGATCTCGGACTGACTGATAAAACTGAAAAGATTTAGCATTGTTGGGATGATGAGTCAGATGAAGAAACTCAGACTCAACCAACAGGCGATGTAGCTGACCTGGTTGATTCTACTGAACAGAATCAACAACAGGTAACAACGGTCGATGAGGAAGCCCTAGTGGTAACTGAGACCTCTACTGAGAATATAAACTCAGGCGGAACGATTAATGTTCCTGAGCTAAATGCCCCTGAACCTGGAAACTCAGTAGATCCTAACCTTCTTACTGAACTTCTGCAATCTCAGAACAGTACTACTAAAATGCCTAACACTCCTACTGATTCTACAGAAGTAGTATCAGAAGAAGAAGCCAGACTCAGACGTTCATGGCTTGACGCTCACTCTTCAGATCTCATAATAGGAGATCCATCAGCAACGATAAGAACAAGATCGAGATTAAATCAAGGAGAAAGCTCACTTTATTCTTGTTTCTTGTCTACAGAAGAACCTCAGTCGATAGAGGATGCACTTAACGATGCTGACTGGATCATCGCCATGCAAGAAGAGCTGAACCAGTTCGTCAGAAACGAAGTTTGGGAGCTTGTTGACAAACCTAGACATTAGCATGTGATCGGTACTAAGTGGGTCTTCAAAAACAAGCGTGATGAAAACAACGTCATTATCAGAAACAAAGCTCGACTAGTTGCCAAGGGATACAGTCAAGCAGAAGGAATCGACTTTAATGAAACTTTCGCTCCAGTCGCAAGATTGGAAGCTATTCGTCTTTTCCTAGCCTACGCAACGCATCAAGGATTCAAATTATATCAAATGGATGTAAAGTCAGCTTTTCTGAACGGCGTACTGAAGGAAGAAGTCTATGTGGAACAACCGCCCGACTTTCAGCAGGGACATCAGGTGTACAGACTTCGGAAAGCTCTGTATGGGTTAAAACAAGCACCCAGGGCTTGGTACGATACCCTATCAGACTTTCTACTTCAGAAAGGTTTTCGAAGGGGACGATAGATCGCACCCTCGTTCAAAGCATAAAGTCAGGAGATGACATCCTACTGGTGCAAATCTACGTGGACGACATCATTTTCGGCTACAGAAACGAGACCATATGCCAGCAGTTCGAGAAGATGATGAAGGAGAAGTTCGAGATGTCCATGATGGGAGAGATGAATTATTTCCTTGGATTTCAAGTGAAGCAATCACCTGAAGGAATCTTCATCAATCAAGCTAAATACACTCGAGATCTTCTCAAAAGATTCGGTTGCGATTCGAGCAAGCCAGTCAAGATCCCCATGAACACAAATTTTAAAATCGATCTAGACAAAGAGGGAGCTTCTGTTAACTCTACTGATTATAAAGCTATTATTAATTCTTTATTATACTTAACAGCTAGCCGACCTGACATAACTTATGCTGTAGGTGTATGTGCAAGATTTCATGCGGATCCCAAGCGAAGTCTTCTAGACTCAACAAAGAAGATTCTGCGATATCTAAGAGGAACACCTGACGCTGGGTTATGGTATCCTGCTGATGATAATCTTATACTGACAGGTTATTCTGATGCTGATTATGCAGGATGCAGAATAGATCGAAAGTCGACTTCCGGAACATGTCAGTTCCTAGGCAAAGAAGTCGATATCATGGTTTTCAAAGAAACAGCACTCAGTAGCAACGTCCACTACTGAAGCTGAGTATATGGCTGCTGGAAGTTGCTGTGCCCAGATCCTTTGGCTTCGACAACAACTGAGAGATTATGGTATCATTCAGAATGAAGTGCCCATCTACTGTGACTCCACAAGTGCTATTGCAATAACTTAGAATCCAGTTCTACATACGAGATGGAAACACGTGGATATCCGACACCACTTCATCAGAGACCATGTCGAGAAGAAGGATATCAGAATGGAGAAAGTCCATACTGACAAGCAAAGGGCAGACATACTGACCAAACCACTAGCTGAGAACAGATTCAGAGAACTATCAGTTGAGCTAGGTCTACTGGATCCTACTGAGTCGCGTCAGTAGAGGACAACTACTGATAACTGCAATTGGCAACAATTGGTATCAGACGGAAGGAACTAGTATGACAGGTTAGATGATCAGTACAGTGATTCAGTTGGGAGAATCATACTGTACACAGCAAGGGGGAACGTGGTCTTCAGCACGTCAACCATCCTCCTAAGTCTTAACGGTAACCAGCTGGTCGTAAAAGTTCAGCTGAAGAGGTTTGCGTAGTATTGAATACTTAACGTTTTTGTTGACATGCTTGCATTTATTATATCAGTCGCTCGCATTCAGTAGTTAAGAAGCATTTATTTCCCGCCATCAATTTCTTTAAGGAATGGTCAGTAGTTACCGTTCTCATTCAAATTGATTTGGTAATTAATGATGCCTGCAGCGCATTTAATGCATGTATTCTCACTTACCCTTATTACGAATCATCCTATGTGGGTCTATAGTAGAGGCGGCTTTGTAATCATTCAGTTTACAACATTTAATCTCAGCCGCAGATAACATTGAAAGATTAAATCATGACCGTTCGATCTAAACGGTTATTAAGCTTGATCTTACAAAACCTTTCAATTTCTCTACTCGACTCATTTTCCGCCATTTCCAACTTTAGAGCTCTTTCTGCAAATAAGTTTTTTCTTCAAATCTCCAAACCAATCTGATTTCTAGCATCCACAAGCTCTAAACTACTTGGTAATGTATTAAATTCTGCTTAAAACTCTACTGACTTACTCTATTTTCAAGTGCTAACAAGTTGTTTTGCAGATTTTAATGGCGAATGTTCATGAACCCTCTGATATGAACGAGATCATACTCTCACGGATTCAGTTCGAACCCACCATGGCGCTTCGCCAAGTGGATCTTCCATACCTTGAGCCTGTCTTCGAGGCGCTTGAACAATCTGGACTTGAATGGCTCGTATCCAAGCAGCCTAGGGCTTATCTGCCGAGGCAAGTTGCGGAAGTAAACCTCAACGGAGGACTCTCGCGTCCGGAGGAGAAGAATCTTCCTTCTCGTATATGAAGGAGGTTATCCCAAACTCGTGGGATGTGAGTCAGCATGTCTTCAACATCCGAGATGCATTGGGACTGGCGTTTGATCTCCCAGACAGTGGCGTATCTCCTATTGGCTACAAGGAGAAGGAGATGAACACGTATGTTCGAAGTTACGTGGGAGCGGGACATCGGTTTCAAAACCGCTCTACCAAAGAACCTGTCTGCTACCTCGGTACGGGGGGCTCGCCTACATTGTGTCACATATTCGACGAGCTCCGCGAGATCTTATGATCAGTCTGTCTAAGCCACGTATTCAGCTGATGATGGCTATAGACGATGGAGTCCAAGTGAGCCCGGACCGATTATTACGTAGCCGAGCCGAAGGCTCGGGCGCAAAAGTTCACCACCTTACCCACCTGGTGAGCGGAAGATGATTAGCGTTGGGAAGCTACTGTATGGGACCAAGATGTCCATACTGATCGAGCAATCAGTAGCGAGGAATTCTTCGTTTGCCGACGCCAAATTCTTCGACAGCAAGCTAATAAAATTCAAAACTAAAGTAGCTGCCGAGAAGTCTGTTGGGCGAGGGCCGCCTGATCAGAAGAGAGAAAGATCAGCTATTGTTTTGCCCCCTCGCGCCGACCCTCCGAAAAGGAAAAGGTTGACTAAAACTGGACCTGCTGAGGTGCCAATAGAACAAGCTAAACCAGCCTCTCCTCCTCCTACTGAAGAACACTTTCTTGACTCCGACACAGGAATGGAGGGAGCCACACTTAAAGATAAGGTACAAGTGATCAGCTCCGAGGAGACTCAGTCGGACGTCAGGACTCCGACTGAAGAGACTTCATCTGAGTGGACGACCATCCACTCTACTCGCCTCCAAGCCACAAGTGAAGTCCACTCACAGATCCCTGAGATATCTGATCATTCAGATCTGGTGGAAATAGCCATAAGGGCTAGAGTTCAGATGCTGCTGAGGTCCCTGAGTTGGGACATACTCGAAGAGATCATAAGGACTCAGACAACTCTTTCGTTACTTGCTAAAGAGCAAGAGTTGCAGTCAGCAATTGGGTTCGGGGAACCAGCTGATCTGGCAACATTCGAAGATTTGAGGGCGGCAATGCTCTATCTGCTGAGCTTGCGCACCTCAGTGCCTGGCGACAGTCATTCGCCACCACCTTCTCCTGATAATGAGAATAATGGAGATAAGGATGAGGAGATGGAACAGGCATCACCCAAGGATGCAGAGTTGGGAGGCTCTGCTGAGGGTCCCACTCCCCGCGAGAAGGAAAAATCAGCACCTCCGTCCACATCAGGTGATGCCCCGGGTGCCTCGAAGCGCAGTCGAGAGCAACTACTCGTGATTTCTGAGCAGAGGATCGGAACAAGCTCGTATCAGATACAACCAATTGGTTCCGTCACCTCTAAGTCGGTGAACAAGGCCATAAGACGGCAAGGGAACAAAAATCGCCTCTTAGCCAAAGATGTTCATATAAAATGGGCCCAGTATACTAAGGCCCAAACGGCTAGTGTAAAGCGACTGGCTGAAGGCGTGAAGAAAGTCTCAGAAGCTCCTACTCCTCAGCTGAATATTCAGGAGATAATTGAGACTGCCTTAGCAACTCAGAAGGTAGATTTGGAAACACAGAGTCAGCAACTCCTTCAAACTCAGCAGAAGATTTTCTCTGAGCAGCTGGCTCAGGCTCTTGATTCAGTCAAGGCCGAAATGGAAGAAAGGAATAAATTGGCCACCTCCTGCCTACAAACTGCTATAAAACAACAGGCGGAGGCCCTTAAGGCCATTCAGAAAGAGATGACAGATTCCCACGATCATGCTTTGCTGAAACTCCGTCAGGAGTCAGCCGCACAGCTTAAGCAATTCAGAGCTGATCAAGGAAAAGATTGGGATATGTACTGCGACCTCGTCAAAGACTTCGAATCCATTGCCACTCTCATTAAAGAATCAGTCTACAATGTTGAACGAGAAATCAAAGCCATCCGCTCTCACCTCTCTAAGGCAGATGATGCCAAAAAGGGGGAAGGAGAAGTAAAGGAAGAAACTGAGGCGGAACCGGTGTGGTCGATTGGTGGAGGAAGGAAGTAAGGGGGGAAGGGGCTCGCACACGGCTCAAGGAGAAGGGTCGGCCGCTCAAGCCTGGACCCGGTTCATTTGTACTCTCTTTGGAATACACCCCTCCGAGGCGCATGGCTGACCGAGGCAGTTCCCATCTCATCTGCCCAGCACATAGACGAAATCGCAAAATTCTTGGATCAAGAAGAAGAAGAAGAGCCTCAGGTATTGCCACCGCAGAGATCGGGGAAGGAGATCGCCACTGAACCCATTTCTCCATCTTCCCCGGCTTGCAAGTTCAAATCAAAAGCGGAGCAAGAAGCCTATGACCTTCAGATTGCTCAACAGCTTCAGGATCAGAATAAGCTTGATCATGAGCATCAGCTGGAAGAGGCTAAGAAAGGTAAGAAGCCAAAGAAAGTTGTTGGAAAGTCTAAGACCAAGAAGGCTGAGGATGAGAAGAAAGCTCAGGAGGAGCTAGCCAAGGCCTTAGTATCTGAGGTCCAGCCAACTGCACAGAGTTATTACCCAACTAATCTCACACTTGAGCAGGAGGCAGAGGACAGAGCTACTTGGGAAGCCACGCTGCAGGGACTAAATCTCAGGAGAGGAGATACAAGGGCAGCGGCTCTCAGAGAGAAAAAGAGGATAGCTGGCATGGCTAAAATGATTAGCCTATCCGCAAAGCCAACAGCTGATCCAAGGAAGCAGATTCCACGAGGATCCAAGTTCAGAAGGGCACCTTATATCAAAAAGGAGCCTACACCTCATGTGGATAACTGGGTGCCAGCCGAGCTCAACGAGCAGTGGGAGGAACTGAAAGAAGACTTTATTAAGGGACACTATGTTTGGGGTATCTATGAGACTGACAAATCAGCTGATCAACACTTTGATGGACTTATCAGTCGATTCGATATGGGTTTCAGAAATCAGATCCGCCAGATCATGGAGAAAGATAAAATACCCTTTAGAGCTCCAGCCTTCAGGCGAATCCCTCCTCCTAGGACTACTCGCGGCGTGCTGTGCACAAAAGAGATTGAGAGAGAAGTAGAAGAAGCTGTTGTTCATCTATGTCTGAATATGTACGATCCAGATGATTATGAGGAAATCCAGGTTCTACGCTCAAGAGTCTACAAGTATTACTACCTGGACCCTCCAGCTGACAAGTCTGCTAACTTTAAGAAACGCAAGAAGAATTTCAGAAGTCAGACTTGATCTCTTATCTCATATTTGTTGTAATAGTAATACGGCCCATGTACTCTCTGTCTATATATATATTGGTTCCTATTGCTTGCAAGACAATTACTCATTGTCTCATGGCTTTTGTTTGTGTTTTCTCACAACTGATCACTAAGTGATCTGACACACACTCACATAATCGTTCTCTGATTTTGCCTATATCTCGCCTACTGACCTGATGTTTTATTGATCATCTTGATTGTCTTCTGATAAATCAAGGGGAAATTGTTGTCAGTAGATTAGCTCTCCGTTCCTTATTTTAGAATAGAGGCTAGATGGTTAGAAATAGAGGTTTTGGCATCATCAATTAGGGGGAAATTATTGGGTTATGAGTCAGTAGATGGTACTCAGCTGTCTAGTGGTTAAAAGAATATTGGGGGAAATCATAGTAGTACTATGGAATTGAAGATCCCAAAACCCGGTGATATCGGTCGTGCGGTGTGTACATAGGATTAGATGATGTATAGGTTAGACTTGTTTATTTTGATTATCTTTTGTCTAAGTCCCGTACGGGGTAAAACCTGTTGGACCGATCTTCCGACGAAGTTACTTTCCAAAACCCCACGTCATCTTTGTAAGAGCTTGCGTTCTTGACCCGATAGGCGATCTTCACCTCGCAGGAGAACGACCCCATCGCCGATAAGCCATCGCAGAAGAACATATGAAAAGCTCGGTACCTTCGCGATCGCCGCTGACCTACTCAGTAAATGTATTCCTTGTCAGCCGACTCAGTCGAAGAAGACAGAGACTTATCTAGTCTACTGTGTCCGACAGAAAATGACCCAGTCGCACAAGTCTTTTCGAAGTTCAGCAGAAGATCTTACAAGGTTGTTTGAATAGTCAACTTTGACTCTGACACATTCTCATCAACCACAAACCTCGACCAATGAGAAGCCGACAGCGCCATATCTGCTCTATACAAGAAAGTTGCTCTCATGTACGATAATTAACGCGCCCGCCTGCAACAAATTCGAAATTATGGCCGTTTTCTTTGGAAGCTTGTGACACGTGGCATCGTCGTCTCCAACGGACATATGCCATAGCTCACAACTATAAATAGAGAAGAAATTCGAAGCTCCATGCACGGAATAAAAAAAAGGGAAAAACGCTCAAGCTTTTAACAGTCTAGCGAACTCAAAGATTATCCAGAGAAGAACTTGCTTTCTTAGAATATTCTTAGTTCTTCACTCTAGAGCATTTAGATCCCTCTCTTCTCTAGACTAAGCTCATTGCCATATTTATAGCTTAGATTCGAAGGAGTTCACTTTCTGTGAATTGTTCTTATTGCAAGAACTCCTTCTTAGTTGGAGATTATTCCATCCCTTTCGAACTTCGGTTTGAATTGTAAAGTCGCTAAGGACTATAACTTAGAAGGATCTGTCCAGTGCACAGATACCTGCTGAGGCTTGCTCAGTATAATCAACAAGTTATCCTGCCATTGTCAGGACCGTGGACGTAGGATCTTGCGTATCCAAACCACGTTAAATCGCTTGTGTTCTTTACTGTTTTATTGCATATCATAATTGTTCAAAATCATATGTTTGCATAAAACGTGTTTCAAAAGCGCACAGCCAAAAGAACTTGATTTGTGAAAAGCGTTTTTCAAAACTGAGACGAATCTCCGGGCCCCACACTTATCCGCACAACGTCTCCGACTGAGTTTCGAACGACTGACAAAAGTCAGTAGGAGAGCTCGATGAGCCGACCCACTCGACCCGGTGATCGAAGGTTACTATTTGGCACTGTTCATCAGTTGCACTAAACAGCTCAGCTGTCCTTCAGTTTGAGAAGAAGAAACTGTGATCAGGTGTATTCATGCCCCCCCCTCTACACCTGACTATCGTCTCCGGACCAACATGTAGTAAACTCAATCAAACATTAGTCAAATTAATGCATTATACTAATTAAAGATTTTAATTAGATGTCATTATTAAAATAATACGGAAGAGAATTACTATTTTTTTTATTTTAATTATTATTAAAAAGGTAATAACTATGATTTAAAAAATGTTCCTTTATTAATGCATAACTTTGTTAGTTTAAATGCAGATTAAGTTATAATTTAATGCATTTCAACAATATTTCATATGCATCATAATATTACACATAGACATCATATGCATCATAATATTTCATATGCATCATATGCATTATAATATTTCATATGCATCATAATATTACACATATGCATCATAGTATTTCATATGCATAATAATACTACACATCGGCATCATAATATTACAGTAACATATTTTATGCATTTGTGTATTCTAATTGATGAATCAATAAATAGGAAATAATGCATATAACTATTATAATTATGCATCAAAATATGCGAAATATTGCATAAACATATTGTAATTATTGCATAAATTTATACAAAATTATACTTCCTTTAATTCGAATTAATCAATTAGTTCAATACAATTTGAAATAAGTTTTGAAATTGGAATCATTTTGATTGAATATTATTATTAATTAATATAATTATGGAAAACTATTATATGCATCATAATATTATTATTAATTAATATAATTCTGGAAAACTATTATATGCATCATAATATTACATATATGCACTCTCAAAAGATTTTTGTAAACTATTTTTTAACAAAAAAACTATTTTGTTGTTCTGTTATTAGAGATGGCAATTGGAACCGGAGCCGTCGGACCCGACCTGCCCCGCCCCGTGATGGGGCGGGTAATACCCAGACCCGTAGAAGTACGGGGCGGGCCTGGACCCAACCCGCGTGGGTTCGGGACGGGTTCGGGTCCAATTTCTCTCCCCGTTTTAGACCCGCATTATTAATTTTTTTTATTAATTTTATTATGCTATCTTAATTTATGTTATTTGAATTTTCTTGTTCTTCAATTCACACTCTTAGATATTAATAGCTGACAACTATAATAAGAAAATCCAAACAAAAAAGTTTCCACTTACGAAAATTAATAATTAAAAAATAAAATAATTCAAAATTAGCAATTGAAAGGGCACCAACGGGTCTGGGGCCGGGTAGATCCGCCCCGTGCGGGTCCGGGTTTGGTTCTGAGTTTCTGAACCCGTACAGGTCTGGTTCTGGATCTGGGTCTCTTAGTCGAACTTGCGGGGCGGGTCCGAGTACTATGCTACCCAGCTCCGACCCGCAAAATTGCCATCTCTATCTGTTATGCATATATTCATATGATAGGCATGTAAGTTTACGATTTTATGCATATGAAAACGTTTGAGGTATCAATTTTTTTAAAAAAAGAATAAATAATTCTTATGCATTTATCAATATAAATTAATGCATTGATGAATACCAATATGTATACTTAATTTTCATTTTGATTTGATGCATTTATGCATTAGTCCTAATAATAATACAATCTTTTTACCATTAATAAAAAATTAAAATAAAATGATAAAATAAGATCACATAAATTATGCATCAGTCATTATGCATCGGTCCTAATAAATGATTAGTTAAATATGCATCGTAAATAAATAATAAATGATTAGTTAAATAAGATCACATAAATTATGCATCGGTCCTAATAAATGATTAGTTTTGGTGATTAGTTAAATATGGAAATTAAAAATAATAAATGATCATAACAAAAAAAGGTAAGATTTCAATATGTAAAGGATACGTTACTTAATTTAACAACATAAATTACATTGTTAACCTTTTAAGATATTTTATATTAATTATCATGAATTAAATGATAGCTTAATAATAACCATAGATTGAAATAAATCTAAGGTTTATATTTGTTCCTAGTTCTCATATAGAGTTTGGTTCTCATTTAATCATTCCCCTATATATATATAATCTAAAGATTGCATGTTTGATTAATACCACCACTCCGGACGGATACAACCCCTCCTGACAAATTATGCTGGAACTCGAATTTTTATGTGTAATATTTTGGCAAATTGGTCTGAATAGTTCTCAATCTTTGCATCTTTGGCCAACTTGGTACCTAATTTTTTTTTTAGTTTTTTTCTCCAAACTATGAAAATTTGACGAAATTGGTCCTTACATTAATTTTTCCTTCGGTCAACGGTTAATTAATGATATTTTGAAATAATTAATAAAATATTCGAAGTGCATTTTCGGAATAGATATTTTTAGGACCAATTCTGTCAAACTTTACAAAGTTTATTAAATTTGGCCTTTAGAAAACAAAGAGTCTAAAATACCTTTTCATTTATTTATTTAAAAGAAATTGGTGAAATTAGTCATCAAATTTTGTACAGTTTGGCCAAATTTGTCCTCGAAAATATACCTTCATCCCATAGAAAAGTGTATTGTTTTCCTTTTCGAGTCGTCTCATAGAAAGTATCTTGTATCTTAAAAAGACAAACCATATATGGATCAAAATTAACAAGCCAAAATGTCAAACAATATACACCACACAATCTCATTTTCTTAATCTCTATGTCCCATAGAAAGGAGACATTTTCTATGGGACGGAGGGAGTATTAATTATTTCAAAATATTATTGACTAACCGTTGATCGAAGAAAAAGTTAACAGAAAGACCAATTTCGCCAAATTTTAATAGTTTTGGGAGTTACAAACTATAAAAAAATAGAGAAATTGGGCTAAAAATTGGGCATTATTTAGGTCAATTTATTAATTATTTTACGCAAAATCCGAAAATCGAAACTCGTTATATAATCAATTAAGATGTAACGGATCCAGACCAATCATGAAGCTACGAACAAACTAATGCTAAAAATAATTCAGTTTAATCAGTAAAAATTATTGACTAATGCACTTAATTATTAGTCTATAGTTTTGTACTGTAGTGTAGCCCAACGGTCGCTAAGCAAAAGAAAGCGATGCATAGTTTGAAATCAAATGTGCAGAGACCCGTAACTCGGCTATGTCTGAAAATGGAAGCCCAGACAAAAATGTTGAAGACCAAGAAGAACGAGAAGAGAAGCCCGCTGCAGAATGTCAACACTCTCCATTTTCACAAATCCAACTCTACAAAGCCCTCAAATCTTTCATATTCTTCTTCTTCTTTAGCTGCTGCTTCTGTTGAATCTCGATTCTCGCGTTCTTCAAACTCATCATCTGATGCTTCATTACCTTCCTCTTCTTTGAGGACTCGCTTGGACGGAAAGCCCAAATCTTTGCCTAAATTAGCAGCAAATGTCGTGAAGCCGTTCAGATCCGAAGAAAATGAGCTGTTCAAGAAGAAACAGCAGTTATGTCTCGATAGGAAGGAGAATGGTAAACCTAAGACGAATCCTGTGTGTAAAACTGCTCGTAGATCGAGGATTTCTTCTGATCGGGCGAATCAATTAAAGATTACGAAGAAGGGTTGTGAAGGATTGGAAGGAAGAAAATTGAAATCGGACGAACTGCCCATTAGGACGGGGCGAAATGCCGCTAAGAATTCGAATTCGGATGAACCGCTCATTAGGAGCTTCACTCCGACTGGGAGCTCAAGTGTTGGACGAAATGCCGCTGAGAATTCGAATTCGGATTCGACAGCAGCTAATGGTGGCAGTGCTACTTCTGCCAAAACGCCTCCCGTAGAGGCCTCAATGTCACCAGAGATCCAATCCAAAAACGTGGCTTCGAAATCGGCTGCAACTCCAATTTGTTACGGCATCGGGCACCTCCTATCGGGAGTGACTGATAAAAGGAAGTGCAGGCGGAGAGGGAGTTTGAGAGGAGGTTGTGAAAAGATGAATCTTTTTAATGATGATGAAGAGAATGACAAGAATGTGGTTGAAGAGCTCCAGGATTGTTTGATCCCATTGCCTGCTGAGGCTTCGGTGCGGTGGCTGTTATCTCCTTGCGACGAGGGGCGTGAGGATCAGGGGAGTGATTTGGAATTGGATAACAAGCTAGAAAAGTGTGAGATGAATTGCGGCAATGCTTTTCCTACTCTTGATTTATTGTCTGATTGCAGTGAGCTTAGATGTAGTCCTATTGTAGATGATGCAGCAAATGTGGTTAAAGATGGGATTTTTATGGTTTCTCTTCAAGAAAATCTTGAATTCAAGATGGGAATTTTAGATAAGAAAATGGGTAATTCTCCCAAATCTATATCTAACTATAATAGTGTAAGTTTGGGAGAGAAAAGAAATATGAAACATAGTGTTAGTGAGAATAGTTCAGCATTCTCTTTAGGTTGTTTAAGCAGTGGGAATATTGTTCAGACACCCATCTCGGATTCGAGCTCATATGAGTGTCTTAGAAGGTTGAATGTGGCGGGAGGAGATGAGAAAAGTTTTGTCAAGTTTGAACTTGATTCGATAACACAAACTCTAGATGCAGGGCTGGATTCATTGGAGAACTTGAAACTATCCAGGATGAGGATATCGTGGAGAGATGGAGGCGGAGGAAGGATTGAAGAAAATGATGAGTTTGATTACTTGCCATGCCTATCAGATGAAGAGGTTGATGGAGACAGAGAAGATAAACATAAAGAGAAGGATAATTGGAGGGAAAATGATGTATCACCCATCCTTCTCAAGTATGAGCCTTGCATTTCTGCACTTCTGCCTAAGGATAAATTATTGGGAGATAGACTGAATCAATGTGCTGAATCTATATGCACGAACGGGGGTGATTTAGCAAGTTCTTGTGATTCAGATTGGACTCCCTTAGACTGTGTTAACCTGAAAAGAATCTTAAAACCGCGGTGCTGAACGGAGACAGTTCAAAGAGCTGCAGAGATAGAACTGCATTTAGAGCTGCAGAGATAGAACTCCATTTTTTAAAACTTTAGATCCTGCATTTATCAGCAACTATGCAGCAATATTTGCTGATATTTGAGTTATTTGCTTGTTGATAAAGGGAATTAAGGTTGGATTAATTGGATTAGTTGCCTCTTCTTTGAGATGCAAATAATCTTGAAACTTGTCTATTAGTTTGTTCATGTTCTTGTTTCTACCGTGCATCTTGTATCCAACTGTAGTAGCTAGTTTGATTTTGATAATCATATTTGGAATATAATGTACCTCGAACAATTCAAAAAAAGTCCACAATGCAATGAATTATCGATTTATATTCATATTCAAATTAAAAAAAAAAAAACGAGAGACCTATATGTGTTATAAACTAGAGAGAATGCAGAGAATAAATAGAGAGAGCGGGAAATAAGATGTGTATTATTATGAGGGTGGAGACTTCTATTTATAGAGTACAAGATGGGCTCATGGGCTTTTAGGGTTTACATGGTCATCACAATATATGGTAAGTATATATATATAATATATTTACAACACTCCCCCTTGATTGACCATCCCTAAAAGAAACTGCTGCCTCGTTAAAACCTTGCCAGAAAAACCCAATGGGATAAAAACTGGTCGAAGGAAAAAGAGTACAGCTGCTCCACCTCAATATAGTCATTCTTGATCCTTGAGTCGACGCATATCGATCTTGTGTACCAACTTTTTGAATGTTAACGTTGCTAATGCCTTTGTAAAAGAATCCATCAGGTTGTCACTTGCTGGATGTTGATGCCGCCACTCCTTTGGAGATCATGTGTTCCATTGTCTCTTTTATGAATCAATCTCAATGACTCATTTACTCGTGTGTTGCATTGGATGCCTCGTTAAAAACCTTAACTAAGAAAACCCTTTGGGAAAAAACTTAGAAAGGAAAAAAGAGTGCAACCATTTGACCTTCATGGTCTTTGAGATTTAGGAGTCGATCCTAATCTTCAGGATTATTTACAATTTCTTACTCCCCCTCAAGATAACAATCTTCAAGGTTATCTTTAAGGTCTACAATAATATGTACAAGACAAGTTTAATTAATCTCATAGAGAATAACATGCCTGTCTCGAAGATAATAAACGATTGTCAATACCATTTCAAATCCTCATATTGCACATAAGTAAGGAACTTCTGGTCCTAAAACATCTTTGTTATCTTCTATAGGTCTAAACGAATCTCAATCCACTTCAAGTGTTTGAAGCAACCATTATATAGCTATATGGATGCGATACAATAACATCTCTTTAAAGACCTTTTAAATAGGTCGACGAGCGTAACTCCATCAGAGAGATGCTCGATCTACAGGTCGAGACAATTATTAGTTCAACCCAAGTCTTTGATTCTAACTCCGTCTTTAGGCATGAGTTGATTTCATCAAGTACTTTTGCACATAATGATTCACATATCCTCTTCAGGAGGAATTTGGAGTGATGTGTTCTAATTTTATATTCCGCGAACTTCTTATCTCTTAACACCAATAAATCTCTCACGCTTCTAGCATCAATGAGAATTAATTGATTCATTTTGTCTATGAGGAACTTCAGTTCTTTCATGGTACATATACAACAGGTACATGAGATTTTAATCACTCCTTTTGCACTAAATAATTTGATGAACTTCTGGTTCATAGTGCGTGAATCTAAATAATTAATCCAACGAGATATTTGCGGCATTCAATCTTTATATTTCATATCTCCCCCTAATGCCGACGACGATGTGAGTTGGATTATCAATGAATAAAATAATTCATAATGATTTGCTCTATGTAAGTCATTTGAACGGAGTATACATATAAATATTATGCTCTTCAGGAGTTTCAATCAAACTCAAGTCATCATTTTTGTACCATTTTGTGAAATGGATACTCGTCGTTCTTATTATATCATATACGACTGTATATTTCAGCCCTTACAATGACTTTTGGAGTCTAATTGACAACATCTTTTTGACTTACATGATTTGAGCAAGTTAAATCCTTCAGGGATCTTCATATATATGTCATTATTTAGTGAATCATATTTGATAAATATTTACTACATCCATAAGGCGTATAACAAGCCATTTGTGACATAAGTAGATTAATCAAATATAATGACGTCTAATATGAGAGAGTACATATTTAATTCCCGGTCTTTGAGAGAAATATTGTATTACGAGTATTGACCTAGATATCGCAATTTTTTATTTCTCTTTGTAATAAAGATATATTTATATCCTTCGGGGATATACTTTCCAGATTTTTGAACTACAGGTCCAAAATTTCCGGCTTTCTAGGGAATATTAATTCACCTTATATGACTTCGTTCCTCTTTGGCCAATTATTTCAATCTTGACAATCTCTTATAGATCGTCGTTGATGATCCTCTTTCATCTTTCAAGAGTCATATTAAAAGGCGAAAATATTCTCGTGCGTCCACGACGATATTTGATCTCTCCAATATTTTGAGATCTCTATTTTCAGATGCTTGTAGTTCTTCAGGAACTTCATTTGATTGATTAATCATTATCGTCATTGTTTGGTTCATATTTTGTGCCCCTTTTCTTAGACACAAAATTTCTTTTAAAACCAATTGGTCGACCATATTTTTGACGAATTTTTAATGCATTTGCTGTCATTTATACTTGTCCTTCAGGGACATGAAATCTTACGGGGGTATATACAGCAAATGTATAGTATTGTCACTTCTTTTATATACAAAAGCATCAAGAAGTTGGTTTGCAATCTTTTGCAAGTGAATCTTTCAACTTCTTATTCACATTGATTACTTCGGGAATCCAAATGTGGCTAGTTTGTTCTTATGCTTTTTGTTGGATGTAGATATCACATTGATTACTTCAGGAATCCAAATGTGACATATGTTCCATCTAATGATGGGAACATTATTTCATCATAATAACAATTTTAATGTGAGATGCATTTTTATACGGACAAATACCATTTTGAGTATGGATATTAGCAACTAATTACTCGATCTCAATTCCAAAGCCATATGATATAAATCCTCTTCAGGAGGAACTTGGAGTTTAATAAACTCACCGCTTTATCAAGACAAATCTTCTTGAGGAAATTGAGTTCTTTATTATTTGAACTATTAGTTCTCGCAATTGCTTTATTTCTTCCAGAAGTCAAGCATTCATGAAAATCAATGTAAGGATTCTTCAGGATCTCTATTTGCGCTCAGATAAATTTTCAATTATGTTGCGCATGATAGTTGCTCGTGAATCTCCAATCCTCTCATGTCAAAGCATAAAGCCCTTTAAACTTCCGGTTCATGACATGGTTTGTCTCACTTATTTTTATAAATGTGTAATACATTTAAAATGGAAGTGTGATAACTTTTCTTTTGTTAGCTTCTGGCTAAATACAAAATAATTCATACAAGAATATGTATCACTACCTTCTTATATTATTTTAATATGGTATCCATTGCAGCGGATATTCTTAAAACTTAGTAAGTTCCTTCTAGACTTACTAAAGGGCAAACTCATTAGTTGATTTAGTATCATTTGATAGAATGATACAAGCTCTTCGGGAGCTTTAATGATGTTCAATGCACTAGATTTTAAAATTTCGTAGTTTAAGATGCATCTACTCGTATCGAGCTTTAGGGATTAGGGAGTACAAGTAATTAATATCTTCACGCAATCCTACTGGGATGCTTTGTTTCATTCTATTATTATCTTCCCCATGCCTCTTATTGGCAGATGAGCATCGATATTAAGATTTCATTAATGTCAAAAAGACATAAATACTGTTTTTCATTCAAGAATAACATATATCATCGAAAATGCGAGTTGCTCTTTAAGAGCATTTAATATTCTTCTGGAATATAAATGATGCTACTTCAGGAGCAAAAGTTAAATAGTATATAAAATACTACTACCTCCGTCCCATTATTTCCGACACGTTTCATTTCGGCGCGGAAATTAAGAAAGTAGATGATTAATATTGAGATATGGGTAAATGATAAAGTAGGAGAGATAAGATGAATGAGAGTAGATGATAAAGTAAGAGAGAGAAGATGATAAAGTAAGAGAGAGAAAATGATAAAGTAAGAAAAAGTAGGAGAGATAAATGGTAAAGTAGGAGAGAGATGATAGGTAGTATTTCCAAAAAAGGAAACGTGCCAGTAATAGCGGGACGTCCATTTAAGGAAACTGTGTCAGTAATAGCGGGACGAAGGTAGTATATTGGAAGCATTTCCACAAACATGTGATAGTAATGTTACTATCACAATATGGGCATTCTTAAGGAATGTAATTGTGCTACTTCCAGAGCAACAATTTAATTTCATGATAAGCGAAATCAATGAATTACAAATTTTGAGATTTATCGGATCTCATATCTATCATTGAAAAGAAATTAAGCCACAATAAGATATTAAAAATGCAATTGTCATTCAAAGAGGAGCTCTTGCTACCACTCCATATAATTAAGTAATTTTTTTTTTAAAATTACAACATACCTGTAGATATACATTATTCTTTAGGAACATGTACTTCAGGAGCAACAATTAAAGTATGATTATTGTGATATATGATTTCAAAATGACAAGTTTTAGTTGTTCCAATAACATGTAGATTTAATTGTGCTACTTCAAGAGTAACAATTAGAGTTATGAACATATAACATTTCTCAAAATCAAAAGCTTGAATTGTTCTTCGGGAACATGTAGCATTCTTCAGGAATACAAATTGTGCTACTTCAGGAGCACCAATATTAAACCACTTCAGGCGAAAGACTAATATTTTTATTTTTTTTTAGAAACCTAATTGCTCTTTAGGAACATATAATGTTCTTTGGGATATAAATTGTGCTACTTCGGGAGCAACAACAATAACAATTCAAGAACCAAGATTCGCCCATCAATAAGACATATTATATGAATTGTTCATCAAAGTACATAATATTCTTCAGGAATATTAATTGTGTGCTGCTTCAAGAGCACCAAATTAAGATTGTATGTATATATAGATATAAATATTATACAGTATGCAACAAAAAGAAACTGAGGTATATAAAAAATACATAGATAATATTAATAACTCTTTAAGAGTATGTAATATTCTTCTGGAATATTAACTTATGCTACTTATGGAGCAACAATTGAGTTATTTCAATAAATTTGAATTGCTCTTTAAGAGCATATGATATTCTTCACGAATATGGATTGTGCTACTTCAGGAGCAACAATCTAGATTCAACATTAAACAAATAAATAACAAACAAACAAATAAATAAAAGCGTAAAATAAATGCTCTTCAAGAGCATGTAATATTCTTCGGGAATATTGATTGTGCTACTTCTGGAGCAACAATTTAAGTTAAAAATATGTTTTGGAATTGCTCTTAATCAAGAGCTTATTATATTCTTAGAGAATATTGATCGTGCTACTTCAGGAGCAACAATTTAATTCAAAAATATATATTTTTGAATTGCTCTTTAAGAGCATATAATATTCTTCAGGAATATTAATTGTGCTACTTCTGGAGCAACAATTTAAATGCTTATAGTTATAAGAACTCAATAACCAAAACTATTGGAATTCAATTCAATTTTCCAAACCAAATAATAGACATGAATCCACATGCATGTACGTAGATCTCAACATATTAAACAAATAATTAATAATAAACACATTAAAAAAAACCTCGTAGTTTAGAGGGAGGATAGATTTTGAGGGCTTCGAGCAGTCTAAGCTCCAAATCTACCTCAGATTCCTCCTTCCCCACCGACTGCACAGAAAGTCCATCCTGCTCCGCCTCTTCGTAAATAATCTTTGATAGAGGCGACATGGAAAAAAAACTGATACTTTCGGTAGAGGCAATTCGTGCTGATAACGTGTTATAAACTAGAGAGAATGCAGAGAATAAATAGAGAGAGCGGGAAATAAGATGTGTATTATTATGAGGGTGGAGACCTCTATTTATAGAGTACAAGATGGGCTCATGGGCTTTTAGGGTTTACATGGTCATCACAATATATGGTAAGTATATATATAATATATTTACAACAATATGTACTTTATCCCTTTATTTTTGAATTCACTTCCTTATAAAATTAAGTTATTCATATTATGCACTTAGAAAGAATGGGTGTGGATAGCGAGCAATAGAAGATGAAGATGATAACGATGAAGAAAAATATTTTCACATATTCTAGATAATGTCAAGGAACAGCTCAAACATAGCTATCAAACGGATCTAAATTAATCAGTTTCCATCTTAGGTAGTATAATTATAATTCTACAAACAACTACAAAAGAATATTCTTCCCAACTTGCCTCAGCACATATAATTAAATCCACAATATACTCATCTCTATTTGCACCACTCGAATTGGTCAAATCCATGCCTCTCTAAATTTTACTATTAATTCGAATTTTATATGAGTCTAGTCTCGATAAACTCTGGTCGATACAATAGCCCGTAAACTACTATTTTGATATTAAAATTCAAGAATTCATCATCTTTCAACATAATTACCAAAAAATAAATCTTTGCCGACTAGATCGAACACTGCAGTAAGATAAATGCAGGCAATAAACCTACACTCCATTAATTCTTTATGAGATGATAATAGTGGTAGATTGTAACATGTCTTCAATTGGTTTCTTTTTCCAATGGTTTTTGTATACATAATATGACAAAATTAAATGAATGGGATTTGTGTTAGACAGATGTTGGCTTTAAGAAATTTAGAGAATTTAAAATTTTGTCTTTTTTCTTGGATAGGGAAGCAATCGATTTTGTTGGTTGGGTCAGTTTCATTTTGTGGGACTTTTTGGTATTTTATTATTAATCTCAATATTAATAATAAGAGGTGGATTTGGTAAACAAGAAAAGCAAAAGTTTCAGGACTATTAGGGGCGATAAAACACTAGCTATACTAATTATGAGAGTTTCATTAACAAGATAATCAATTGAGTGACAGAATCACTATCATATAGATTAGTTGATATTTTTCATTATTATAAAAATGATATATTTAGGGTTTAATTCACCTTCTCTCTTATTAGAATACATTAAGAAAGAAAAAAGAAAAAAAATAGAGAGAGAGAGAGTGGGGAGAAGTTCTTTCTTGACGGAGATGGGGAGGAATTGCATTAAAAATAAAATAAAAAGGATCAGGTGCGCAAAGATTTAATGTTGTTTGACATGGAAAATGCTTGGAAGGAAACTACTAATCTTAGTTTGACCAAATCAAGATTCAAGAGAGAGAAACGGATCAAATGCCCTCCGTTCCACTTTCCCCATTAAAACATTCACTCATTTTAATTAAAAGAGGCAAAAATTAAAGGGTAGAATTTAATTATTAAAAAATCAAATAATATGCAACACATAATATAACTTTCTTATTTTCATATTGAAAATTTTTAAACTATTTATAATGAAAAGAGAGGAGTATACACTAGTACTCCTATTTACTACTCCCTCTGTCTCATTTATATTGACCTTTTTTTTCATTTCGGCCCGTCTCATTTATATTGGTTTATTTGCCAAAAAAATACTATATTTTTTTATATTATATTATTTCTCTCACCTAATTTTTCATCTACTCTCTCACCATCTCACTCATCTTCTCTCTCTTACTTTATCACCACTTACTCTACTTTCTTAATTCCCGTGCCGGAAAAGTAAGGGACCAATATAAATGGGACCGATGGAGTACAACTTTGTGCACAAGTTATTCTTTGCTTTTTCTTCATTTGCTTGGGAAACATGTATATTTTAATAATATAAGCACTCTAATTACTGTTAATTGATATTGATGAGTACTTAAAATGTTTTGTTAAGATAAACACTAGCTGCTGACGTGTCATCTCCTTAGCATAATTCTATTCGTTGAACTTTGAAATAATGCCTCAAACTCAATCATTCATTGAAATACTAGTTAATTAGCATTTGAGATTAATATGAGAATAGAAATATATGCAACAAGCAATCATATATTTATGTTATGTAGTTGAAGAAATTAAAAAAATATGTGTATATGCACATTTATTTCTTTTTCTTCAAACGATCAAATTAATCAAAAGCCACTCTAAAGTTTTATCCAAGTCAAGCAAAAGATTACGTGTGGCTTCCAACTCTTATACATTATGCTATAAAACCATACAAAATGCTGAAAAAAAATAGCGAAAAAGTCTCAAACTCTCAATTATACTTCTACCAACCCCATATAAACTAACCATTCTTCATAATAATTCTTCAAAGGAAGAATAATTGAAGAATAAGAAAATGGAAGGTTTGATTCCAATGGTGTACAAATCGTTGAAGAAGATGCACACTCGCCGGAAATACGAGTTTCTCTCTTCCAGCGCCGCTCAACCGTACAATATCGTTGACTTCTACGTGAGAGATGATCGTGATCACGAATATTTCAACAGAACTCCTGATGACATGTCCGGCCGCTTTGGAGCCCACCACCGACGGTCCAAGTCGGTGGTGGTCGGCGGAGGTTTTGGATTGGACGGCGGCGGTGCTCTGCCTAAGCCCAAGCAACTTGTGAAGTTTAGGAGCCACCGGATGCTGTCATGCATAACCGGCGCATAATTAAGGCTTAGAATTTTAAATTGCACTTTTTAATTACTAGTAAAATTCGTAATTGCTATCTGCACTCATAATTCATAAAATCTTCTCTTTTTTTTCTTTTTGGTGTGCATGTAATTACTAGGAAATGAGTGAAAAATTTAGGAAGAACTAAAGTTTATGTTCTGGCAAAAAAAACAAGTTGTAAGTTCATTTAACTTAAATAAAATGGTGTTTCTTGTGTTATTTATTCGCTTATATACTTATTTATGAGACTTGGTTGATCATTATATATTGCTAGAGATGTTTTGGCGATATAGTGGATATAATGGTTTAGTTTCAAGATAAGATAAAAGCAACTATAAATTCCCTCGTAAAATGCACATATAGTTAAACCTCGATAATGTATTAACATTGGGATCAAAAAAATATTCGTTTAACAAGATTATTACTTTATCGAATATGATTTTAGTACATTGATCCATATCAGAGCCATAAAAAATTACTATCTAAATACGATTATTAACAATATTTACCAAAGGACGGTTCCCAAATTAAGAATTTTGGGAGCAAAATCTACAATTTGCAAGGTCTCATGTAAAGGGGGCGAACAAAAAGTTTTTAAAAAAAATATAAAGAAAATCGGGTTAAAGACAAAATCAATGTCTTAGATGTATTGATAGTTGAAAGAGGTTAATTGATGAGTCGTTTTCGTACTTAGTAATTTCAGGCCGAAAAGTGCGTCAATTGGCCAATCGGTGCACTCGCAGTGGCGAAAAATGCAGGTTTTAGGCGCTGACGTGGCATGATGACGAGGTTAATATTTGACGATTTTTTATGATGAAAAGGCATGAAATTGATGACGTGGGCGTGGATTTGTTGAGAAGGAAAGAATCTTGAAGATATTTTGTGGTAGATAAGGAAAGATATTATTTCCTTATCTATCCAAATCTCTTTCCTTATCAAAGATTTGACCTAGCTTGGAGAGGAAGAAAAAGAGGAGTATATAAAGAGTTGAAGGAGGACGAAATCACACACCATCTACACGCCCCATACCATCTCGACAACACAACACACACACGCCTTCAACTGAACACACATTCTTGCCGTTGCTCCCTTCCGTCCGAGACATCCAACCGCCGCCGCCGATCACCGCCGTAGCCGAAGACCACCGAAGACCACCAAACCATTTCCTGATTTCCGTAGTTCAAGTTGAAGAAGAAACATCATTCAATTTCCATCGTTTTATGCTTTTAATTTCGTAGTTGAATTCTAGTTTTAATTTTCATTTGTAGTTAATCGTTTTCGTAGGAACATAATATTTACGTTTGAACTTCATTGCTATTTTAATTCAAGTTAGTTTCATTTCGTAGGTTTAAATATTCTGTTAATTCGTGCCTTAGTTATTTTAATTTTCGTTCATGCTAGATTTAGGGTTATTCATGTCTAAGTTTTTGTTCTGTAAACTGTCCCAATTGCCCAACCGAAGCGTCAGCATGAGTAGCTAAACTTTTTAGGGTCCGACAGAATGTAAATGCACACGTGAACAGTACATGAGGCTTAGGTTCGAATAATTAATCAAAAGGGTTTCGGGTTAATTCTGAATTAATTAATCTGACTAGTAATAATTTAGGCTTGATCACTCTAGGTTGCGCAGTCTGTAGCTAACTTAGTACTTCCATCGTTTCTCGTGGAACAAGGCTAGGTAAGTAGCAAAATTATTCGTTAGGATAATTGGATTAAACCGATAGGAGACTATTAGATGCCCAACATACGAGTAGGCTCCTATACGAGGCTCCCTTAGTTCGATAAAGTTGTCTAGTTATTAAATCTATTGATTGTCCAACAACGTAGGTTGTAGCTAGGTTAGGGAAGTAGCCGTTACGATGCCCAACATGGCGGTTACCGACTAAGTAAGTGGGAGAGAGGGTTGTGTCAGTTTAATTACGACAATCTATAACTAGTAGATTCTTGAGATGAATTCATATTAAGTGCCGAGGATTGGAATTACGTGTGTGTGAATATTCTGATGGACCTGCCTTTCAATTGCCCAGTTTATACAGTTTTTAATTCAGTTTCGTTTTTAATTAATTTTAGTTTAATAGAAAACCTAAATCTTGCGTGGTTGCTAACCAAAACTATAGATAAGTAGAAAATAAAGTGTCTAGTCGTCCGTTCCCTGTGTTCGATACCCTATGAACTATACTGATATAATTCTCTAATTTTGTAGGATTATTTGGTGCAATACAACGATCACCACTAATCCTGTTTAGAAAATCAGCTGTAACTGAAGAATAAAGACAAAGAATAAGGTGCATAAAAACAAGCCTATAATTCGACAACAAAGATTTATTTGAGCCGAATGCAATTAAACAAGTTGCATCACTTGATAAATGTAGTTACTTCCAATGCCAAGCTGCTGGTCTTGGAACAAGGTACCTATCAAGCCGATTACTGAATAATAACCTTCATCTATAAGTTGATGAAAACAAGAATCATAGTCCAGCATGTATAAAGCATAGCATTTAAACAAGAAACAAAACAAAGCCCAGCCATCCAGCCATGAGGAGTTTGCGTTTCTCTAGTAATTCTCCTAGTGAGTAGTGATTGCTCAAGAAGGCAGCACCTGCCGGTGGTACACTACGTATGAAGAGTGATCTTCTTTGCAGCCAATGTAAGAAATGTGAGACAGATAAGTGATGCATATCCACATGACTGCATTTGATATGACTCCCTAATTGTTGGCGCGTTGCAGTCTGACTACGTGAGGTATGAAGATAGAGGCGTTTACTCCGTCCCTAAAGGCTACTTTGGCTGGGAATCTACTTTTGGATTACAAACTGTTATTACAAAGTAAACCGGTAAATCTAAAAAAAAAATAAACAAAAGAAACCATCGAGTCGAGGATAGCCTCTATCCGCAAGACGAAATAGGCCCCGGTAGTGCTCTCGGTTTTGGCGTATCCTCCCCAAAGATGAAACGACAACGTCTCGAGGATTGCAGCACCGCAAGATCTTCGAGCTCCGGCGAACTAAACTTTTCCGGCGAGGACAAAAGCTGCTGGACAACTACTGGAGCTAAGTGAGTGTGTGAGCTAAGATGCAGATTTCAGGTGTGTTCAAATGAAGTGAAAACCTGCCTATTTATAGACTGTTCCACCCAGGTGATTTATTGCTGGAGCATTAACTCGTCAGGTAGTGGAGATGGTAAGTGGAGAGTGGAGAGATGTTGAACAATCTCATTCCAGAGACTTCCAAAAATTACGCTTGGGTGTGGCAGGTGCACTGCACCACGAATCGGATCAGGCCACCAATGTTGAACTGGGCCAGTCCGCAAAAGTTCAACAGCCAAGCCCAACGGACCAATTGCCAAGATCCAAGTCCAAGTCCACGACATGGAACCAGACCGAAACCGAAGCCGGAGCCGGAGCCGGGGCCGGGGTCGGGCTCGGGCACAGTGCGGCACGGCGTGCCGCGCCGCGCCGCGTGTGAGGCGGTCGGTGAAAAGGCTCGCGCGCATGAACATGTGTGGCCCAAGCCCACCACATGTCACTTTATTATCTCCTACTAAATTGTAGAGACTTAAATACCACACTAAACATCACACATTAATCAATGTGGGACATTGATTAATGTAATAATTCTCCAAAACCCGAATTAGGTAAGTTTCTCCACTTTAGGTAACATATTAGTTTTGTCACCCCAAACTTCGATCCACTATTTCTCACTCACCAAAAATCGAAATCGAGAAATTAAGCACACTATAATTATCTACTCGAAACATAGATCGACGTCATATATCTCAATTCATAAATTGAATATATATCGAGGCTCGAAAAGACGAATAAACGGGCTGACTTTTCCCAAGTCAAATTAGCATTAAATGCTAATACCATTTCCATAATAACTAACTTATTCATATATATATAAATAAATAAATATATATATATATATATATATATATATATATACTTTTGATTTTCCAACAATCCCCCACATGAGTGGAAATAGCCAAATGCATGCATGCAGAAACACAGCTCTGTCCTCAAGAGACAATAAAGCATCAGGGTAGGTGGCTTGTAACCTTGAACCTTCCTTAGTCAGTGCTATCGAGCATACCGGCGGACTAGTGGACACGAGGCCTTGAACTATTCCTCCATAGTGTATACTTAGACAATAGCACTAACACTATAAAGTCTCAACCTCGTCCGTTCTCACGTTTGTGTCCTTTACAGGCCATGGACAACCTCTTTGGATTCATAAGTGTTACATAGAAGCGGCCCTCACTTCTCACTTACATAGGTGATTCTTACTCGAGTTTCCTGTCATACTCCACCTTCTCAAGTCATCCAAGAATCATTAAAAGTCAAAGACTTAACCTCACCACTTGACAAGTCACCAACACTCTCGAGCTCTTTTAGGGAATAGACTATTTGAGTGTGGTATCAACAGACTCATATAGCTTAGTTTTCCTATTGAACCAAGTTCATGAGATCTCCAATCTACAAGGTTGGGTATCCACTATAATCGTCTTTAAATTGTGGATTTAACTCCCATTCCCTCTACGAGCTTATACATTTGATCTCGATTCGAACTCTTAGTAAGCGGATCCAGCTAGGTTATCTATAGACTTTACATAGTCTACAAAGATAACCCCACTCGTGATCAAATGTATTACGGTATTATGTCGACGACGAATATGTCTCGACTTACAATTATACAGCCCTACCAATAGCCGATTGGCTATCACAATGAATCATCACAGGTGGCACGGGTTTCGTCCAACATGAAATAGCTTCAAGAAAATTACGTAGCCATTCGGCCTCCTCACCGGCCTTATCTAATGCAATAAATTCAGATTCCATGGTGGATCGGGCTATGCACGGCTGTTTCGTGGATCTCCACGACACAGCTCCTCCCCCTATAGTGAACACATAACCACTAGTAGACAACGAGTCTTTAGTGTCGGATATCCAATTCGCATCACAATACCCTTCAAGTACTGGGGGATGTCTCGAGTAGTGCAGCCCAAAGTTAAGAGTGTATTTCAAATACCTCAGAACTCTTACAAGAGATTTCCAATGCTCTCTACTAGGATTACTAGTATAGCGACTCAGTTTGTTCACTGAACAGGCTAGATCGGGCCTCATACAATTCGTGATGTACATAAGACAATCAATGACTCTAGCATAATCTTCTTGAGCAACAGGATCACCCCTATTCTTGCTCAAGTGAACATTAACTTCTAGAGGAGTCTTTGTCGGCGCACTATCAAAGGCATTAAACCTCTTAAGTACTTTCTCATTATAATGAGATTGAGACAAAACAATCCCTTTGGGAGTTCTTTGAATCTTCACTCCAAGAATAACGTCAGCAACTCCCATATCTTTCATATCGAAAGTTCTCTTAAGCGTACGCTTGGTGTCATTTATGACTTGAAGGTTTTGTCCCATATTTAACATATCGTCTACATAAAGACAAACAATTACAAAACTATTATTTGTATTCTTTATGTAAACACACTTGTCACATTCATTAATCTTAAAGCCATTCGACAACATAGCCTCGTCGAATTTCAAGTGCCATTGTAATGGAGCTTGTTTCAACCCATATAGGGATTTCACACACTTACATACCTTTCGCTCTTGGCAAGGTACTACAAACCCTTCAGGTTGTTCCATATAAATTTATTCTTCTAAATCTCCATTTAGAAAGACAGTTTTCACATCCATTTGGTGAATCTCAAGATTGTGCAAAGCAGCAATCGCGAGAAGCACACAGATAGACGTAATCCTCGTTACAGGCGAACAAGTATCAAAGAAATCATATCCTTCAATTTGCTTAAAACCTTTAACCACTAAACGAGCTTTATATTTGTCAATTGACCCATCTGCCTTATACTTTCTTTTTAGGATCCATTTACATCCTAAGGGTTTGGAACCTTCAGGTAGGTCTGCTAAGACCCAAGTGTGATTTTGCATGATGAAATCAATTTCACTTTGGACGGCTTCTTGCCAAAGTGGGCCATCGGGTCTAGAAAGAGCCTCTTTAATAGACCGCGGCTCTTCATCCAAAAGAAAAACAACATAATCAGGACCAAAGTCCTTAGCAACCCTTGCTCTAGTGCTACGTCTTGGTTCTAAAGTTTCAACATCGGCAGCTTGCCTTTTACGCGTAGCGGGTTCTACCCCCACATTTCTAGAACTACTAGCAACTTCTCTTGCTTTACCACTAGAGCTCGACTCAACTTTATCATCCTTTTTACACGGATAGATATGTTCAAAGAATATAACATTTTTTGACTCAATAGTAGTTCCAACATTCATATCGGGTACGATCGACTTATGAATGACAAACCGATATGCACTACTATTCAGTGCATATCCTATAAAGATACAATCGACGGTCTTAGGTCCGATTGCAACTTGCTTAGGCAAAGACACTTCTACCTTAGCCAAACACCCCCACACTTTGAGGTATTTATAGGAAGGTTTACTTCCTTTCCACAACTCATAAGGAGTAACATCTGTACCTTTTAGAGGTATTTTGTTCAATAAGTAGTTAGCCGTCAAAACGGCTTCCCCCACATGTTCTGGGACAGTCCAGAACTTATCAACAAAGCGTTCATCATCTCCTTTAAAGTTCGGTTCTTCCTTTCAGCAACACCATTTGATTGAGGCGAATAGGGGGCAGTGGTTTGATGAATAATACCACTTGTCTTACACAACTCTTCAAAAGGAGCTACATACTCTCCACCTCTATCACTTCGTACCATTTTGATTTTACAATCAAGTTGGTTTTCGGCTTCTGCTTTGAAGTTAATAAAAGCTTCAATCGCCTCATCTTTACTCCTTAAAAGATAAAGAGTACAATACTTAGTGCAGTCATCAATAAAAGTAATAAAATACTTTTTCCCACATCAAGTTTGTACAAACTTTAAGTCACATACGTCAGTGTGAATGAGTTCTAGAGGTTTTGTGTTCCTTTCTATAGAATGAAATGGCATCTTGGCCAATTTTGCTTCAACACAATCTTCACACTTGGTTTTGTTAAACTCATTTACTTTAAGTAGATCGAGATTAACTAATCTTTTTATCGCATTTAGATTAACATGTCCTAATCTAGAATGCCATAAATCGAAACACTCAATCAAGTAGGAGGAAGTAGCTTCATTCTCATTATTCTTGGCCTCAATGGGCTCTTGGCGCAATGTCAGTACAGATAATTTGAAAAGGCTCTCAGACAGGTAACCTTTTCCTAGGAACATACCAAATTTTGATAAGATAAATTTGTCAGACTCAAAAACTAGTCTAAAACCTCTCTTGACTAGTACAGAGTCGGACACAAGATTCTTCCGGATGTCGGGGACATGCAGCACCTCTCCAAGAGTAAGGTTCTTGCCGGAGCTCAACCTTAACACCACAGTACCATAGCCAACTACCTCAGATGAGGCTTGATTTCCCATATTGAGCTTTCTCCCTTGGCAACTCTTGTACTTGGTGAAGCGGCTTCGGTCACCACAAACATGTGCCGTGGCAGCGGTATCAATATACCACTTCCCCTCATTCTCCACGACATTAGCTTCTTCGGTGGCAACAGCCGCAAGGTCGGCTTCTGTCATCTCCAACATGTTATCTTGACGAGCCCTCTTCTTCTTTGACTTGCGACAGTCCTTCAACATGTGGCCGGACTTGCCACAGTTTTAGCAATCCCCTTCAAACTTTCGGGACTGAGCCTTGCCCTTCCCTTTGGGGTTGCTGTTTGGACTCCCTCTCTTGACATTGTTGGAGTTGCCACCTTTCTCTGTTAGGTTAACTCTCGGTTCCACGGGTGCTTTGCCCTTCCCATCTCGAGTCCTCATATCGGTCTCGATGCGGAGCTTGACAACAAGGTCTTCAAGCGTAATTTCCTTTCGCTTGTGCTTCAAATAGCTCTTGAAGCCTTCCAGCTCGGGAGAGCTTCTCAATCACGGTTGCCACAATAAAAGCATCTGGCAAAAGCATTCCTTCGGCGTGGACGTCATGGACAATGAGTTGAAACTCTTGAAGTTGCTCCATGACCGGTCGAGAGTCCACCATTTTGTAGTCCAAAAACTTGGCGACTACAAACTTCTTGGTTCCTGCATTGTCAGTACAATATTTCCTTTCAAGTGCCTCCCAAATTGCCTTGGAGGTCTTTATATTTGCATATACACTGTATAGACTATCAACTAGTTCACTAAACAAGAAGTTTTTACAGAAATAATATGAAGTAAGCCAATTTTCGTAGGCTATGTGGACTTCAACATTCTCCTCGTTTTCACTTGGAGGGGCGGGTGCGTTCTCCAACAGCACGGTCGTGAACCCCATTGTTGTCAAATAGAACAACATCTTCTGTTGCTAACTTTTGAAGTCGGCTCCACCAAACTTGGCCGGCTTCTCGGCAGCGAGCAACACTTTAGACGAGTGTAGAGGTGCCGCCAGGGTCGGGTTCGAACCCCCACCACACCATGGTGGTTCACGCTCCCAAAAGGGATATTGATCTGCAAGGCAGAGGACATACCATTGAAGTTGAATGCCGAGTTAGTGGCATTAGCACGGTTAAGTGCTATCCTTGCATCGGTGGCGGCGGACATGGCAGCAAGGGTTGGATTAGCAAAAGCCGGAGTAGGCATAGGGACAGACACCGGTTGGACCACATTTTCGGAGGAGGCGACAACGTCCGAGGTGGAGGAGATGGCGGCAACTCTAGCATTGTTGGTGGCGGCGGCAGAATCAGCGGCGGCGGCGGCGTCGGAGATGGCTGCACTTGAGGAAGACATCTTTTCAGTTTACTTGAAGTAGTTATGTAAGTTATTTCGTCTTGCGATTGTTGGATTACAAACTGCTATTACAAAGTAAACCGGTAAATCTCAAAAAAGAAATAAACAAAAGAAACCGTCGAGTCGAGGATAGTCTCTATCCGCAAGACGAAATACGCCCCGGTAGTGCTCTCAATTTTGGCGTATCGTCCCCAAAGATGAAACGACAACGTCTCGAGGATTGCAGCACCGCGAGATCTTCGAGCTCCGACGAACTGGATTTTTCCAGCGAGAACAGAAGTTGCTGGACAACTACGGAGCTAAGTGAGTGTGTGAGCTAAGAGGCAGATTTCAGGTGTGTTCAAATGAAGTGAAAACCTACCTATTTATAGGCTGTTCCACCTAGGTGATTTATTGCTGGAGCATTAACTCGTCAGGTAGTGGGGATGGTAAGTGGAGAGTGGAGAGATGTTGAACAGTCTCATTCCAGAGACTTCCAAAAATTACGCTTGGGTGTGGCAGGTGTACTGCACCACGAATTGGATCAGGTCACCAATGTTGAACTGGGTCAGTCCACACAAGTCCGCACAAGTCCAACAGCCAAGCCCACGGACCACCCAAAGGACCAATTGTCAAGATCCAAGTCCAAGTCCACGGACACGGACCCAGACCGGAACCGGAGCCGGAGCCGGGGCCAGGACCGGGCACGGGCGCGGCCGCGCCGTGCCGCGTGTGAGGCGGTCGGCGAAAAGGCTCGCGCGCATGAGCATGTGTGGCCCAAGCCCACCACATGTCACTTTGTTATCTCCTACTAAATTGTAGAGACTTAAATACCACACAAAACATCACACATTAATCAGTGTGGGACATTGATTAATGTAATAATTCTCCAAAACCCGAATTAGGTAAGTTTCTTCACTTTAGGTAACATATTAGTTTTGTCCCCCCAAACTTCGAGCCACTATTTCTCACTCACCAAAAATCGGAATCGAGAAATTAAGCAAGCTATAATTATCTACTCGAAACGTAGATCGACGTCATATATCTCAATTCATAAATCGGTTATATATCGAGGCTCGAAAAGACGAATAAACGGGCTGACTTTTCCCAAGTCAAATTAGCATTAAATGCTAATACCATTTCCATAATAACTAACTTATTCATATATATATATATATATAATATATATATATATATATATATATATATATACTTTCGATTTTCCAACATTTACCTCCGCTTCACCTTCCGGCTATCATACATAGGTAATCACAGACTAAACACTAATGCTTAGAAAAGGGGGAAAATGCAAAAAATATACCAAGTCTTAGAGATGAAAATGCGTATAACTACCTTATGTTCGTTTTCAAAAAAATACCGTATTATTTAAAATATTGCACAAAAACCCTCGCGTCAAATTTAACTATCATGCATCTCAAACACTAGGAGCATGATTGAACAAGATCTTTTTTTTTTTTTTGTTGATATATAAATGCCTCAAATACCTTAAAATGCCAAAAAAACTATAGTAATGCAAAAAGATGGGCAAAAACGTAATTTGTTAAAATAACGGAATGAAGAAGTTGATAATGTTTGAGATTCATGCACAGTTAAATTTGTCACGAGGGATCTTCGTGCAACTTTCTTTAAGAATACGGGGTATTCTTTTTCTTGCAAGAAAAAACAAGCACAGTAGTTTACGCATTTTCATGCAGCACTAAGCTTACATGAACTCAATTCATGGAAGATCAGATTCAGGAACTACATGGATAAATGCCTAACAGTTTACGAAGGGAAGTCGGAGAAACGTACCTTAGGAGTTGCTGAATTCGAGTTTGATGGCTCCAACACATTCCAGTTGTTCGCTTCTCGCTTCCATTACCACAAGGCTTTCTGCTGTTGCGGAAAGTACAACGGGTGATCGACTTGTGCAGTAAGGGGATGTCTGTAAGGATCCGTTGCTCAGCATGTAATAATGAGAATTTTGCCACTTTGACAAAAGAAGATTGCAAATGAATGAAAAACTCAAATGTCATGAAATTCGAAAGTATAATTCATTCAGCATCGGCAAGCCAAGACGTTTAAATACTATTATAGACAAAAATTGTGCAGATATTATGTACATGCTACCAACTTATAGGTGTAACAGAATTATGAAATAAACTAACAATCTCAAAGCCCTCCACAATCAACATATTTCTTGTTGGGAGATGATTCATTAGTTGATTTGACTGATCCCAAAACCCTATTCTGATTGATGAACCATTACGTTGTAAAAGTTAACACCTTTGTCTCTTGAGTGTTTCAGACTCAGTAGACTCACATTCAGCATGGTTTGGCTCAAAAGTTCCGTCTGCTGTCCCTCAGTAGACCATCTGCCGCAGTGTCATAGATTGAAGATTCAATATGGCTGGACTCAGCAAGAGCAGTATACTGAAAGGTGTTCAGGAGTCAGTAGAACTGAACTCAGCAGGAGCAGTTTACTGAACTCAGAGTTTGGCCTCAGTAGTGTTGGACTCAGCAGGAGCAACCTACTGAACCTTTCAGTCAAACTCAGCAACGGCCTGTCAGTGGACTTCAAGTCAATTTCAGTAGAGTTGTCTGATGTCGTACATCAGAGAATAAATCAGCTTCATTATCAACCTTGAAGTCTGAAAATGTCTCAACCACTATCTGTACCTAAACCAATGACAAGCAACCAACTGGCAAAGTCTCCGACAAAAGCTGCAAGTCAATCACTTTCCTGTAAAGAAAGAGGACTCTACAGAATTTGAAAAAGAGCCGTTTGCTACCCATATAGAGTGACACGTGGACAGTTCGTCTCCAACGGATCTATTCGCAACTCACGTCTATAAATAGAGGGAATGTCAAAATCGCACAAGTCGCACTATACGATCATACAAGCGACCTATCAAGGGAACTTAAGCATAAAACGAACTCAAGCTCTAGAATTCTTATCGAATATTCAAGTGAAGAATACGAACCCAGAGTGATTAGTCATCATTGTTCTTCGCTCTATAAGCCTTTTTTCCTTCTCACCCTCTAACCTAAGCTCAACTGTGATATCTATAGCTTAGACCGAATGAGTTCATTTAACTGTTCTTAGTGTAAAGAACTCCTTCATAGTTGGAGATACATTCAAACTTTAGTGTTTGACCTTGTAAACTGAGACTTGCTCAGTATAAACACAAGTTACAGCTTGTCCAGTGCACAAACTAACTGAGACTAACTCAGTATAATAAAATAGTGTCATGCTTTGCTCAGGATCAGTTGACGTAGGATCTTGTATATCTGAACCACTTTAAAAATTGACGTGTCGTTAACTGTTGCATTGATTTACTGTTCATAACTGAAAATATCTTTACAAAATCATACAATTGCATTTTCAGTACAAGCTTAAAACGTCGCACTAACCTCCTGAAACTGATTTGATAAACAAACATTTTCAAACAAACTTAATCGAGCCTACACATTCCGCACGCTACTGAATGCTGCTGAACGCTACTGAATTCTGATATTAAGTCAGCTAGCAGAGCTCAGCACCTTCGGTCACTCTGTCCACGCGATCAAGAACAGCTTACTTGGTCTGCTAAATTCATTCAGTTGGCAACCTCCGTATATCGGACTGTTTGCGTTTGAGTTTGACAAAGGTTTTCAGGTGTATTCACCCTCCCACGTTTGACTCGGGACCAATATTTCTCAACCATATATATGAATAAAGATCTGCACATAATGGTACATGTTCTAGAGATGTTGAGTTTTGATTTGGACAGTAGGAATCGCTTATTCGGCGTTGTTAATCCCGCTTAGCATGGGGGTTTGGCTGCTCCAAAGTAAAAGAAAGCCATTATATTCGAAAACTCATTAGATGTTCGGATTGTTGAAAATCGACCAATAAAAAATAAAAAGTTACCCTTTTTTTATCATGGTATAAGTATATCAAACAGAATATGGACCGTATCTTTCTCGCGGTATAAAATTTTCCACATGACTAAAATAAAACATTTTATCAAGTTTAGAGGCAAAATATATAAAAAAAAAAAAAAAAAAACTTTTAAAAATTACACCACCAAAAAACAATTAGAAATTATTTTGCACAACTAAAATTGATCTCATTTTAATAATAAAAACATTATTTTTTTTTGTCAAAAAAGCCCGTACATTTCGTGTTTTCGTGCCAAATTTCTTAATTTTTGTTAGACTAGAGAGGTGCAAATTGAACAGTGATGTGCAATAGTATTTACAGATGCAAAAATATAAGATTTTATTTTCATTGCTATTCTTTATGAAATAAACTCTTGATCCATGTCAAATACTCCCTCCGTCCCGTTTGAAACGACCCATTTCAAATGGGCACGGGAATTAAGAAAGTTGATAATTAAGTATGAGAGA
This sequence comes from Lavandula angustifolia, assembly GCA_028984105.1. Classification (NCBI taxonomy): domain Eukaryota; kingdom Viridiplantae; phylum Streptophyta; class Magnoliopsida; order Lamiales; family Lamiaceae; genus Lavandula; species Lavandula angustifolia. The sequence goes on from CM054808.1 coordinate 27,258,342, forward strand.
GAAGTAGATGATAAAGTAAGAGAGAAAAAATGAGTGAGATAGTGAGAAAGTAGATAATAAAGTATGAGAGAAAATAATTAAAATAATGAAAGTAGATAAAGTAGGTGAGATAAAAGATAAAGTATGAGATAAGTTATTTCCTTTATTGGAAACAGGTCGTTTCAAATGGGAAGCCCCGAAAAGGAGAACAAGTCGTTTCAAATGGGACAGAGGGAGTACAAAATATGCATTTATATATATTTATAATAAGAAAAATACAGGGCATATATAATCACAACACCGTGCGAAATCGGTTGAAAAAAATTCGCTAATCTTAATTTATTTTTGATGCATTTCCCTGTTCTGAGTAAGTTGCTAAGAATTATAGCTAAATGTGTAAATAACGTTAGACAAGTTAGACGATAAATAGGAGAAAAGTATAGCTCAAATTATGAAAAATTTAATCGAATAAAGTATTGAATATGATTATCCAAGTAATCTAGTTTTATTACTATAAATACAAACTTGCATGTCTTATTAATTTAAAAGTAACTCGAATATGATTTCAAACCAAATCAAACATCAAGTATAGTAATTCTAAATTAGAACATTTAAACTATGCAAATTTATTTTAAAATGAATCAGTCAATTTTGAGTTTTAACTAGGGTTGTAAACGAATCGAATCGAATATTACAATTTTGTATTTGTATTTGATTAGTAAATGAATCGAATCGAATATTTGTAATTGAATTCGAATCTCAAAATCTCGAATACGAATATCAAAAATCGAATACGAATACGGAATCGAATCAAAACTATTTGATTCGTTTACAACTAGAGAACGAAATAAGATTGAGTAGGGCTTTCACTTTTCAGGCTTTGTGATATTATGAAATTAATATTTAATTTATTCATTTAATTGATATTAAAAAATACATATATTAAAAAGAGGGGATGAGTTATTAAATCTTGATTTATATTTTAAATTAAAATTAAAATAAGTTTACAAAAATTACTATATATAAAAATAGTTATTGCATATATAATTTGTATTTAATCGAATATTTACGAATATCGAATCGAATATTATAATTTTGTATTTGTATTTGATTAGTAACCGAATCGAATCGAATCGAATATTTATAATCGAATTCGAATCTCAAAATCTCGAATACGAATATCAAAAATCGAATACGAATACCGAATCGAATCAAAACTATTTGATTCGTTTACAACCCTAGTTTTAAGAGGTGGTTCTAAATCGAAATCCGATTCCAATCGGTGAACCAAAATACCCCCTTATTTGGTATAGTTTGACATTAAAGAGGTTAATTAGATAAACAACACATTTGTAACACCCATGAGACAGGGAAACAAGAAAAGGAAAAGCGTTGAAGTTGGTAAGTCTGCGACTAAAGGTCATGAGTTTAAATTTGACCGGGTCGCTATTGGAGTTTATCCTATATATGAATTAAGATAGCGACTACAGATTACTTCTCATTATTATATATATATATATATATATATATATATATATATATATATATATATATGGTATGGTTCTAGGGAGATCCTCCCTTCAAAAGAGATACGAGAACCGATCCTAAGCGTCGATCGGTCCTAATCTAATGGCCAAGATCAACCCCTTCCATCTTTTAAAAAAAAAAAGTGGAAAGGGTGTTTTGGGCATAGAAAAACATTTTCATTTTGAAATGGAGTATAGGAAGTGGGCGGGCATCCAAATTCATCTTAACATCCAAAAACATTTTCATTTGAAAATGGAGCACGACTTCAAGAGAACCGATTTCTCCCAAACTTCCGTCCATAATCAATGAGGTAGGAGTTATATCTCATTCCTCCATTGTTTATTTTCGCTTCCATTCGCTGAAACTAGAAATATTTACAGAGACAAGCTTACCGGTAAATAGTAGTTTCGTGTTTTGGTCGAAAATCGACTACAAATCCGCTTAATCGACGAAATTTTCGGTATGTTTCATGTTTTCGTTTGTCAATTAAGTTTACCCATGGATGATTTCGTGTTTTAAAGGAGAAATTGTGGGTGTAACCGAAACCCTTTTGAAACCGAAAGCCACAATTTTGATTTTGTTTTGGTTGGAAATTGACTACAAATCCCCTTAATCGACGAATTTTGAGTTATGTTTCATATTTTCGTTTGTTAATTAAGTTTACCCATGGATGATTTTATGTTTTAGAAGAGAAATTGTGGGTGTAACCGAAACCCTTTTGAAAACCGAAAATTGTAGAAGTTGGTGAAAACTCTAGGGCTAAGGACTGTAGCGATTCAAGATAATTATTTTGATTTGTCAAATTGATGCTCATGGGAATGTTTTAGCCTTTTGTTAGATTGTTTTCATTGTCAAATTGATGCTCATGGGAATGTTATTGGTTTGTTGATTTAGCTTTTGGTAAAAGAGTTTCGATTAAGTTAACTAAGACTGAATCTATGCTGGGAAATGGTTTGTTTCTGGATTTCAGGCATCGAATATTGATAGTCTCATTTCGATTGCTACGGTTAAACCATGGACGCAGGTTAGAAAATTCTTGATTTCTTAGGTGAAGTTATTTCATATTATAATTATTTTCCAATTTACATTACCGGTTTCGTTTATGTGCATGAATCTTGTGTCTTATGTGGTTGAAATTGAGTCCTCGTTTACATGAAAAATAAAACCCTTGTTTTTTTTCTATACCGGTTTGTTTGTGGATTTCAGGTATCGAAGATTGAGAGTCGCATTTCGGTTCATACGGTAAAGCATGGACGCAGGTAAGTATTTCATCGGATGATTTCTTGTTTGTATTTCATATAAAACCCTTGTTTTTTCTGTCTCGGTTTCATTGATATGCATGAATCTTGTGGATTATTAGCATGAAATTGAGTGTCTGTGTGCATGAAAGTTTTAATATTGGTATGCATACCCTTTTTTTTCGTTTGCCTTTTTTTGTAAACGTAAGCATAAAACATTTATATATTAGCATAAAAATAAGAAATAGTAAGCATAAATTTTTTTTCCATTGGTACATATTATTTTGGATTTTTGTGCATAATTAATATTGGTGGTGTGCATAACTTGATCAAAATGTTAGCATAAAAAGATTTAGTCAAATGCATAAAATGTGTGCATAACTTGATCGAAAGGTTAGCATGAAATTATATACTTGTGTGCATGATTTCTGAGAAAGGTAAGCATAAATCAATTTGTAACGGTAAAATCTGATAAATGTGAATAATTTCTTGCAGGAGTGTATTTGATGAGACATATGGAGACGTTCAAGGGTGACATAATCAACTGGGACACGGGATTTTTGAGGAAAGGTGTGAAGCAAATTAAGCTTTTGAGGATGCGGTATAGCTTGAGCATAGTCAATTTCGATGATAACAAAATGAAGGAGACAGTGGAACAAGAGGATGTTGGTCATGCCGATGAGAATGAACTTCATTCTAAACAATGTGTGAAAGAAATGCTTGATAGTTAGAAGTTTGGTTGTGAGTCTCTTTTGTTGGAACAACTTGGGATGTAAAACTTAGAAGTTATGGTGGTACTTATGTTTTTTATTGATACAGTAGTTGAACTAATGTAGGCGAACGCTTGTTTTGGTATATTTAAGCATTAGAAGTTATGCATATATAACGTGTTTTTCATGCAAATCAAAATTGGGCACTATGTAGATATATAAACACACATGTACATAAAAAAGGGATATGCAAAAAAATTACATACCATAAGCATATAAATACACTACGGTATGCATGAAATATCAAACCTTGAACATGACTACGAAAAAACAGACAAAGAATACAACCAAACTATACGATAAAGTTTGAACATGAGAACTAAAAAAGATATGCATAAAAGTTACAAAACACATGCATAAAAATAAACCGTCGTATGCATGAAAATAACATAAGCAATTTTCAAGAGATTCAGTTTTGAATTACACCTTAGCTTTGTTCTTTTGGAATTAAACATTATCAACATCCATGAAATTCTCCCCTTCTCTACTGCACACCAAATATCTACGCATGATAGACCCATCCCCATGACGTTTTATGGACCACTTACGGATATCGAAATCGCACAAACCTCCGTAGTCTCTATAGAAAGTTTTGGCCTCATCTAGAGTAGCAAATTTCCGTCCAACATACGGTTTCAATTCGGCCGCGCAATCAGGAATGTAAATTGATTCATCGGATTCAAGAGACACAATTGACTGTAACGATTCAGTCATTCAACAAACTGCATGCATGAATGTTGCACAATATCAGCATAAACTAACAAATACATATGTATGAACATTGTATTTACGTATACAAATGAAATGGGAATAGTGAATCTACAACAGAACAACAATACTTCATCCATTCATACATCTCATAAATCAAGTACAGAAACCGTATTAAAAAAAAGGCTTCTACCCTATAAATCCATAAATCGCTAAAAAAATCGCATAAAATGAGAAAGAGCATAAAGAAGTGGAACCCAACAAATCATTCCACAAATATCGAACTACAATTTTTCCAATACCATAAGTAATTCTTACGTTCGCAGCAAAATCCGAAAAAACCCGAAAAATATGCAGAAATGAATCTTCAAAATCGGCAATAATCGGGATAAATCGATCGGGAAAACGAGCTTAAATCACGCAAGAAACATAGAACTTCAAAACCCACGAAAAATAATCGACTTCAGATTCGTCGATTTGAAATCGAGAGACTTACTTCCCGCTGAGAATGAAGTTTGGGAACCGCTGGGTTTGCGCTGAGATTGGCCGATTATGAAATGGGCAAAAAATCTGATAGGGAAAAGAAATGAGAAAGATTACATATTTGCCCTTAATGAGGTGAATTATTCTTTTTTTGCTTTAATTTTAAATGCCTTTTGGGGATAAAATGATAGCCTTAGATTTACGAAATGGAGGGACGAGATCGGTTCTCGTATCTCTTTTGAGATTAGGATCTCATATGATCCATTTCCTATATATATATATATATATATATGTGTGTGTGTGTGTGTGTGTGTGTGTATAAAGCGGTTAAGGTGTTAAGTATGTGGACAACGATCATGGGTTTAAATTCCATCGGCCGCTATGTGTGAGTTTACCCTGTACACATCAAAGGTAGTGGCTGTAGGCTTCATAATTAAAAAAAAATAAAAAATAAAAACACCCAACTATCGAAAAAAGGGTAAAGTTGTCCTTATGGTATGACATAGTGGTTAATGTGCTAAACATGTGGGCAAAGATTATGGGTTGAAACCCAAGGTTGCGGGTTCCTTAATAAATAAATATACATATTAAAGAAAAAAACACACACCCAACTATCGAAAAAAAAGAAACAAATCAGTCCACATGGGATGACATAGCGGTTAAGGTTTGTGATAAAAGGTTATGGGTTCAAATCCCACTGATGTCGCTATATGTGAGTTTAACCTGTGCGCACCAAAAGTAACAACGATACCGTTTCGTGTGAGTTTACCCAGTGTGGACCGTGTTCCTCAATAACAAAAAATAAAATAAAAATAAACATCCAACTAGTATGTGGCCCAAGGACATGAGTTCAAATCCTACTGAGATTGCTATATGTGAATTTACCTTGTGCGTACAAAAAATAACGACTTTTGGATTTTTCATAAAAAAAAACCCAACTACTAAAAAAAAATTAAAATAAAGCAAAGCTTAACATACTTCCTCCGTCCCATAGAAAGTGTCTTGTGTTTCCTTTTTGGGTTATCTCGTAGAAAGTGTCATGTTTCTAAAAAAACAAATAATGTGTGGACCAAAATTAACAATTAGAAAGTCAAACAACACACAACATACAATACAAGTTTCTTAATCTTCATGCCTCATAGGAAGAGAACACTTTCTATGAAACGGAGGGAGTAAAAGTTAAGCTAGAAATAATTTTGCATATGTTCAAAGATGAGTAAGAGCAACTCCAACAGCACTGCAATTTGAGTTTTGCAGTTCAAAAACCAATCTAACCAAACTGTAAAAAAAACTGCAAAACTCATTTTTATTCAGTTTTTGCACAGTAAATTGGTAGAAATCGGTTTTCACTGTGCTCTCTGCATAGGACTTATTTGCAAAAAAAATATTTTCAATTTTAGCCCTTGAATTTATTGTCATTCACATAATTTTCCAATATGAATTCAATTTTAAGCAACTTTTGACATAGAGAGAAATTAGGGCTTGATTTGATGAATTGAAATAGTGCCCTAATTATGAACTATGTGAATTAATCAACCAAACTACATACCGGAACCGAGAGTTCACCGGAGCCGCGGGCACCACCGACGTTGGAGTGTGGCAAATGCGGTTCGGCTGCATTGACGACGGAAGAGAATGGAGAGAGAGATCGAGAGGCGTCGGCGTTGGCGAAGTGATCGAGAGTGAGAGCCGCGGGCACCACCGACGTGTAGGGGAGAGAGATCGAGAGGCGTCTGCGTGTAGGGGAGAGAGATCGAGAGTGAGAGAAGTGAGGAGAGGGGAAATCGGGAAGAGTAGTGGATAACATTTAATTAAAATCCTATATCAATTCTATTTATTAATTTTTTTTCTTAAAAAATAGAATGAAATCGTAACAGTTTCTTGTTTTAATTCATTACCTTATTTAATTAAATTTCCTATATTAATTTTATTAATTAATTTTTTTCCTTAGAAAATGGAATGAAATCAATAGGTAATAGTTTCTTGTTTTAAATCATTATTCCTTATTTAATTAAATTAGTTAGTAGATAGTTTTTTTATTCTAAAGTTATATATATTTATTTAAAAATTATTTATAACATGTAGTTTTTTTTATTCCAAATTTTATGTTGTTCTTTTTAATAATATAACTCTATTTTATCATTATATGATTTAATATTATTTTTTTATAAAATCATGTAATTAATAATTATCGAATACATCATTTAATTATTAATTTTATTTATTAATTATCAAGTTATTTTAGATATATTAAATTTGTATCCAATGTTTTAGTAGTAGGAAAGTGGAATGTACCAATGTGTAATTAAGAAAAATATGTAGGTAGAATTGAAAGATATTTTGTGAAAGGATATAAAGAGAATATTCTTTTGGGTTTGGATTTGGATTTAATGGTTGGAGATAAATTACTGTTTGATGTGATAGAAACTGAAAAATGGGTATTGATTTTAGGTTTTAGGTTGGAGATGCTCTAACTATAGATAATGCCTAGAAAGTTGATTAGACATTACTATTTTGTAATTATGTTAGGCCACAGGGAACCATAATAACAACTCCATATTATAATGGTGCGTTACATTCACTCTTGTACCACCTTGTTAAAATATATGCGCGTTGACATTATTGCAGTCATAATGACAATATTTTTATATAAAAATAATAATAAAATATTACTGTTTTCGGAAGTCTGGATATCAAAAATATAAATTTGAATATACAATTATTGTTATAAACTAAATACAATAAGAGAATAATAGAGAGAATGAGAAAAATAGATGTGTATTATTATGATGGTGGAGACCTCTATTTATAGAGTACAAGATGGGCTCATGGGCTTTTAGGGTTTACATGGTCATCACAATATATGGTAAGTATATAAATAAAATATATTTACAACACTCCCCCTTGATTGACCATCCCTAAAAGAAACTGCTGTCTCTTAAAACCTTGCCAGAAAAATCCATTGGGATAAAAACTGGTCGAAGGAAAAAGAGTACAACTGCTCCACCTCAATATAGTCATCGTTGTCCTTGAGTCGGCGCATATCGATCTTGTGTATCAATTTCTTGAATGTTGACGTTGGTAATGCCTTTGTAAAAGAATCCGTTAGATTGTCACTTGAGCGAATTTGTTGAATGTTGATGCCGCCACTCTTTTGGAGATCATGTGTTGCATTGGCTCTTTTATGAATCAATCTCAATGACTCATTTACTCGTGTGTTGCATTGGATGCCTCGTTAAAAACCTTAACTAAGAAAACCCTTTGGGAAAAAACTTAGAAAGGAAAAAAGAGTACAACCATTTGACCTTCATGGTAATTTAACCTTTAGGAGTCAGTCTAATCTTCAGGATTATTTACAATTTGTTACTCCTCCTCAAGATAACAATCTTCAATGTTATCTTTAAGGTCTACACTAATATGTGCAACATAAGTTTAATTATCTTCATAGATAATAGCATGGAATATGTCAATATATCACTACTCTCATAAATAGACCAATAGCATATTTATCTCGAAAATAACAAAAGATGGTCAATACCATTTCAAATTCTCCAATTGCACATAATTAAGGAACTTCTGGTCCTCATATTTGTTATCTTCTATAGGTTTAAATGAGTCTCTATCCACTTTAAGTGATTGAATTAACCATTAGATAGACATATAGACGTGATATAATAAAATCTCTTTAAAGACCTTTCACGTAGGTCAACTAGCGTAATTCCATCAGGGAGATGCTCAATCTACATGTCGAGACAATTATTCGTTCAATCCAAGTCTTTTGATTCTAACTCCATCTTTAGGCATGAGTTGATTTCATCAAGTACTTTTATACATAATGATTCACTTATCCTCTTCAGGAGGAATTTGGAGTGATGTGTTCTAATTTTGTATTCCGCGGACTTCTTATCTCTTAGCACCAATAAATCTCTCACGCTTCTGGCGTCAATGAGAATTAATTGATTTATTTTGTCTATGAGGAACTTCAGTTCGTTCATGGTGCATATACAACAGGAATATGAGATTTTAGTCACTCCTTTTGCACTAAATAACTTGATGAACTTCTGGTTCATAGTGTGTGAATCTAAATAATTAATCCAACGAGATATTTGTGGCATTCAATATTTATATTTCATATATCCCCCTAATACCGACGACGATGTGAGTTGGATTATCAATGAATAAAATAATTTATAATTACTTGTTCTATGTAAGTCATTTTGACGGAGTATACTGTTGGTCCGGAGATGATAGTCAAGTGTAAAGGGGGGGGGGGGGCGTGAATACACCTGATCACAGTTTCTTTTTCTCAAACGCGAAGGACATCTGAGCTGTAGGTTGCAACTGATGAACAGTGCCAAATAGAAACCTTCGATCGCGGGTCAGAAGTGTGCCAACTACTGAGCTCTCCTACTGACTTTTGTCAGTACTTGAAACTCAGTCGGAGACTTAGTGCGGATAAGAGTGTGGGGCCCGAAGATTCGACTCAGTTTGAAAACGTATTTTCGCAAGATAAAGTATTTTGGCTAGTGCGCTTTTAAGAATATGTTTTATGCAAAAATATGATTTTGTAACAGTTTGTATGCAATGCAATAAAATAGTAGATAACACAAGCAATTTTTAACGTGGTTCGGATACGCAAGATCCTACGTCCACGGTCCTGCCGAACAGGAGTTCTTGTTGATTTATCTGAGCAAGTCTCAGCAAGGAATCTGTGCACTGGACAGACCCTTCTAAGTTATAGTCCTTAGCGACTTTACAAATCAAACCGAGGTTTGAAAGGGAGGGGATAATCTCCAACTAGGAAGGAGTTCTTACAGTAAGAACAATCACTAAAAGTGAACTCCTTCGAATTTCTAAGCTATAGATTTGGCAATGAGCTTAGCTAGAGAAGAGGGATCTAAAGAACTCTAGAGAGAAGAACTAATGATATTCTATTCGGCAAGTTCTTCGTTGGATTGATCTTGAATGCGCTAGAGTTGTTCTAAAGCTTGAGCGTTTTCCCCTTGATATCCCGTGCGTGAAGCTCGGATTTTTTCTCTATTTGTAGTTGTGACCTAGGCATATGTCCGTTGGAGACGATGATGCCACGTGTCACAAGCTTCCAAATAAAACGGCCATAAATTCGAATTGTTGCAGCAGAGTTGTTGGACACTGTACATGAGAGCAGCTTTAGTTGGTCAGAGCAGATAAAGCGTTGTCGACTTCTCATTAGTCGAGGTTTGTGGTAGGTGAGATTATGTCAGACATCGGAGTTGACTCTCCCTAATCCTCGTATGTCTTCTGCTGACTTTCGAAATGACTTGAACAACTGGGTCGTTTCCTGTAGGATCGTCTGAGTCAGCTGACAAGAGATATTCTCTTGAGTATGGTCAGCTGATGACTGCGAAGGTACTGAGCTTGCATAGAGTTCTTCTGCTGATGTCTGTCAGTTGATGAGATGTCTTCTACTGAGGCGAAGATCAGCTGATGACTTAAGAACGCAAGCAATTACACTGATGACGTGGGGTTTTGGAAGGTAACTTCGACAGAAGATCAATCCAACATTTTACCCCGTACATGACATAGACAGAAGGATAAGTACATAAAAAACAGTCTAGCCTATACATCATCTAGTCCTATCAAGACACTACACTACTGATATCAGCTGGGTTTTGGGATTTTCAATTCCATAGTACTACTATAATTTCCCCCAATATTATTTTAACCACTAACAGCTGAATACCATCTACTGACTCATAACCCAACAATTTCCCCCTAATTGATGATGCCAAAACCTCTATAAAATATAAAGAAAGGATACTAAAGTACTGACATAAATAGACTTCAATAAACTGAATCAGTTAGCCTTAAGAGTTCAGCAGTGAAAGATAGGCAAAACATAGAGAAAACGGTTATGTGAGTGTGTGTCAGATCACTTCAGTGATTAGTTGTGATAACGAAAACACAACCAAGGGCCGTAAGACAATGAGTAATTGTCTGGCTAGAAATAGGAACTGATATATATAGACATGAAGATACAAGGTTCCTATCTTTATTACAAAATAAGTGATAAGAAGATCATTGCTGACGTCTGAATCTCTTGGTCCTGCTCCTGAAATCTGCAGACCTATCAGCTGGAGGTTTCAAACCATAGTATTTATAGATCCTTGCTCGCAAAGTCTGGATTTCCTCGAGATCAGCAGACAGATCAGAACTAAGGTCATGATGATAAGCAGCTGCCTCGATCTCATCTTCTATCTCCTTCGTGCATAGCACGCCACGAGTAGTCCTCGGAGGAGGGATGCGTCTGAATGCTAGAGCTCTGAGGGGTATCTTCTCTCTTTCCATTATCAGTTGAAGTTGATTTCTGAGCTGGGCATTGTATTGATGAAGGAACTCATCGAATAGCTGATCAACTGGTATCCCAGATGGATAGAAACCCCACACATAGTATCCCTTGATAAATTCCTCCTTAAGTTCCTCCCATTGCTCATTCAGCTCTGCTGGCACCCATCTGTCTACATGAGGAGTAGGGGCTTTCTTAATATAAGGTGCTCTAGGCGCTCCTCTCCTATAATACTTAGAAGACCTCGAGATCTGCCTTTTCCAATCCACTACTGGCTCGCTGGCTATCTTATCTGTCAGTTCAATGATCTTAGCCAGGTTGGCCAATCTCTTCTTCTCTCTGAGACCCGCTGATCTAGCATCTCCTCTTCGGAGATTTAATCCCTTCAGCGTGGCCTCCCAGGTAGCTCTGTTCTCGGCCTCTTGCTCAGGTGTAAGAGTGGGAGTGTAAGAACTCTGAGCTAAGGATAGGACTTTAGTGGCAGACGCTTTAGCCAGCTCCTCCTGAGCTTTCTTCTTCTCTTCATCCAGGAGCTTCTTGGCTTTTCCTTTGGCAATTCTGCCAATAGGCTTCTTGGGCTTCTTTGCTTTTTCAATTTCTGCCTCGAGTTGCTGCTCGTAGTTTAGTTGATCTTGCAGTTTCTGAGCAACTCGCTGATCGAACGCCTCCTGCTCCGCTTTGGATTTAAACTTAGGCGTCGGGGAAGATGGAGGAGTGGTTTCAGTTGTAATCTCCTTCCCCGACCTTTGCGGTGGCAGTGGCTCGTCCTCCTGATCGAGAAATCAAGCAATTTCATCGATGTGCTGAGCTGATGAAGCAGTTGCTGGCTCAGTCACAGTAGCTGTTGTGTGGACTTCTGGGACTTGGACATTTTCGGGAGGGGGTACTCCAAAACTGGTTCCAGCCTGAATAGCTGAACCTTCCCCCTGATTTCCTTCCCCCTTATTAATAACTTGGACTTCTGGGCTTTTCTCCACCTCAGCCTGTTCCTCCTCAGCCTGTTCATCTTCCTCGGCTTCTTCCCCCTTTTTGGCATCATCAGCCAGGGAGAGGCGAGTACGGATGGTTGTCACCTCTTTGTCCAAATTGAAGCATAGATTCTTTATGAGGGAGGCGGTGGATTCGAAGTCTTTGACTGTATCGCAGTATTGCTCCCATTCCTTCTCCTGATCAGCTCTAAATTATTTAAGTTGGGCTGCGGACTCCTGTCTAAGTTTTAGTAGAGACTGATCATGAGATTCTGTCATCTCCTTCTTAATTTCTTTGAGGGCCTCCACCTGTTGTTGTAAGGCTTTCTGAAGGCTGGAGAAGGCCACTCTATTCCTTTCGTCCATGGTGGCTTGGACTGTCGCAAGGCCCTGAGTCAGCTCCTCAGAGAATGACGTCTGCTGAGAGATTAGGAGCTGCTGACTCTGAGCGGCTAAGTCCGCCTTCTGAGCTGCAAGGGCGGTCTCAACTACCTCCTGAATGTTGACAGAAGGAGTAGGAGTTTCGGAGACCTTCTGCATCCCTTGAGCGAGTCGGTCAACTTTCTCAGTCTGGGCCTTAGTGTACTGAGCCCATTTGAGATGAACGTCTTTTGCAAGGAGACAATTCTTATCTCCCTGCCACCGGATGGCTTTGTTGATTGACTTAGAGGTCACGGAACCTATAGGTTTGATCTGATAACTGCTGGTTCCGAGCCTCTGCTCAGATGTCGCGATCTGTTGCGCTCGACTCGGCTTCGAGGCAACTGGGGCATCACCTGATGTGGATGGTGGTGGTGATCGGCCCTGTTCGCGAGGAGTGTTACCCTCAGCAGATCCTCCCAAATCTGCATCCTTGGGTGGCGCTTGATCCATGTCGTCATCATCATTGTTATCGTTGTTGTCGTCATGATGCGATGGAGGCGAAGGGCTGTTGTCTGGTGCTGAGGATCGCAAGCTTAAGAGATAAAGCATTGCAGCACACAGATCCTCGAAGGAGGCCAGATCAGCTGGTTCCCCGAACCCTATTGCTGATTGCAAGCTCTGCTCTTCGGTAAGTAGGGACAGAGCTGACTGAGTCCTGATCAAATTTTCAAGGATATCCCAGCTAAGGAATCTCAGCAGCATCTGTGTCCTAGCCCTTATGGCAATATCCACCAAATCCTCATGCTCAGCGATCTAGGGATCTGAGCACTAACTTCTCCTGTGGCTCGGAGATGGGTAGAATGCATGGTTGTCCACTCTGAGGAGGTTTCCTCAGTCGGTACCCCAGTGTCCGACTGAGTTTCTTCGGAGTTGATCCGCTGGACTTTCTCCTTTAATGTGGCACCTTCGATGCAGGTGTCCGCGTCTAGAATAGGTTCCTCCTGAGTGGGTAGAGGAGAGGCAGGTATTGCTGGAACCTTAGAAGGTCCAGTCTTACTGAGCCTCTTCCTCTTAGGCGGGTCGGCGCGAGGGGGCAAGTCAGAAGTGACTCTTTTCTGCTCAGGCGGCCCTCGCCCGATGGATTTCTCAGCAGCGGCTCTTGTCTTGAACTTTATGAGCTTGCTGTCGAAGTATCTCGCATCAGCAAAGGTTGAGCGATCCGATACTGATTCTTCGATTAGTACGGACAACTTTGTACCGTACAGTAGCTTTCCCACACTAATTAGTCTCCTCTCTCCTGTGGGTGTGGCTGCGAACTTCTGAGCCTGAGCTTTAAGCTCATTCACATAGTAGTCAGTCCAGTTAACTCTGACTCCATCATCTATTATCATCATCAGCTATATGTGGGGCTTGGATAGCTGATCATATGAACCGGCTGAGCTCGTAAGAATATGGGAAACAATATACGCGAGCCCTCATCGGTACTCTGGTAGCAGCAGATTCTTCGGCAGAGCTGTCTTGAAGACTACGTCGTCCCTGCCACAGAACTTCTGGACATAGGAGTTAATTTCCTTCTCCTTATATCCACTTGGAGAGACTCCGCGCGCTGGGAGATCAAAGGTCAGCTCCACGGTGGTTCTGATATTGATGACGTGTTCACTGGCATCCCAAGATTGAGGGACAACTTCCTTCATATATGAGAAACATGACATTTCTGCGCATGTATCCTCATCGGATCTCCAATTGTAGTATACCTCCGCGACTTGTTTGGGCAAATATGCTCTGGGTTGCTTCGAGACAAGAAGCTCCAGGCCGGAAGTCTCGAGAGCCGTGAAGACGGGCTCAAGATATGGAAGATCAGCTTGGTGTAGCGCTATCGTCGGCTCGAACTGGATTCGGGACTTGATGATGTCATCGATTTGCGGTGGGGTCATTACCGTCGCCATGAATATCTGCGAAAAACTCGTTAGCACTTGAAAATAGAGTAAGTCAGTATGAGTTTAAGCAGGATTCAAGAAATTACCGAATTATGGAGAGCTTTTGAGAAAACAAATGCAGAGCACTTAAGAAACTAAACGCAAAAGAAAAAAGCTCTAGAGATTCGAAAATGGCGAGAAGTATGGTTAGAATTGTAAGCGCGAGTTTTTATGAGATTTGCATATCATGCGGTTTCAATCGAACGGTTGAAACTTAATCTCGCGTTTAAAATGACGGTTGTGATTTGATGTTATAAAAGGAATGATTACACAAGCCGCCTCTAACCTAGACCCACGTAGGCATATGCGCAGTAGGTAAGTTGAGAAGACATGCATTAAATGCGTTGCAGGCAGCATTAAAGTCTAAGCCTTTTAAATGAAAATTTTTCTTTTGTTAGCTTCTGGCTAAATATAAAATAATTTATACTAGAATATGTATCACTACCTTCTTATATTATTTCAATATGGTATCCATTGCAGCACATATCCTTAAAACTTAGTAAGTTTCTTCTGAACTTACTAAAGTAAGGGCAAACTTAATAGTTGATTTCGTATCATTTGATAAAATGATACATGCTCTTTTGGAGCCTTCAATAATTTCGATCCACTACATTTTAAAATCTTGCAGTGAAGATGTAACTACTCGTATCGAGTTTAGGGAGGACAAACAATTAATATCTTGACGCAATCCGGCTGGGATGCTTCGTTTTATTCGATTATTAACCCCCCATGCCTCTTATTGGCAGATGAGCATCGATATCAAGATTTCATTAATGTCAACTAGACATAAATATGTTTTTCATTCAGTAATAAACATATATCACTCAAGATACGAGTTGCTCTTTAAGTGCATTTAATATTCTTCTAGAATATAAATGATGCTACTTCAGGAGCAAAAGATAAATAGTATATAAAAATACTATATTTAAAGCATTTCTACAAACATGTGATAGTAATGTTACTATCACAAGATGGTCAATCTTCAGGAATGTAATTGTGCTACTTCTAAAGCAATAATTTAGTTTCATGATAAGCGAAATCAATTAATTGCAAATTTTGATATCTACCGAATCTCACATCTATTCTTGAAAAGAAATTAAGCCATAATAGAATATTGAAAATGCAATTGTCATTGAAAGAGGAGCTCTTGCTACAACTCCATATAATTAGGTAATATTTTAAATTACAACATACATTTAGTTATACATTGTTCTTTAGGAACATGTAATATTCATCAAGAATATTAATTGTGCTACTTCAGGAGCAATAATTAAAGTATGGTTATTGTGATATATGATTTCAAAATGACAAGTTTTAGTTATTCCAAGAATATGTATAGTTAATTGTGCTACTTCAAGAGCAACAATTAGAGTTATGGACATATAACATTTGTCAAAATCAAAAGCTTGAATTGTTCTTCAAGAACATGTAGCATTCTTCAGAAAATACAAATTGTGCTACTTCAGGAGCTCCAATTTAGTCTATATTAAACGACTTAAGGCGAATGATTAATATTTTCGAGAAACACAGTTGTTCTTCAGGAACATATAGTGTTCGTTGGGGATATCAATGCTACTTTGGGGGCAACAACAATAACAATTCAAAAATCAAGACTCACCAATCAATAAGACATCTTATATGAATTGTTCATCAAAAATACATAATATTCTTAAGGAATATTAATTGCATGCTGGTTCAGGAGTACCAAATTAAGATTGTATGTATACATAGATATAAATATCATACAGTATGCAGGAGAAAAAAAAACTGAGGTATATAGTAAATACATCGATAATATTAATAACTCTTCCAGAGTGTGAAATATTCTTCAAGAATATTAAATTGTGCTACTTCTGGAGCAACAATTAAATTATTTCAACAAATTGCTCGTTAAGAGCATGTGATTTCT
Organism: Lavandula angustifolia; assembly: GCA_028984105.1. Classification (NCBI taxonomy): domain Eukaryota; kingdom Viridiplantae; phylum Streptophyta; class Magnoliopsida; order Lamiales; family Lamiaceae; genus Lavandula; species Lavandula angustifolia. The sequence goes on from CM054808.1 coordinate 27,274,588, forward strand.
GCAGGAATATGAATTGTGCTGCTTCTGGAGCAACAATTTGGATTAAAGCATTAAATAAACAAATAAATAAACACGTACATAAAAATATTGATTGTAAATGCTCTTCAAGAGCATGTAATTTATTTCAAAATATTGATTGTGCTACTTCTGGAGGAACAATTTAAGTTAAAAATATGGTTTTGAATTGCTCTTCAAAAGCATTAATATTCTTAATGAATATGAATTGTGCTACTTCAGAAGTAACAATTTAAATTCAACATTAAATAAATAAACAAACAAACAATCAAATAAATAAAAGCGTAAAGTAAATGTTCTTCAAAAGCATATAATATTCTTCAGGAATATTGATTGTGCTACTTCTGGAGCAACAAATCAAGTTAAAAATATGTTTTGGAATCACTCTTCAAGAGCTTATAATATTCTTCAGGATATTAATATATTGTGTTACTTCTAGAGTAAGAAGTTAGGTTGGAAATATGTTTTTCAATTGCTCTTCAAGAGCATGTAATATTCTTTAGGAATATTACTTGTGCTACTTCAATAGAATATGTAATATTTGGTTTCGATAAATTGTTCTTCAGAAACATATAATAAACTCACTCTCATGGATTATTAACTCCACGTCATAGACATATTAAATCAAGCACATCATCACACACAAATAGAGTGAGATATTCTAGTTTGACTTTAATTTAAAAATATATATAAATCGGTCGACGGGAAGCAATCAGAATTCAAACATGAATCTTTTGTCAATTTATTTAGATATCTTTGATAATCATAATGAATCAATATTAAATTGGAGTCGTAACACAATCAATCACACAATTCTCCTATAAATATTCAAACAAAAAATCCATCAAATAAATTGAAGACAATATACCTTCATCTGAAAGAACTCGTAGATACGTTTGTGGGTGTGTAACACGTCTTCCAAAAGCATGATATAAATTTAAAGAACAATCGTGTTGATAACGTGTTATAAACTAAATAGAATAAGAGAATAATAGAGAGAATGAGAAAAATAGATGTGTATTATTATCATGGTGGAGACCTCTATTTATAGAGTACAAGATGGGCTCATGGGCTTTTAGGATTTACATGGTCATCACAATATATGGTAAGTATATATATAAAATATATTTACAACAATTATCAAATATTAAAGATAGTTATATTATTATTAGGGAATGGATCATATGAGATGGAGGCTTATAATAAGAAATAAGAAGGAATATTAGCCCTCCATTTTATTTAATCTATGGTTGTTATTATTTTAAATTTATGTATTTTCCTTAATACTTTATTAATGATTAAGATATCATTAATGTTATTTATGTCAATTTGTTTCCTTTATTTTTGGTAACCGCAATCTACTTCCTTTATACAATTTACTTCATTTATTTTTGTAACCGCAATCTACTTCCTTTATTTCACATACAGTAATTTACATATAAAATCAAATTTATGTTTCTAAGTTTGAGTTTCATTTTCTGTATTTGGACATTATGTACCGACTTTTCATTTTTTGAGTTATCATATTATATTATTTTTCGAAGCCACCATTTGAACATCAATGGAAACAAGATTGTAAAGATTGGATCTGCATGAATATCCATAATTTTATGCATAAAATATTTTGATCTTATGCATATTGAAAATATAAAGAATACTAATATATGCATAAATTATATCGATATTATGCATGGACTAATATTATGATATGCATATATTGTATAAAGCGTTCAAAAAGAAAGAATGAGTAAAATATGCACTGATTAGTAGATAGTATGCAAAAACTAATTATAAAATAAAGTATTATGACCCTATGCATATTGAAAACATAAAGAATGATAAAATAAGCATAAATTATATCGGTATTATGCATGAACTAATATTGTGATATGCATATACCGCATTTCTCGTATAAAGCGTTCAAAACGAAAGAATGAGAAAAATATGCACTGATTAATTGATAGTATGCAAAAAATAATGATAAAATAAAGTATTATATTCCTATTGATATTGAAAACATAAGGAATGATAAAATATGCATAAATTATATCGATACTATGTATAAACTAATATTGTGATATGCATATATCGGATTTCATGTATAAAACGTTCGAAAAGAAAGAATGAAAAAATATGCATAAATAAGTTGGATACTAAAATATTATAATATGCATATATTGTATTTCATGTATGCATCAACTTATAAAACTGACATACATAAATCAAGTAAACAAAAAAATAAGAATATGCATATATTATATCAGATGTATGCATGAATTAATGAAATAGAGAGAGTGTAAGTTTAATGAAGATGGAAATGTCAGGAGTGAGTTTGATGAATATGGAAAGATCCACCTTTTTTTTTCTTTGCTGGAGAGTGAAAGAAAGAGAGAAATATATGGGAAAGTGGAGAAGATTTAGACGGAAATTAGGAAAGTTAATTATGATTCAAACACATACGATCCAAAATTATAAACTTACCCTTAATGATCCACTTTTTTTTATTTTCAGCAGTTAAAAAAACTAAAATTTATCAATTAATTACATTCATTGATGACACTAAATGTAAGGCTAAGATTTCTTCCTATTTATTATCTTAAGACCCTTCTTACAGGATTCACACCCTTATTATTATTATTAAATTAAGTTTGATAAAGTTAAACACTAGATCAATCATTTACATAAAAATGGGAATGCAAATTAAACTAATACGTTAGTCAGTATATTATGGGTAATTATATAGTGTTAAAGATTAAAGTATCAAATCAAACTGTATAGAATAAGATTTGTAAATAGTAATCCAACACTCTATCTTTCAAAATTCAAACATAAAAATTAAAATTTATAGGTGTGCAATATAAATAAGTTGGAGCAAATTGTTTTATCCTTAGAAATTAGAATATCCTCTGCCTTTTCAACTCAGAAACTTTATAATCTAAACTCAAGAGGTGGTTTTGGGTATATTCTGATGCACATGCATGTGAATTTAATCCAAGATCCACAAAATAGAAAACTAACTCTTTCTCTTCATCTCTCAAAATGCGATCTCTCTGCATTCCATCACAAAAAACAGATCTCTCTCTTTTCACTCATCCATCACCGCCTTTGTGATTGCTTCGCCTCCGACTGCTGCCGAGTCGCCGAGGAATCCGCAGGAGAGGAACACGGGGCTCGAGAATATGCCCTGGCAGATTTGGAATCTGGCTAACTAGAAAAGACAAATAGTTTAAGGCTGTGATCTATGGCTTGATTTTGTGAATTTTCTTTCTGTCGTGATTCTGTGGGAAAGAGGGTCGTTCAAGTGATGTTTTATAATAAGAGGAGATTTGAATCTTTACTTGTTGTATCTATTCATAAGGATACAATGGCTGATTTGCGATTATTTAATGTGTTTATATAATTGATAAAAGAATTTCGACTTATACGTGTTCAAATGAAAATTCAAGTACAAAATCCTAACAGTTTGGTTATCCATTTCTGTAATTTTTGAATGGTACTTTTGTTCAAAACAAATAACACATTTGTTGAAAATAAATGACATTTTTGTCAAAACTATTGATACTTTTTTTCCTAGACAACTGACTTATTTTAAAAATAAATGATATTTTTTTCAAAACAATTGATACTTGATAAATTATATTTTTGTTCACGAAAAATGAATCTTTATTCCAAATAAATGATACTTTTGTTCAAAATAAATGAATTTATGTCAGTGATGATAGGAGATGGAAAAATTATATATTTTTTTTTAACTTATATCGGACCGCAAATCCAGGATAAACTGTTAGAGTTCGTATCTTGGGCGATCTCGATGCATGTGCATCATGATGCACCCAAATTTTTACACAAGCATTATATAAACCCATCATTCTTCCTACATGCATCATATGGGCCAAGAATTATCTAGTTGCCTCCTAAGTTTTTGGCACAATATATGTTGATTCACGCATGCATTTTGCATAATGGGCTATATAAGTTGGGTTCTAAATATTTTATGTAATTCAAATATTGAAGTTTTAGATTTATAAAAAGTTCCATTTTTGTTTGAACCCACGATATGAAAAGAATAACAAGATATGAAATGTAAAGCTGAAACTTGTTAATCTGGGCCTAGCTCGTACAAACTTTAGTCGGAGTACAATACATAAAATAACTTGTAGATAAATTCGGACTTATAATTTTAAATCATAAAATTTATCGATTCCATGAAGAACAACATACTTTATTTATATCTTGTCGTCACCTTACATAGTAAAGTCACATTATTTAGGAGAATAATCAGAAAATCTTTTTCATAAAAAAAAAATAATAAATCGTCGGCGTGTTTCAATAAATGCTTTTCCGAAATTATTGACCAGAATATTTACATGTTTCAACGTCTCTGCACACGGCTAACTTTTTGATACGCTGCGAAGGCTCTCAGAAATTCATATTTTAATTTTTAATCCCCAACTCTTTTAGGGGAAACTATTGTTTATTTAACAATATTAAATTTCCTATCAAAAGTATAAACAAAAACTAATATAATATGAATAACGAAGTTTAATGCATAAGTCAACACAGTCATCGATCTTGTCTGATAATTTAAATAAAATAATAATGTCAGAGAATATAGTCTGGTCCAACCACCGTGTTAGTGTTGAAGCCAGTTATTATTTCGCTGGCAATGTAGCAAGCCCTTAATTGTTCGATGGAAAATCCTACATTACTTAATATTTATTTATATTTTATAAATATCACACTATCTTATGTTCATTTATTAAATGAAAAAGCCACTAAGGAATATAGAATCTGGAATTCATGCTTATTGTGTTAGTACAAAGAATCGAATTGATCAAGTCTTTCTATGCCATTTCTTTCTCTCATGTATAATAAAAATAAATTTTTTAATGCCGTTCGGTTTAGCATATCCTACTATGGATCTGGACATCGATCTATGTGAAACTAAACTACTTTAATAAATTCGATTTATACAAATACTTTTGAATTGAATTGTGAATGAAATTCTTACTGAATATTGTGTTATGTTTGGAATTCAAATTTGATCCATTCTAAATTTTATAAAATAATTTCAAATTTAATTTTGAGTTCAAGTTACGAACCAAACTATTCTTATCAATTTTAATAGTGACCCAGAAAAGGAGACAGATGATCTCACGTTCAACCGGCCTCTAGATTAGTAGTAGCTGTTTGCGTTTGCCAAGCGATGCAGGATCGCCCACAAAATCTTTGACAGTCATAAACTCTTATTTTGCTGTCTTTTAGATACTCTACTTAATTAATTTATACAAAATCAGACAGTTGACCACAATAAATTATTTTACCATGACTAACATGTATAATTTTTAAATATATGTTCCACGTAAATACAAATAATTTACTTATTGCGTGACAATAAAGCAAAACCAATAACTGATCAAGCTGTCCCTATTATCGTGTTTCTCGTCATAATACAATATAATCAGATCAGGTATTAAATTAAGATTGTCTTAATCATGATGAATAATTATGGAAAAAATAAGACAATTATGCAATTTTAAGATACTTTTCCTTTTACCATGTCAAAACTCCAATGTAAGACAATTATGTTTAAATTCTGTTGGGATGAGATTCAATATGATAAAATTTGAAGATCTCAAAACTCTAGTTGAATGATAAACTTGTATAATGTAATAACTTAGTTGAGTTCAACATGTTACGAATTCAGTAGGCTAGTTAGAGTTCAGTAGCTGATAGGGTTCAGTAGATCATCTGCCGTTCAGCCGAACAACTCAGCATCAGAGGCACTCAGTTGTGATTGCTATAACCCACTGAATCTGCACAGAAATTCGAGCCACGAGCTGAAATCTCAGAAGAATGGAAGTACGAGACAATTCAGTAAAAGGTATGAGGAATGAGAGGAAGTCAACTAAGCATGATATTGGAGTTTGAACAACCTTCACCTACTCGCTAACCTTGACCAATGAGAAGCCGCCAGCACTTTACATGCTCTAATATAAAGCTGCTTCCTTACTGAAAAAGAGGGAATCTCTACAGTATCATTCAAAATGAGGATGACTGTTTTCCTTGTCGTTTTCGACACGTGTCTAGACTCCCTCTAACAGATCTATTCATACGTCGAGACTACAAATAGAGAAGAGTCTTCATGCAGAGAAGACAACACGGGAACACAAGCATTCAAGCGATCAAACATTCTAGTAAACTCAAAGTCAATTCCAGCAAAGAACTTGTAGACAGAGATATCCTTTCTAATTCTTCACTCTAGAGTTTAATTAGGTCCCTTTCTCTATTCTAAGCAAGCTTATTGTAAAATCATTAGCTTAGAAAAACTCGAAGGAGTTCAGCTTTCTGAACTGTTCTTATTGTAAGAACTCTTTCATAGTTTGAGAAACCCAAACCTTCACGGTTGAAACTGTAAAGTCACTACAACTATAAGTTGATATCTGTCCAGCGCACATATTAACTGAGACTTGCTCAGTATAAAAAAAAAGACTGCATATGTCCAATGCACATATCAACTGAGACTTGCTAAGTATAAATTAATTCAAGAACTCCTGCTTTGTTCAGGACAGTGGACGTAAGATCCTTTGTATCCGAACCACTTTAAAAATTATATGTCGTTTTTACTGTTGCATTGTTTACTGTTCATATTGCATAAAACTGACTTTTAAACAATCAGCATAAAACGAGTTTTTCAAACTTAGACGAACATATTTTTGGGTCTACACTTCCGCACACAAAATCTAATATTGAACTATTGTTCACTGACTGAAGTCAGTAGATAGGACTCAATAGAAGATTATCTCTGCCCACGCGATCCAGAAAGTTTATTTGGCCAACTGACTAGTTCAGTAGCAACATTGAGTTGTGTTGACTTTCGCGTTTGAGTTGAAATTTGCATTCATGTGTATTCACCCCCTCTACACCTGAAGGCTCGTCTCTAAACCAACAAATTTCTTATTTTATATACTTATATAGACAATCTATATCCTATAGATAGAGAATATGAAGCAATATGCACCTTTCATTTTATTCATTGGATGTCTTGGTTCGGAAATAAAATCCCCTATCCCAATTTTTCATGTCTCAATGATGTCCCATTGGTCTAACCACCTAGATGGTTACACTAATAGGACATTAGTATTACAGTAAATAGCAAAACTGTAAAGTTACATAATTTATGCATAAAAACGTTAAGCGCATAAAAAATACTATAAGAATTATGCACGTTTCATATTTATTATGTAAATTTGTCTTCTTATTTGATCCACACTTTATATAAATATATATATATCGATAATCCTACCGAGATGTATACACATAAAGACCATAAAAAGGAGATAATTGAGAGATAACAAGATAACTAGTTTAGAAACCCACACTCAAACTTCTTAATTAGATTCCTTTATATGAGGATATACAACAATCAATAATTAAGCTAAATTAGAGGAGTTATAATCACATGAAAAATTACAAGGTTATTAACAAATTATATGCAATGACTCCCAAATCATGTATTAGGGAGAGAATCAATGAGCTGTTACCAACTTTAACAGTATACTCACAAATCGATAATTGTGTTTGATTCGTAATTTATTGTGCAACAAGAAGTAAGATTTATTCGATATGTATGTTATGATTGGGGATTACACAATGAATGTATGTATATATAAATAGTATGTGTATAGTTGAGAATATAACTCGAAGGGAGAACCAAAATAAATGCATGATCCCAGGAAACCTGGAGATCTTTTTGATTCACATTAATGGCGTTTAAATTTTATTTAAAATCATTTTCGATACTTATCAAGTTCCTTTTTTAGATTTTAGAAAACTAAGTTGGAATATGTATGTTGCCATTATTATTATAAATTATGATTGAATAATAATTGCAGTCAACAGATTACGACACAAGTTAGACTATACGTGGGAATTGCAAAAGCTGATTGGTAGGAATTGGGTGGAAATATATACTTCAAGCTGTGATCCAATCTTATAATTAAATCCTTTTGTAGATTTCTAGATCAATTTTATAAAAAAATACATTGATAAGTTGTCCATACAATGTCAACCCTAACCAAATAAATTTCTCTTCCTATGGATTCAATCCTGTTTCAATTGTTTCATTTCAAATAGGTTTTAATTACTTAAGCATTCAAAACATTATACCATGATACGAATTTTGACACGAAATCAAAACAAAACTTTACAAGTCAGGATGACTTCAAATGTAGGAATAAAAATAAATGTTTTTTTTTTTTAAATTACGTGAGTAACAAAATAATGTAGTAACAAAAATATTTATTTGGTAAGTCGATATATGATAGTGAGATTGGTTTAAGAAACAAATAGAATAGAATAAATAATGTTTTTTCCCTAATATTATATTTTACATATTCGAATTTTTTTTTATGATGAGGGTAAACCCCGCTCGCTCTACTCTGTAAACAACACAGGAGGACTCAACCACCCTAGGCTAATAATAGGGGACAGTTAATCGCTATGTCATCCCGGGGGGACACATATTTGACTTTTTACATATATATATATACAAGGGCAGATCTATAGGTTAGCTGCACTGGGCTCCAGCCCAGTGCAGATTTCAGATAAATATATACATTAGTATTTAAATTGAAGAACCAAACCAGTAGCCGAGTGGTTGAAGTGTGCATTTTTTCTCCATTCGACCCGAGTTCAATTCCTTTCTCTAGCATTTTTGGTTCCTTTGCTATTATAATTTAGCATTTTTGGTCCTTTGCTATTATAATTTATTTCTATTTCTACTATTATTTTCCTTTTATTTCTTTGTACTTTATTTTCTATACTCTTTTATTTATCTCTTTTGTTCCCTTATTTATTCCTTTTATTTGTTTCACACTTTTCAATTTTCATACTAATTTCTTTCTTTCTTTTTTTTTTCCAACCGTATTTAGATTTTTTTCTCCTTAATTCTTATCATATTTCTTTTTTCTTTTTTTTCCAAATTTCTCCATTTTCTTTTTTTTTAATTCCTTTTGCAGTTACTCCTTTCTCTCTATTTTTGTTTTTTAACAAGTTCATTTCAATTTTGTTTTTTTTTTCTTCTTCATTTGTATTCCTACGCTTCCTTTTCTAATTTATATTGAGTTTTGGTCATTCGAATATATATATATATATATATATATATATATATATATATATATATATATTTTACAAGGGGAGGTTCAAATGTGAACATGTTTTTATTGTATGAACGTGTGAACATTGCACTTTAAAGACATAATATTGCACTTTAAGTACTGCACTTTCAAATTGATCAAACTGCAATTAAGAGACATTTTTTTAAATCTAACAAATAAAGTGTATTATATTGACATTGAAAGTTCGTGTTGCTACGTTCACACAATAAGGATTGTTCACACGGAAACCACTCTCTATTATATATATATAATGAAGTCTTTTTCCAGCCTAAAATTCTGGCTCCGCCACTGTATATATATATATATATATATGTGTGTATATCCACTGCTGCACAAAAAATGTCCTTCAAACTCTGTTCTCAAGGCTCTCTCTTCTCCCCTCCTCCGCCACAACCCACACAACCAATGCCGGCTCAGCTCCTCCCGGAGGCTCTTTTTCCGGCCGCCCATGAAAATGAAACCGCCGGTCCCTTCTTCAAGAGGTACCTACATTTCCACTGCAAGTCAAATCGATCTCGCTAATTTATGTGATGATATATCATATATGGTGTGCTTAATATATTCATATATATATATATATATATATATAGAGAGAGACTGGAGGGGAAGATTGCAATCATCACCGGCGGCGCCAGAGGCATCGGAGAAGCAACCGCCAGAGTCTTCGCCGCCCACGGAGCTCGAGTAGTGATCGCCGACGTGGAGGACGCACTCGGCAACTCGGTGGCCAACTCGCTTTCCCCTCAAGCCACTTACGTCCACTGCGACGTCGCTTCGGAGTCCGACATTGAAACCCTAATTAGCTCCACCGTCGCCGCCCACGGCAAGCTCGACATCCTCTTCAGCAACGCCGGAATCCTCGGCGACCAAGCGAAGCACAAGAGCATCCTCGACTTCGACGCCGGCGAGTTCGACTTGGTCATGACGGTCAACGCGCGGGCGGCGGCGCTGGGGATGAAGCACGCGGCCCGCGCCATGATCCGCCGCGGAGGGTCCATCATCTGTACGGCCAGCGTGGCGGCGGTGATGGGCGGGATGGGGCCGCACGCGTACACGTCGTCGAAGCACGCGGTGGTGGGGCTGGTGAAGAACGCGGCGTGCGAGCTGGGGAAGTACGGCATAAGGGTGAACTGCATTTCGCCGTTCGGCGTGGCGACGAGCATGCTGGTAAACGCGTGGCGGGCGGAGGAAGACGGCGGCGCGAGTGAGGAGGAGGAGGTGGAGAAGATGGAGGAGTTCGTGAGGGGATTGGCGAACTTGAAAGGGGCGACGCTGCGGACGAGGGATGTGGCGGAGGCGGCGGTGTTTCTTGCTAGTGATGAGTCGAAGTACATTAGCGGCCACAATCTGGTTGTGGACGGCGGCGTTACGACGTCTAGAAATTGTGTTGGATTGTAGAAGTTGGTAAATTTTAGATTTTTATTTTCTCCACAAATGCAGAATACCTGCTTTTCGTGCAATAGTGCACAAATTATTTGTGCCGAATATTAATGTATTTCACGTATGAAGTGATTTGATTAGACGTCAGTGTCTAGCTCCTTGCAAAAATAGGCTTCCATTTTTATTTACACTTATGGGGTCGGATCCAGAAATCGATAGTAAAATAGATTAAAAATATTATTCCCCCATCTCAATTATTTTATCCATTTTAATTGTAGCTTTAAAGAGATTTTTAATTGTGATGCGGTTTTTATGTGTAATAATTTGCTATAAAATGAACTGAACAATATCTTTGAGACAACCCAAAATAATATACTGAACATGATAATTATATGTCCTTGTGATTTTAAATTGGGCTACAAATTATTTTGATATGTATCTCCGTAAATATATAAAGAAAATTTTAGACAGACGGTTGTAGCCCTTGACAAACCATTGTTCACCGGAGCGGCTTGTATGTACCATTTTCGTATACTCTTATGTGTACCATACGACAGGGGTATTAATATGTGGCATTTCTCATTAAAAATGATGGATCATATTTACCACATGTCATTAACTTTGTGGTGTGGTACATACAAGAGTATACAAAGGTGGTACACACAAACCTTTGTGATTGTTCACCGTTAGAACTTCTTCTATCACATATACACATGGCTAATGACTTGAAAAGGTTTAAAAATTGAATGATTCGTGGGTCGATCCAGCACAACATTACTAGGCTTAAAATTAGATTTTGAGTATAAGTAATAACATATCTCGAAGTTCATGATTATTTGATCACTACGCAAAATTTAGTTATAAAAACGAGTACACTTTATTAAATTAGTTGGGCCTATGAAGTTCAGGCTCGGAACAGCCCAAAATCTACTAAAACCCACCAACTATGTAGACCTATTAGATGAACAACTCCCCACAACGTTATTTAATTGCAAAATTATATTTATGCGTATTAAATTTATTAATATGATCACTTTAGTATACGCATATGGGTAGCGGATTTTTGGTCACGAACTTAAAATTTACAAAATAAATCACAACCACAATGAAACACCAAAGTATTAAATCAATGGATGGCTGCGCAGTAGTCCAATTTCTCCACACACACACACATATCTATATATATATATATATATATATATATATATATATATATATATATATATATATATACCGAAGTCATGCATAAAAGTAACGGCTTTATGCATATTTCTTGTAGAATTTATGCATAACATATCATTAGTGTAATTGAAATGGCAACAACATACATGTCGACAACAGTGACGGCAACGGCGGCAACAACGAACACGACGACAGAGGCAACAACGAACATGATGGCGGAATTGAAATGGGAGAGCTGCGTTGCTTGGGATAGAGAAATGAATGAGAGGTAGAGTTGTTGAAAGAGAGAGAAAATAGTTGAAAGGAAATAAAAATAAAGAAAATTACGAAAATACCCTTAATGAATTCAATTTCTTCTTTTTTGATTTAATTTTAAAAGCCTACCTAAGAAAAAAATGCTAACCATTGATTTAGAAAATGAACGGATGAGATCGGATCTCATATCTCGTATGAAAATAAGATCTCATTTAATCTATACATATATATATATATATATATATATTTTGAATCAACTAGCATTATTGGAATGTGCCCTAAAATTGATTCAAATGTTAGGTAACAAAGCTAAATCTATCACTCAAATCCACTAAAGTATTAATAATAACTTAAAATCAGATTCGTCCCCTAATTCTAATCCTCGAACTGAGGGGCACAAAGACTTATATGTCACACTTTCATACTCTCTTGTATGTCATATTCCATACATATGTTGACTTGTGGTCCATCATAGTTGATTTTAATTTTGTTATTTAATTAGAATGTATATCATATGCCAAAATATATGTGGAGGTGACATAGAAGGGAGTATGATTGTGGGACACGAAAGTACATCCTGTATTGGAGCATCCAATTTTCTGTTGTGGTCTATCTCATTTGTGTCAAATGCAAACTCAACCCAATATAAAACGAAAATTTATATCACACAATATGTATCCCTATGTATCATATTTCCTATGTGTCACGATTTTTACGATTGTATAAGTGTCACGTATTAATCATTTAAAAAGTGTAAAATACGAGAATATACAATGTGGGCAGGGGTGGTACCAGGGGGTGCGGGTGGGTGCGACCGCACCCCCATTTTTCGCGTCAAAGTCGAAATTCATGTGTAAATTTTACGAAAAAAATATTTTCGCACACCCCGTATTTTACGAAAATTTAATATATGGAAGCGAATTTAAAAATATATTAGTTGCCCAACAACATGAACTAAATTATGTGGTCCAACAACATCAATTAGCCTAACAACATCAATTAGCCCAAACAACATCATTTAGCCCAACAAGCAATTAAATTAAATTGCCCAACTGGCAGCTACACAACGAGAATTGAGAGCCGAGAGTTAAAGGCGTAGACCGCATCCAGCATCCTCCACGTTCGGCGTCCGCATCCAGCATCCTCCGCGTCCGGCATCGGGCGTCCGGCGTCCGGAGTCCTTACTCTTTGATTTTTTATTTATTCTCTTTTGTGGTAAAATTCTCAAAACCCCTAATTCAATTTTTATTTGAATTGTTGATGGGCATTTTGTGATAATTAGCTATTTTTTTAAATCTCTTATGTCAATGATGCAATTGAAGTATTAGACTTGTGATAATTAGCTATTTTCTTTTAATCTCTTATGTCAATGATGCAATTATTGATGAGTTCAATAACATGAGAAAGCGTAGATCACAATTTTAGATTCGCTATTTTTGTCGTTTTTGTATATCATTTTAGACTCATTATTTTGTCATTTGTATATGTTATAAGTACTTTTGACTTCCTTATACTCATCGTTATATTATCTTTTCTCTAAAAAAAAATTTCGGGGGCTCCGCCTCCGAAATCCCGATAAATCTCGCCTCCCATCTATAAATCCTAGCTCCGCCCCTGACTGTGGGACATGTAATGCCAATCCGGAGTTATGCATGCACTGAAAATGTGGAGAGAGAGAGATGCATAGAACTGAATGAATGAGTGATATATATCGTTGATATTGTTCCACTGCAAATTTAATTAAATCAAGTATGACTAGAATTTTCCAAGAAAGGATGGGGACTCAGGACCAGTTCCTAACTTCCTATCCTATCCATCTACATTTAATCCGGAAATTCCGACGGACATTAGGCGGGTCGGCGGCTTTCGACGGATTTTCGAGGGATTTTAAATTTTATACGTACCGACGGATTTTCGACGGATTTATCCGTCTTTAATTATATCGACAGAATATTTCCGTCGTTATTTATTATTTATTTTTTTTAATTTTTTTTAATTTTCGACAGATAATGTCCGTCGATATTTATTAAAAAACTTGTTTAATATTTTAAAATTTAAAACCGAGGGACATATCCGTCGATATTCCCTCGGTGATGCCCTAATTCTAAAAGGATACATCCTCTTTCATATTTGGAATTCGACATTGTTATATTTCAAAACCCGCCGGTTTCATCCTCTCCTCGGCGGCGAATTGGTCTCCCTCGCCAGCGAACTCGTGTTGCCGCCGTGTCGCCGCCCTTCCGTGCCGCCGCCGAAGTCGTCCTCTGCCTCGGCCAGCGCCATCGTGCCGCCGCCATTGTCTTCCGCTGCTGCCGCTGCCTCCCAGCCGGTGCAAAGACACGCAGTCGACGACGGTATGTATGGCCCCCATCGTTTTCTTTCTTGTTTTGGATATATTGCTGAGAACTGCATATTTGGAAGCTTCTTCAAATCACATTGTATTTGATATTAGAGTTGGAAACAAAATTTGGGAATCTGCAATATACATACCTTACCTAGGAATCTGCCATCACATTTCTTTCAGGAGTCTCCATAGTTTTGTGATTGCTTGGAGTAGTCATACCATCATGTCCGTCGAAGCAGGGTGTTTTGTGCATCTGCTCATAGTAGTCATAAGAAACTGATGTTAACTATGTCATTGTGTGTTTTGTGCATATTGGTACCAATTTTTTTTTATAATGTTATGGTTTCTAAAATTCAAAGGAGATATTTGTATCATGATCTTTATACAATCTCGGAATTGAGATGGATCCTTTATGCTAGTTTATAAGTTTAATATGATGAGTGTGAGGACAAATATCTTCACTTACCTAGAGTACTGTACATATTTATGTATACAACACTTAGAACATATTTACCAACTCCTTATTGTCTGATTGGTTTGGGGGGGATAATAACAAGATATTGCCCAAGGACCAATGATATGTATTTGAAATGATACCTTGGTGTTGATATAGAGCTGAAGACAATGCTTCTGCTCCAAGGACCAAAACACTGAATTGCTCGTAAGACAAAGAATTCCTTTTGTCAATACTCAATTAGATATTCATCATGTAATTGCTGCTAACCAATTACATGTGATTTTGAGAGGAAAACAAAAAATAATGAGGAAAACAAAAATTGTGAATCATCTATTACAATTATTCCTTTTGTCAGGATTCTATAAGAAAATATCATAAATTTCAAGTGTAAGCTGAATAATAATTTGGTGGAATATTTAAAGTATAGCAAAAGAGTGTATGCTGGAATTCATGCTGGAATTCATGCCAGAGGCACGAGAGAAGTCAGAAAAAGCAAGTCGAAATAGAATGTCGGAGTCCAGATGGGCATTGGAGTCCAAGGTTGATGGCTTGGAGAGGCTCATCTTGCGATTGGCCGCCGCTTCGCAGGATCCCTCGAGCAGACGCGATGAGGACTCTAACTCACATTAGTCCACACCTCCTGCTTGACTGACATTCCTAGCCTTTCTAGATGTTTGATATTAACAACTACTTTTGAACACACGTTGGGTTATGTTATAACTTGAGACATATTTGTGCCTATTTGTGCTTTTACTACTTCGTTTAGTGAATTGTTTAAGCCTTTCATTATATTTGTGCTTATTGGTAGCTCGTTGAATGTTGTTTTTGTTTGTTATGAAGAAATATTATAGGTTGTCGTAACTGGGTACGAAAAAACAAACGAAAACTGTTTGAAAAAAAAATATTATCGACGGAAAACCGACGGAAGATTCCGTCGGTATGGTGCACGGTTATTACCGACGGAAATTTCCGTCGGTATCCAATCACTTTTAACAGAAATCCGTTGGTAATATTACCGATTCCGTCGGTACGCCGTCGAATTGAGCTCATTGGCGGTGGTCGCTGGATAAATTTTTTTGACAGCTGTTCCGTCGGTATTCCGTCGGTATATATTACCGACGGACTTAATTCCGTCGGTATGAGTTACCGACAAGGCCAACAGCGACTACAGATTTTCCGTCGGTATTCCGTCGGTATCATCTTTAGCGACGGAAAATGATGTTATACCGACGGAATTTTCCGTCGGTAAAACACAGTTTGTTTGTAGTGATTGCACATAAATTGCAGTCGGATAAATTTTTTATTATTATTATTATTATTATTATTATTATTTTCTAGAATTTATTTTTTTTACAGTTTCAACTCATACAAACTTATGTAACCTCAAGCACGTGAAGTAAAATTTTGATTGTAGTACAAAAATAGTACGATATTAAATTAGAAATTCTTAATTGGAAAAATGGTTTTATCTTGTTTGTATGTGTATAGTGTAGGTAAGGTACGTGCATGGGGTTTAACGAAAGCCACCTAGTTGGATCCAACTGTTACCTTCTTATATTTCTCTCTTGTAGTATTTAATGTTGTTAAAATTTTAAAATTAATTATAATTTACGATCGATACATAAAAAAAATATTAACTTGAACTATTAAAAAAAATTACTCCATACATCGAAATCAGACATGCTTCCAAGTTGTAAGAAACAAATCTTCAAAAAGCTAAAACTGAAATTTAACTTTTTTATTAATTGAAAAAGACATTTGAAATTTTGTAATATTATTTGAGTACTTTTGGGAGGTTATAATGATGGGACATCGATAAAAAATATATTGTATACGAGAGAACTATGTGAAGGCAGTCTCACATCCAATGTTTTCTAGCATATATACCAGCATACCTAGTGGCATAATTCCAAGAATAATAATAAAAAAGAGCAATTACATTAGTATTAATAATGATAGTCCAGCTTGGAAGGAGGAAAATTTATTGTATGGAAATACTACTATGTGTGATTTGTAATTTTGTGGTGCGGTGCAAACTAAATCTCATACTTTGTCAATATATACTGCTATATTTCTCGTCTTATTTTTGATTTCTTATTTTTATAATTAGATGCGGTTTATTGTAGCATTAGTTGAATTATTTTGGATTAACGTATGAACTATTTTTGTCATTTGGTTTAAATTTATGATTAGGAACATTGGGTTATATATATGTGGTTTAATTTCAAAATTGCAAATGCAATAAACTGTACATGTTGGTGATTAGATAAAAGATACACAAATACATAACCCACATCTTGTAAATAAATAAATCATTTGTTAATTTTTGTGTAATTGATAGTAACTCGAATTGAACATATGGCCTAATTCAATCATGATTTAATTTCGTCTACTTAATGAATTGGGTCTCGTCTCTTTCAAATTTCCAAAAATGTATGATATTTCAAACTTTGATATAAAAATATATGATGGATCTTACTGATAATTTATTTTGTAGTTTCCCAATTTTGCCCTAATTAGCATTCTATAAATACCATTAGCCATCTATCATGCAAGAAATCCAACCAATACTTTTCCACAGACAAAACATTCTCTTCCTTCACTCTTCTATCCTCACTATATGGAGGCCAGAAAAGGAATCACCGCCGCCTTATCATCTGAAAACCCGAAGGTGGCCATCGTCCGTCGCCTCTATGAGGCGTTAGCCATCGGAAACCGGAGAATCTCCGACCTCATAGCTAGTGACCTAGAGTGGTGGTTCCACGGGCCACAGAACTGCCACTACATGATGAAGACGCTCACCGGAAAATCCTCGGCGTCCGATTTCAAGTTTGAGCCACGGAGCATCGACGGCGTAGATGAGTGCGTGATAGTGGAGGGGTGGGAGGGAGATCAAGTGTATTGGGTGCATGTATGGACTCTGAAAAATGGCGTGATCACACAATTTAGAGAGTATTTCAATACTTGGCTGACCGTGAAAGACTTAAGGCGGCGGCCGGTTGCTAACTGTATGAACGGCGCCTCTACTCTTTGGAAGAGCCATCCTCAAGACTTGGCCAAACGCTCGTTGCCGGAACTGATGCTCGCCATTTGACGGCGTGGAGAGAGAGAGAGAGAGAGAGAGAGAGAATATGTGCAAGTTAATTCAACATAAAGTTATTAGAATCTACTTATGATTTAAAATTTTAATTATTGTTGTCTGGGTTTAAGTTTAATAAACATGACTAGAATTAATGCATTAACTTTGAAAATATATACTCATCCTCCTATTATTTCCGTCTGATTTTTTTCGGCAGAGAGACTAAGAAATTTTATTTATATATTTATTTTATGAATTTTAATTATAAAAATTGACACATTTTCTGAGGAATGATTGTTTTTAATGGATGAAAATTAATCCAAGATTTATAAAGGCAAAGTTTGATTATTTGATTTTTTTTCCATATTGTAATAGAAGAAATAATTTAGAGTTTCAAAAAGTTAAGAATCATAAATTTCTCAATTCGGACCGGAATGAAATCGTAAGAGAAAAACTTTTGGAGATATAGTATAAAATATGAGGTTGTAGTAAGTATGGAGAGATTCACTTTATTTTAAGATTATGAGTTTAATTTTTTTTTTTTGAAAACATGGCAGAAATAATATGACAATCCGATTAGGAAAAACAAGACAAAAATAATGGAACGAACATCACACTATTGATGTGGCATTAAGCTTTATTATATTAAAAATTGGCATGTCTTGCCGTACGAGATTAAAAAACTGGCGCCGACGATTCTTTTTCAGTTTTGAGAACACAAAACATGTGTGGAGAAGCATTTTACTTGCGTCATAAAGTTTGCAAGATTCAAGTTTTCTGGCTGAGTAGAAGATGCAAAGCACGCAAGCTTTAATGGCTGTAAGCCTGTAAGTTTGTCTCTATTAATTGTTTCCGACCCCCAAATTAATTGGACGAGCAAATTTAAGGAATAAAAAATAAAAGAAAGAATTTAGTGGACAATGGCTACATAGTGATATTTAACATGTCTTTGGGTTTTATTGAAATTTAGATTCTGTATTGCAAAGACCAACATGTAGCTTAATTAGTATTTTCTCACTAATTTAAGGAAGCTAGATGTCATTCACACTTTCCCTAATTAAAAAGAGAAAAAGGGGGGTGTTATTAGTGGTAGCACGTACCGAATTATGTGTAGTGAATAGAAATGAAATGAGTCAAATGACGATGTATTTCAAACACACGCAAATAAATTGTCTATTAAAAGAAATTTGTTTGATACTTAAGCGTTTATAAATTTTATAAACTGTTTGAGATAATTTGTTCACGTATTTCTAAATTTTATTGACTGTTTGAGATAATACGACCTAATCGCCACTAAAGGTGATAAACAAAAGTCTAAAAGTTTGAAAATGTACGTAACTTTGATTGAATGACTACATAAATAAAGGAAACCATAATTTTAGAATACAAAAACTATCGAGTCCAGATCACCTGTCCCACTTATGGTGTCCCAACCGTGTCCCATCAACAAAACGACGCCGTTTCAGCTTTTTTTTTACCAGCAACAAAACGACGTCGTTTTGTTGCTGGGACACGGTTGGGACACCGTAAGTGGGACAGGTGATCTGGAGCCAAAACTATCTCATTGAATGAAAGGCCCTAATTTCGTTTGGTCCAACATCATAAAATGCACAATTGCTTTCCCCTCTCTAGATTAGATCATCTAAGAGCATCTCCAACCGACTGCATAATGGTGTATGCAGTAAGAATTCATCTCCCAATCGAACTGCAAACGCATCTACAAAATGGTGAAAACAGAATCTTCTCTCTCTTCCTACTGCAAAAATGGCAATCCACTGTTGCAAACTGCAAATTCCACCCGGAGATTTAATTTGCACAATAATCATCAACTTCTTTGATATTTTCAATTTGTTTTGCCATGATTTCAACTTTTTTGTGGTGAAGGTGAAGGTTTGTGCTA
This sequence comes from Lavandula angustifolia, assembly GCA_028984105.1. NCBI lineage: Eukaryota > Viridiplantae > Streptophyta > Magnoliopsida > Lamiales > Lamiaceae > Lavandula > Lavandula angustifolia. Next base: position 27,294,379 of record CM054808.1, read on the forward strand.
ATGTAGAAGAAGGTTTTGTGTTAAAATGGAGAAGGTGAAGAAGAAGAACTCCCCCAAACAAGAAGATGAATTGTTTTATTTAGGTTTTATTTTTATTTTTATAGGTTTTAAAAAATTTAAGCCCATTTTAAAAACAAATAATTTGAGCCCATTAAATAACATTTTTTAGCCTTCGTATTCGTGGAACAAGATCTCATTTTTATCTCTATCTTTTTTGAGCCCATGTTAATAATAAAGAGTGTATGAATAATAAAGAATATGGTCAAAACAATGAAATTGCATTAAAAATAACCATAATAATAGAAACTACTAGGAAATGGATTACATAGCCGATAAAAAGAAACCCTATGACAATAATATTATAAAAGATACGATACTACCATAATGTAATAATCTAATAATAAGGTGGTAAATCGGAATTTGTTCCTCCCAAATTAGAAAAATAAGGAGCAAATGAATCAGTTGCAGAAGAATCTCATTGACCAGATTGTTGAGCTCTTTTTGCATAAATATGTTCTTGTTGAGCTCGAACATGTGCATGATATTGTGGGTCTGTTATGGTCTCCAAGTTTATAGCGAGAATTTTGTTTTCTTCCTTCATTGCTTTAAGATTGTAAAGTTGTCCAATTTTTGCCTTTGTTGCATCCATAATCTCCATAGCTTTTTTACTTTCTTCTTTGAGTGTGGTAATGAACATTGATGAAGACTCTTCTTTCCTCGCTTTCGATTTGACTTTCTTCACCCTAATAGGGCGGGATGATGGAGAAACACCAAAATCATTACTCTGATCATCATCATTTAAGTTCAAAGGAACCGAAGAGAAACTTTGAGGTGAATTGGAAGTCAGATTATCAGATTCAGAAGAAAAACATTTATTTCTCGCTTGTCTAAAGTTCTTTTCACCATCTTGAAATTTTTCAAAATCATTCATAATGTTCCACACGTGATCGAATTTCCAGCCCGATTTACTCTTTTCATTTTGTGAGTACAACAGTTTGCCTTGTGTCATCTGCAAATAGGCATACAAAAATACACATATATTAATAATCAATTTATTAAAATTATTAACATTTTTTAAATAAAAATAATAATACTCATAATATCTTCATGTGAAGCACCACTTTGATTCCTCCTTTCAATAGCTCGTACGCACCCATTGAATTTCTTGATAGCTTTCTCAATGGTATGCATTCTAGCCTGCAGAGATCTGTCTGAGCGTTGATCTGAATTATGTGCTTTTGAGCTGTTATAACTCTCTTCTATACGAGACCACAAACAATCGGATGATTGATACACTCCTGTTATTGGATCTTGAGAAATTGCCATCTACACTTGGCATGGGAGGACATCATCGGACTGAGAATAGCCCGAAGCACGAATAGACATTTTCGAATAGTATTGTTAGAAGGTCTCAAATGTTTTAAGTTTATGAATAAATATAACAATCCACACATCTCTATTTATACATATTTTTTACACAAATCCTCACATCACTTACACACATCCACCATCAATTTTATGATTTAAATATACTACTTTTACTTCTCCACATATTTCTTACCCTCTTACACCATCAATTAATATGATTTGATGACACTACTTTTACTTCTTCACACATTTCTTAGGAGATATCGGATGTCCCGTTCGTTGTTCCTTCGCATTGTTGAGGCGGTGACTGAACGTGATCAATACTCCAAGCAACGAGCAGATAATAGAGGAAGACTTGACTTATCACCCCTACAAAAAGTAACAGCAGCATGTCGTATATTAACATATGGTGAAGCAACAGATGGTACAGATGAATATGTCAAAATTGGTGAGTCCACTGCAATAGAAAGCATGAAAAAGTTTTGTCGCGCAATTATAGAGATATTTTTTGGTCAATATTTTAGGACACCAAATGCTAATGATATTGCTAGACTTCTCTATATTGCTAGAAAATGTGGATTTCCAAGAATGTTAGGCAGTTTAGATTCCATGCATTGGAAGTGGAAAGATTGTCCTACTGCGTGGGCCGGTTCACATGCAGGTAGTAGTAGAACTCCTAACTCCTACGCTTATTCTCGAAGCTGTAGCAGATTATGATCTTTGAATATAGCATGCGTATTTGGTATGCTAGTTACAAACAATGACATCAACGTGTTAAACTCTTCTCATCTTTTTGCTAATGTCGTTGAAGGTATTGCTCCCCTTGCTCATTATGTACTTCAAGGAAAAGAATATAATATGGGGTATTATTTAGCTGATGATATATATCCTAAATGGAGTACCATTGTGTAAACGATTCATCAGCCTCGCACTCCGCCTCATAAGCTTTTTGCAAAGAAACAAGAAGCCTGCAGAAAAGATATAGAACGTGCATTCGGAGTTCTAAAGCAACGATTCATAATTGTAGCGCGGCCGACACGTTATTGGATGAAAGAAGTGCTAAATGATATAATGTCTGCATGTATAATTCTACACAACATGATCGTGGAAAATGAATGTGACCTTAATGCTCCAATTGAAGACGAAACAGAGACTACTCCACAACCAAATATTAATCTTTCGTCGAATGAACGAAGTTCAATGAATGATTATGTTCGTTGCTAGAACAATATAAGAGATCAAAAATGTCATTATGAACTTCGAAATGCGTTAGTAGTTCATTTGTGGACGGAGTATACCAATTCCGAGGATTGAATCTTCATTTGCTACTAAAGAATGTGCACGGATCTATCTTTTTATTGTAATTTCTTTTATCAAGTTGTGTAATTTTCTTATAATTAATGCACGAGTAATTTAGTTATTTTTATTTGTTTATTATTTTTTCAGTTATTTAATAATAAATATTTCATATATAATTATTACTTGAAATTATTGTGGGGCTAATATGTAATATTGAGAAATATATAAATATTATGTAAAAGTATAAAAAATTGTGTGAAAATGAATATATAGTGAACATTCTTTTTGAGGTTGAATTTGAAGTTGTGGGTTGGAGTGATATTAATGTTAGATGTGATAGATACTGCAAAACGAGATTAGAAATGGATGTGCCGTTGGAGATGGCCTAACTTCATTAAAAAACAAAACTCCTTTTGAATTTTACAGTAATAGAATAAGTTCCATTTTGCCGCTCTTTATTAATCTAAATTACTTTTTGTATTCGATTTTGGTAGTGTTTCCAAAAACTTAATTAAATAAATTGTACCTACTTTTGAGAGTATTTTCTAATAAAAATTGCCCTCTTCAAAATTGCGAAAAAGTCATTGCTTTTTTTTTTTTATCGAGGCTTCTTCTAAACCTAAAAAAACACATAAACATGTACTTCAAACACTAAAATAGTAATTTTAGCCAAAAAAGCCTAAATTGCTTAAATTAATTTTTTTCAAACATTGCCATAAGATATTAACGAGAATCACAACAAGCGGTCAAGATCCTATAGGGGTGTTTGAAGTAGCTGAAAATTATTGATAAATGTTAAAAGCTGCTTAAAGCAGCTTATTTGAAAATTAATTAGTGTTTGAACATAAGTGCTGAAAGTGGAAAAAATAGTATTTGGGAATGCTACAGATAGAAGTAGCTTATTGTTACTTTTTAGAAAATGTCAATTTTGCCCCTAATATTATTGAAAAATATAATTTATAATAAATAAATAAATAAGCAAAAATTATTCTTATTCTATAATAATTTTTTTGATATAATTCAAAGTCCTACTATACAGAAAAAAAAATAAAAATATATTTTCTATTTCATAAAAAATCGTCACACAATTAATTATAAAATAAAAACCACAATTTTCATTTAAATATGTTTTATTTTTTATTTAATGAAATATGAACATGAGTTGAGAAATTAAATATATATATGTATAGTGAAACTGAGAATCTTGTATAAATTTATCTGTAAAAATGAATTGAAATACCTTTTTGTATATAATTTTTATTATTTTTTTCCAATACAAGTACGTGTGGTCTGTGTGGCCAATACAAGTACATGTGGTCTGTGTGGTCAATACAAGTTCATGTGGTCTGTGTGGTCAATATAAGTTCATGTGGTCTGTGTGGCCAATACAAGTTCATGTGGTCTGTGTGGCCAAATTACAAGTTCAGGTGGTATGTGTGGCCAATATACAAGTTCATGTGGTCTATGTGGCCAAATTACAAGTTCATGTTACATGATCTAGTTATTCATGTTTATGTTTGATATGACCTACAGTTTGGATAAATGTGTTTCCCATTGAGTAGTCGTACTCATCCCTATCATTTTAACATTTTTCAGGAAATGGTCCGGCCGATGCGTAGAGGTGTTGGTGGTGATGGTCACACGAAGAAAGATTTATGAACTTATTATTTCATTAAACTATTTTTATCATGAACTTTGCATTTTTTTTAGAACTAGTAGTCGTAATAATTTTTATTTAAGACTTCCGCTGAGTATGAAAATAAATTGAGTTTTTCAATGATTCTTTTCCATGAAGATATTTTGAAAGAATTAAGATATGCATGTTAAGTATAAAGTAGCGTCCGTTGTTAAGTTATGAAAATTGGGGCGTGACAGAGTGGTATCAAAGCAGGTCTACTTTCCTGTAGATTTGATTAATGTTATGCAGGAAATTGACCATCATCACTACCACTACATCGCGCCGACGAGGTAAGTAAAGTTTTAAAGTTATGCAAAGTTTTTAAAATTCATATATTGCACGATTTTGAAAAAGACATCATTTTTCATGAAAGTACATGCATTCATGTTTTTAAGCTAAACAATTTTCGAGGACGAAAATTCTTTAAGTGGGGTAGATTGTAACGCCCCAAGATTTTCAATATAAAATGCATTTCATATCTATTCATGTATGTTATCAAGTGTTTTAGTTCTGTAAGTCGCGCCCTAGAAATTTAAATGAAAATTAAAGCATATATCTTATTTATCATTAAATTATTTTTATTATATAAAATTTATTTTGAACTTTGAATGTGTTTATTTATACCATATTCGGGGTATATTTTTTATTGTTGAGATAGAAATAATGTTAGAATTATGAGACAAGAATAACATTTATTTTAGATTTCCTAAACCTACTAGGATTCATAAAAGAATATAATATTTATTATTGTATTAAGTTATTAGGAGAAAATTTTATATTATGTTTTAATATTAAAAAAGATATTTTATGTGTGATATAAAATCTATTTATGTTTATCCATATCCTAATTTATCCATGATTGAATCTCTTTATATGGTACGTGATAGACTAAATTATATATAAATTATATAAGTACGAAAATAATTATAGATAAAATATATTTGATACCTTATATAATTAGGAATCTTTAGATAATGATTTTTAGGCCTATAAATACCCTTAGTCGATCATAATATAGCATCCAATTAAATTTTCGAAAATCTGTCAGCATATTTGCGAACTGTTTCAAGAATTATTTACACATCTTCCCGTCGTCATATAGTTGTGAAAATTTAGGGTCATCTTCCTCGGTATGTATAGTATACTTTATTAATTTTGTAGAATTTTCCAAGCATGATAAATAGTTTTTACAAATTGTTATTCGTAACCTGCCAGTTTTTGACAGCATGTTTATGAACATGATAGAAAAATTGACTTTCGTATTTTCTTTATGTTTTTTTCGACCAGGATGAATTTTAATAGAATATAATATATGTTAGGTCATTCATGTTAAAAATATAGAATTTTTAGGATATATTTACTATTTATTAGTTAATTTATTTCTTTGCGTGTCAGATTCTTTTGTCAGTGTACATATATATTGAAAAATAAAAGTTTTCAGGTTTCTATTAAATGAATAATTGATCATGATATTTTTTATTATGATGAAATAGGTAATATGTTTTTCATGTTAGAGGTTTATAATTTTTAGGAAAAAACTTTTACGATTTCATTAATTTATTTCATGAATTGACGAATTACTCAGTGCACGAATGAATTGTCAATAGAAATAAGTATGTTTAATATACCTAATTTTATTACTAGGTGAAACCATTAAAATTGCATTATGTTTAATATTCATTATTTGATTATTCTGATCTATGTATATTTATGAACTATTGAAATTGTTGATGCATGCATGACATTCAATGTAAAGTCATTAAGATAAATTTCCATGTATAGGATCGGCGCGCATGACTTAAACATTGATATCCATTATTTTTCTTCAAGTCAAGGTGGGGAATGTTACGTTTATCTTTATTATATATTATATTCTATATTTCATGTTTTGACGACATGCATGTAAGAAAGTGGTCTGTGTGGCCAATACAAGTTCATGTGGTCTGTGTGGCCAAATTACAAGTTCATGTGGTCTATGTGACCAAATTACAAGTTCATGTTACATGATCTAGTTATTCATGTTTATATTTGATATAATCTATAGTTTGAATAAATGTGTTTCCCACTGAGTAGTCGTACTCATCCCTATCATTGTAACATTTTTCAAGAAAAGGCTCGGCCGATGCGTAGATGTGTTGGTGGTGATGGTCACACGAGGAAGGATTTATGAAATTGATTATTGCATTAACTGGTTTTATAATGAACTGTGTATTTTTTTGAGAACTTGTTTTATTTAAGACTTCCGCTGACTATGAAAAAAAATCTAAGTTTCGAAATGATTCTTTTCCATGGAAATATTTTGAAAGAATTGAAATATGCACGTTAAGCATGAAGTAACGTCCCTAGTTATGTTTTGATAAATGTTGAGTAAGAATGTTTCCCACCTTAACTTTGATTTGATGAAAAATAATGGATATCAATGTTTAAGTCATGCGCGTCGATCCTATAAATGGAAATTTATCTTAATGACTTTACATGGAATGTCATGCATGCATCAACAATTTCAATAATTCATAGATCAAAATAATCAAACCAAAATGTATATTATACATAACCAACTTATTAACATGTGCAACTTTAATGGTTTCATCTAGTAATAAAGTTAGGTATATTAATCATACTTCTATTTCTATTGACAATTCATTCGTGGATTGAGTAATCCGTCAATTCATGAAATAAATTAATAAAATCATAAAAGTATTGTCCTAAAAATTATAGACCTCTAACATGAACAATATATTACGTATATCATCATAATAAAACTTATCATGATCAATAATTTATTTAATAGTAATCTGAAAAATTTTATTTTTCAATCTACATGCATATTGACAAAAGATTTTGGCACATCAAGAAACAAATTAACAAATAAATAGTACACGTATCCTAAAAATTCTATATTTTTAACATGAATGACCTAACATATAGTATATCCTATTAAAATTCAGCATGGTCGAAAACAACATAAAGAAAACATGAAAAACAATTTTCTTATCAAGCTCATGAACATGCTGTAAAAAAATTGGCAGGTTACGAATAACAATTTTTAACAAATATTTATCATACTTGGAAAATTCTACAAAAATAATATAGTATACCAGACATACCTAGGAAGACGATCCTAAATTTTCACGATGAGAGGACGATGGGAAGATGAGTAAATAATTCTTTAAATAGTTTGCAGATATGCTGACAGATTTTTGAAAAATCTAATGTGAAACTAAATTATATTTATAGGCTAGAAATCATTATCTAAATCCCTAATCACATAAGGTATCAAATATATTTTATCCATTATTTATTTCGTACTTATATAATTTAGATAGAATTTAGTCTATCACCTACTATATAAGAGATTCAATCATAGTTGGATTATGATATAGACACAATTAAAATTGATCATAAACATGAATATCATACATAAAGTATCTATTTTAATCATAAAACATAATATAAAATATCTCCTAATTATTTCACACAAATAAAAATATTCATTATTTTCATGAATCCCAGCAGGTTTAGGAAATCCTAAGTAAATAAATATTATTTTGCCTCATAATTCTAACATTATTTCTATCTCAATAATAAATAATATAATCATAATATGATATAAATAAACACATTCAATTGTCCCCATGGGATGGCCTAGCGGTTGAGGTGGGTGGCACGGGACCGATAGGTCCTGGGTTCAATTCTCACCAAGACCGCTAGGTGTTGTCTGTCACCCTGTCACATTAAGGGTGGTTGAACCCTCCTGTGTGGTTTGCAGGCTACTGCACAAGGAGCGTGGTTTACCCAGTGCGCACCGAAGGTAGCGGCTGCGGGTTCCATGAATTAAAAAAAAAAAAATTCAATGTTCAAAATAAATTTACATAATAAAAATGATTTAATGACAAATAAGATAGATGCTTTAATTTTCATTTAAATTTCTAAGGCTCGACTTACAAACTAAAACACTTGATAACATGCATGAATAGATATGCAATGCTTTTTATATCGAAAAATTTGGGGTGTTACATCGGACCAAAAAGTGAACAATTCTCACAACAGGTTTGAGAAGGTGAGCACAACTATGATCAAACCTCCAATTATAATTTGAGGTGCATATTCTGTTATTCCTTCATACAATGACATTAAAAATGGGGTCGTTGCAATTATATTTATATAAAGAAATTCCTGGCTGTAGTTGGGCTTTGGCAGTTCGTCCCACTGTGTATGATGGTGATGACTGAACAACCAAAGCTGTGGTTTGAGAACCATTAGTCGGCAGACTAACTTATGCAAGCCAGACGTACAATATCATTTAGACTTATTTGATGAGTATCAAGAATATAACACAAACAGTTTCACATTGTAGAGATACCGATTTTGATCAACCAGTAGAGTAGGCTATAGCAAACCATTTTATGGAGATCTCTGAGATGCCAAGTCGAGCAGTGTCCGAAAGAAACGGTGAGGATACATGGGAGGTTTCTCTTCAAGTGCCTATGGAGGAGAATAAACTTAAACTCGTTAAACACATACGGCCCTCTTCTGCTATGAGTTCAATGTGCTTTTTGCACCTCTCAAGGGCCTCATTACTGCTTCATGTAAAATAAAAGTAAGCAGTAGTGGCATAGAAAAAAAAAAAAAAAAGAGAGGACGGAATGCTTTGACAATGGTTCACACATCAACCTTGGCCAACACATGCAATTTCTATATTATGTCTCAAATGAACAATATAAAGCTCACTATAACATACAGAAAATCACATCTAACAAGTAAACGATCATAATGCTGCAGCAAATAGTGGAATTAAGATCCGCGAGAAGGAAAGGCAAATGAAAACCTCACAATGGAGAGGGGTGGCGGAGTAAAGTTGATGCCGGTTCCACCTAACAACAAAAACTAAACTGCCTCAGAAATAGAAGTTATAAATGGTAAAGCTGTCCCGTGGCATCTAATAGCCAGCCAATGGAGAAAATAACAAATTCAATGACCATAAGCCCAAAAGCAAAACAGTGCAACTCATATGCAATGCAGCTGGGAAAAATATATTGAGCTGAATTATAACTTCGAGGAATATGAATATTCCAGGAAATACATTTTTTTTAGAAAAAAAAAATAAAAGGATGAGACATTGGAAAGTATAGCAGTGTAGAATATTTGTTATCATAAAGTGTATGGTCAGTGTGAAGAGAACTTGCAACTTGTTAGATCTTCCAAACTTAGTTGGAATACCATGAAATTTCTCCTCTAAAGATAATATATCTCCAGCTTCTTTTACAGTAACGCTGGGAGTCAATGACCTCATCGACCCACGTTTTCCTAATACACCAACTGTTATTTCCACCCAACGACTATCTCCTTTCCACAGAAGATCGTGTGTATTTCCGGAACTTGATTGGGCTGAAACTATTATCTCATCAGTCTCTATAAAAGGCTCGAATATCAAGAGCTCTGGAGTGGGAATTGGCATATCAATCGTTCCATGTGCCTGTGTGTATGTTCATGGAAACATGTTAACAATGAAAAAGAAACGTAGAACAATATTTATATTTCAAACGTACTTTGGAAGAATACGTGAAAGCTATATTATGAGAAAGGTTACTGTCTTGAGAGAATCAAAAGCTCATTTTTTTATCAATTTATAGTAGTTGTAACAGAGTGCAAAATGTGTTCCTAGCTTGATTGCCAAATATTAGAGCAGTTATCTTAGTTCTCTTACTACAAGAGAGTTCAGTTGAAGCCAGGTTTACGATAATGTTTTTGTAGTGAGATGATACTGATAGTTGGTGTTATTACTTATTTCCGATAAGGATCTAAGGCATGTAGAGTGTCAATACCTTTGACAAACTATTGGGGGGAATTCGTGCCAGGTAGCTCTCCAGTGCTTTAATATACACAGCCAGGTCTCCATCACAACTATACAGTAAAATGGATATCAACAGACGCCTGTATAAATCACGAAAGGCACGTATACCTACCATAATCTTGCTACTCCAGTTGAGCAGCCATCTCTAGCTGGTTTAACACACAGTGTCTTGGACCTAAGCTTTGATGTCAACTCATGCCATATGTCAAGTGGAGGGGTTTTCAGTAAATCCTCCTTCTTTCTTACATCCTTATTAATTGTAAGGACCCCATCAGCTGCAAGCTGAAACCAAAGTTTTGGTCTTGTTAGACAAATGTATTAGCCTACTAGGGGATCAAGAATTTTTAAGAACCTTTAACAATATGCCAGGTTACTGCAAATGATGGCTTGATCATCGAGATTATTACCAAATGAACTAGTGAACATGAGAAAAAAGGGAAAAAAGATCAAGCGCTCGCAACATAATGCTGAAATTAACTCCATAACCATAATCATCCACAAGTTAACTTTTTCTCAAGGAAAATTAATTCAATAATAATGTGAAACTATCTTCTATGAACACATTCTGTGAAGAATTTCGGCAATTCAAGTTGCTCAAGAAATATTGTTAATTATTTAGAATATGTTTCTGAACAGGAAGTTCAGCCAAAGCCACAGCAAAAGTAATGGTGCATTTGAAATATTTTCTTTTCCCCTCCGATGAGAACTGAATAATCTCATTTTTCTATTCAATCTCTTTGATAAGGGATTCAGTGAAATCTCATCGTATAAGATTTAATCGTATAGTATATTTACCGTACATGTTGGAGGGCAAGCGATGTAGCTACTTTATCCATGACTTTCTTGGAAGCAATAACGCCAGGACCTTACATTGGAGCAGCAGAAGGTCAAACTCATGCCACAGAAGAAACCTTCTATAGATTTTCTACAATGTTTTAAATAGGAGTAATATTAAGTAATCAGAAGTTCGGAACTGTAGCTAGATAACCCTCATATTTCTATTGTTTATTTTCCATGAAGACATAATCAGAACACAATCCAACAGGAAACCCCTTTAAGACCATACCAATAATTCATCCACAAACATAATGTTTTTTAAACAGCCAATTCAATAATTCAGTAAATACCAGATATTTTCCTTGGTTTCCTGGAGTTGCTAGAAGTCTTAAAACATCAATGACGTTTTTTCACGAGAACAGTAGTTTCCCCTACCTCGCACTTACAAGGTTAATGATACAACAAAGCTAAAAGGCTACAAGAACTTCCCCAAAATACTATTTTTTTCATATATATATTTTTAAGGGCAATTTAGATATCGTGGATTAAGAAGTGCTCACTCAACAGCAACATCAAGGGAGCCACAAATCTCTATTGACTTAAGCATTTGCAAAATACAGCCATTATTGAAAACTTGAATTTTCAGGAGCTTCATAATCTCTTTAATAACTATAGTGGAGATAACTTGGCAATCTACTTTTGTTCAATTTCGATATAAAGAGAACCTAAACAGTTTAGCAAGTTGATGAAGCAAGCTAATTAGAAGAGTTTCATCATTTGGATACACTTATACTACAAAGGCATAATCTGAAGAATTCAGAATCAGGGAAAGGGTGGAAAGGCAACTGCAGAATATATAAAAAAATGTAGTGGCTTTTTATTACCAGCAATAAAAACTGCTGCCCCTTCTTCTTTAGCATGCTTGACCCATTGTTCTAGGTCATATCTTTTTGGTAAGTCATCAGATATATCAAACCCTGTGAACCAACTGTGTTTCTTCAAGCCTTCCATGATCTCATTCATTACTTGACTTCGCAAGTGAGAGGTCAGCGCTGCCCGAACAGGTTCAATTGCCTCAGTGCATGCATCTAGAACTTCCTCAGTAGTATGTCTAAGCACAACCGAATATCTATGAGCCAAAAACGGCAATATATTGGACTAAAGAAAAATCTCGTAGAGGATACATAGGATAACCAATAATTTGTTTATCAAGCTTTATATTTCTGATGCACAATATATGATGGCTTTCCCACCAAAATGTGCAAAAAAAACAAATAGAAACTACAATTGACACATAATTGGGAGCATATTATTGTATTTAACACTATACAGGACATCTGAGATTAAGTTTAAAGAACCTGGTTTGGAGAGAGCAGAATTATACTTAAAAAGTATTATACAAAAGTAACTCACGGTAGGGACCACACTGTCTTTGAGTTCACTCCCAAATCCATCATATCCGAGTCCATACTGGATGAGTGCCCATTTCTAGGGGCGAGCAAGCATGGTATCACTTCGAGCTGTAGTACACAAAATATAAATGAATAAGCATGTAATCAGAAAACTTAAAACATGTATATGTTTAAAAGATAGTTTCTAAACATTTATATGTTAAAGATTATAATGATGGTTTTGAAGTCTCACAAGGCACTGAATCCCTTGACTAAAACACTTACATCATCAAATGCTTGCAGGTTTAACCAAACATTAGTTCCACTCATAAGGGATACTTGTCGTTCCGAAGTGTCTCCACCAAAAATTACATAAACTTTCTGCCGATCTTGATGCTTTGCAGGAATTCTGTTAGTTTCTGAATATATATTTCTAAGAGAGGTACTTGACGCCACACTAATGGTGGAGGCTGGGAAACCGCAAGCAAGCATGTCGGATAACAGTGCGAAGAAAATTGGAATGTGAAAATCCAACCTGTACAGGATAAGATGCATAAGATTATTCCCATCATGCAGTTTATATATGTACTCATGTGTTAACATGTGTGCATAAATCTTTTGTCTTGCATGGATGTTTAGCTGTATAGCGTCATTTTCGTGCAAATTATAATTATAGAGCTATTGCAGAATCCAGAATGAAGGTGCAAGTTCTAACTTCACTTTTAAGTAATGCCCAGTGAGTAACAAAGCATAACCTTGTGCAAGTGTGGGGATAAACATGACATAATCACAATGACTCAGTTCCTTTTTCCAATACTCCAACATGAAGAAGTAGATAGAGAAATACATTCCTTATAGCATTTTTCCATGAATAAAATGTATCTAGCCTAGATAGAATTAAAGAGAGAAAAATTTGGTTTGAACCATGCCGGAAGTACCTTTGAAGCTTGTTGAAATAAGAAACTTGTTTGCTCCATCCCACTTATCTGGAGGTGGAAAGACGATAAAATTCTATAATTAAAAGACAATTATATAATAACAGAAGCAAAAAGAACAAGGGTTCCATAATCACACCAGGTTAATATCTGTGAATACTATTGTCCCTGACTCCAAATTTACTGCCTGTAAGGTAAGCAGCATGACTAGAAGGTGGCAAATACCAACCATCGATTCTAGCAAAATCACGTAGGCCAAGTCGTTGAAACAATAAAGAGGCTCCTTCACGAATATTTCTAATCACATCTTCTGGAAATCGAGGTGGAGTATGGTACGCAACCTGCTAAAATTGCATGGTCATTCAGAAGAGCTTCCATGTATTTGAAACATGTTTTGAAGCATAACATTTCACAATCATCAAACACATATTTATCACCCCTTAAGATGCAATTTCAAATTTTGAAAGAACATCGAATTAGCTGCTTCCTCCAATCCCCTATTGCTCCAATCATGTTTTCCAGCTCAAGAATATAGCGGACTTTCACAAGGCTGACTATCATCTGCTACCCTTAAGCAACATAACATAAAGACTGCTACATCCTAATCAATAGTTGTACTCCCCACCTCAAAAAAGTGAAACACAAGCTTGAGAAGTAGAAAAACTGATAGATTTTAATATTATACCTGCTGTGTTGGTAGATATTTCCTCCGATAATTAAAAATGACATCCTTTTCAGTTAAATCAACATTGCTGTGAGATTGAAGTTCCATACAGGCATCAGATTTAAAATAAAGTGGATCAAACGGAATATATTTAATCCATTCCATAAATGAGAATTTAGATGAATTATCATCTAATACATGAAAGATTGTTCACGAAATAAAAAAGAGTACTTTTATATTCCATGCTAATTTTTATCTGTAATACTGGATTCGTTTCCAACCAGACACCTATTGATACACAGCTATAACATTTGGGAAATTAATTCTTGTTCTTCAATTCCATATTTGAACTACAACTTAGTTCTATGATACATAGGATGAGCAGTACTGCCTTACATGAATCCAGATACATGAAGAAACTCCTTAATGAAATATTGGCACTTTTCAAAAATAGATTACTAGATTCAGGAAAAAGTTGTTATCCGCTAATCTACTAGCTATAATAACTATATTTTAGTTAAATTAATTTACTGTTTAAACTGATCACTGATTTATCATATGGAAGATAGGATTTGCGAAAACCATGGAAATCAACAAACAGAAAGACGCATTGAGATAGGTAATCCATATGGAAGACTTACATGAGTATTTGGTAGAATACGATAAAACAAGAATTCACCAATGCAGATTTGATGGAAAAGAAAGCTAGATTTACCCCTCTCGCGAGAAAGTTATTCATGCCTTTATACTAGTAAAAGCAAGAAAAGAAGTGCAGAATGGTCATAGATCGTTTTCATATCCAGCAAGACTTGCAACATATTTTCAGATATATACATATCCATAACTGAGCACTAAGTTATGTAACTATGTGCCAATGCCCACAATTGAAATGCATAAGTTCTACAAATAGTATGTTACACATAGAGTATATTGGGGCCGGAGAAAGGATCGGATGTTGCTGGATCAATTAAGCACTAGTCTGGAAATATTTTGTATTGGGCTACTAATTAAATATTGTCGGGTTTTGGGAGTTGGGCTTAGTTTATGTTTAGCACATTAGTTAGTATTATTAATAGGGGCAGGGATTAGGGTTTGACAGCTTTGGACTTGGATGATTATCATTTGAGCAAGAGCACTTTTGGCTCTTGATTGTCGTTTCTTCTTTGTTTATGAATCTTTGGTTTTCATTTGGTTTTCATTTCCATTACTAGATTATTAAGTTTTTTTTTGGAATTTCAATCTTCATCTCCTTTACTCTTAATAATTGGTGCTTTCATTGAGAGTCGTATTGAATCGATATGGAGAGACGTATTGAATCATTAGAGAAAGGGATATTCAAGTTGAAACTGCTGCAATTAGAAGTGAGCTTGAGAAGTGTCGGCCGTTGATTAATAAAATTGACGACCTACACGCGTCCGTAAAAAAATTGAGAGGTTGCTGATGTGGTCTCGGCAGCAAGACAACAACAACGTACGGCGCAACCATTGAGGCTGTAAACGTGGTTAGAGTGGAAAACCTAACCTTAGATAACAATGAAGTCAACAAGGTCGACAGCAACGCAGCCACAGGCAGGGGCGGATCCAGGATTTTCGGTTAGGGGGGGCAAAATTTATCGGGGCTTGAGTTGAATTTTTTTTTAAGCACATTTTTCTACTTAAATCTAATTATAATTACTCTTTATGGCTTATTTAAGGATTATATTCTTCTTTCATGAATAACTCATATATTTTTTATATTTATTCGAAAAACGTAGTACACAATCTTATTTTGACATCACTCTAAATTTAGTTAGAGGAAATTATGAAGAATAACAATATCTAACTAAGGAATTAATAAGTATTTAAATGATAGTTTATTTATACTTCAAATATTCTTAATTTTATATCAATAAGTACATGAAAAAAGAAAACACAAACATAGTATATAAGAGTAGGCAAAATAATATACATAAGTCTTATAAAATTGCTTCACGAAGACTAATGAATTAATGTCTCCTGGAGAATAAAAGATTTTAATTTGTTACTCTCATAAATACTAGATTTGGAGAAGTTTTACAACAAAATAAATAATTTTGTGATACTTAAAATACAAAAAAAAAAAAATCAATTCAAATTTTGAGGGGAGGCAATTGCCTCTCCTTGGCTGTGTGTGCATCCGCCACTGGCCACAGGTACGGTAGAAGACGGCGTCCATTTACCTAAAAAACCAGAGTGCGACGATTTAATTTTGGACGGGGCTCCCGGGAATCTGATAGGCGCGAGTGCAGAGGAGGGCATAGCAGATGTTGGGAGATGCAGCAACACAATTCCAGGAGGTGCAGCCAACAGAGATCTGAATAGTGCAGTTTTGGGTGATGGAAAAGGTATAGTCAGAGTGCTTAAGACCGCGAGTTGCATGCGGGCTGCAATAGCCCGAGCCCACGAAATTGAGTGGATTGGAGGGTTGTGGTGCGAGTTTTTTGGACCACAGGCAAGTGAGCCGCTAAAACGAGCAATGATTTGGAGGCGGCGACAACGGTCCGGAGGCGGCGGAGGCAGCTATATGGGAAGTCTGCAAAAGTGTAGTGGAATGTTTGCGCTTAAAGGGACGGGACACATGGTTGGAATGCTAGTTTGGTTCGGTTGGTGTATTGGGGTGATTTTTATCAAAATGATAATCCTCAAGTAATCAGAAATGGGTTAAAAAGCTTATCCGAAAGTGGAACTTTGGCTAGGTTTTTGATAATTTATGATGGAGGGCAAGACACATCCAATAAGTTTCAAAAGGAGGGAGAACCTTCCAGAGAAGAGTCACAGTTTGGAGCCAATGTGATTAATGTAAGCGAAAATGAGAAGTGTCAGAAGGCAACAAATAATGATTCAAGCAGCAAGTCACATAGTTTAAATGATTTTGATTCGAGAAATCTAGCACATGGGAGGGGTTGGTATAATTGATCTAGAAAGGATAGTTGAGTTTTATGATGACCTGCTTGGTTATCTTACGCCCGAGAAGGGGGATGGAGTTAAGATAGACGGACAAAACATACTGGTAATAGTAGCCACGGGTTCGGGAGATCAAGTATCTCCTACTAGAAGTTTTCATCATTCCCTCTAGAAGGCAATATCCAACAACTTCAGAGACAACAGTATATATTGTTGTATGGTTCAGAGTGTCATTTTGCGTGCACCATATGACTATTACCCCTAACAACCTAACCACACAAACGTTGCTGCAGTAGTATATCACATTTTAGTCTTTAGTGAAGTATTTCTACTAGAATGGGGCATGTTATGTGGTCCCCATGGTTCAGATGAGTTTCATGCAGTTACTCGAGCTACTTGGGGCTGGGGAATCTATGTGAGTGATAAACCTGGGAAGCAGGATTTTGAGATACTAAAAAGGCTTGTGATGCCTGATGGATCTGTATTGCGGGTAAAATATCTTGGGAGGCCTTTTTGCAATTGTGTATTTGTGGACCTTGTTATGGATGAAAAAAGCCTTATGCAGATGCCGAACCACAACCAACTCCGTGGGGTGCTTGCTGGATTCGATTGCCAAGGAGTCGAAGGCTGGCCTGTTTTGGAAAATTCTGTTCAGTTAGACGGACCTTTTGAGGTTGAGGGTCGCGTGGGGGTTGTCGCGTATCGACTCACATTCCCACCGAAGTCCCATATCCATCCGATTTGCCATACCTCGCAACTGAAGATGGTCGTGGGTAATCACCTTGTGGAAGCAGAGTTACCGCTGATTTTTAGGTTCGCGAATCTGGATTTTGTTTCCGAGTGGGTCTTTCGTGACTGTGGGTCTGGCGCGGAGACGAGCGAATTTAGAGCTACTCATCCCAAGGCAAGGGCTAAGCATCGAAGAGGTCACCTAGGTTTGGGTCGAGGAGTTCTCCAGGCGGTCTCCAAACTTCAGTATTGAGGACAAGACTGTTTTGAAGGAGGAAGGAGTTGTTACGCATAGAGTATATTGGGCAGGAGAAAGGTGGTGATCGTTGTTTTCACCAAATAATCCTGCAAAAATTGCTAGAACTCAAATTAGTATAGCAAACAGGTATCGAACTCAAGGAACGGAGAATTCTAAACTTAAAATTCCTATCAATCGAGATTTTTGGTTAGCAACCACGCAATTTTTGGATTAACTAAACTAGGCACGAAACTTAAATATTCGAAATTAATAAGCAAGCAAACGGGTTCAGCAAAATGTTCCGCACGCACGAGCAATCGATCATCGACACTAAAGATAAATTAATCCACTTAAATCAATTAGTTGTAGGATACCGTAATTAAACTGGTAATCTATGGTGAACATTGAAACAACTATTCGCCATGGTGAACATTGAAACAACTACTTCCCTAAATTAAATGCAACCTACGTTGGTAGGCAACTAATAGATTTAACACCTAATCAGCTTTAAGAACTAAGGGAACCCAATTTAGGAGTCTACTCGTATGGTGGACATCTAATAGTCTCCTACCAAATTTATCATATTGTTCATAGAACAACTTGCTACTTATTTAGCCTAATCCCACGAGAAACGATGGAAGTACTAAATTAGCTACGAATTAAATTAAACTAGGGTGATCAATCCTTAATTAATTAATCCAACTAATTATCCTAGATAAATCTGGAACCTAAGTGATTAATTATTAAGCCCAAGTCTCACGAATTAAGTTGTTCGCGTTTCACATTTTACCGAACCCTAAAAAGAATTAGCTACACATTTCGATCCATCTAAACAAAACCCTAAACATGCTGAAAATTACAATTAACTTGTAGAAAGAAAATACGAAAATTAAACTCCCTAATTAAAAGCAAAAATAATAAACTAGAAAACGAAGTGCATGTCTAAACTACTTAGGAAATCCATAGTTCATAAACCTTAATTATCTAAATTAATCCATGCACATAATCCCAATTCAAGAGTTGAAAAATAAATAACATGAGTTGTTAATCAAGGCTACACCTAATCGAACGAAATTGGAAACAAACGACGGTGGCAAGTGATCGGATCTCCTCTCGCAATTAAACTGAATGGCAACGGATGATTCTCGGCTTTGATTTTGGAAAGATAAGAACAGCAGTCGGTTGGCTTTAGCTTCGGAAGGACTGGACGACGACGGCACTTCGGCTTCCGGTCACTGAACGGCGGACAAGGCTACGATTTCACGGTGGTCGGCGGCTAAAGATTCGTGCTGGAGTCTCCTCAAGGCTTCGGCGGTGATGAAGATGAACACGAATAATATGATCTCCCCCTCTCTATCGCGGCGCATGCATCAAAATAAATAGCTAGGGTTTTTCTTATCTCCTTATAGAATTAGGAATCTTCTTCACCAAGTATAGAAAGATTGGATAATATCTTTCCATCTTTAAAATTTTCCTTATCCATTCCTTCCTTCTACGTAAAATTTCTCCAAATAAACCCTTTAATGCCTTGATTTTTTTGCATGCCGCCACATCATCAAATCATCGCCACATAAGCCCGGGAATCTGCAAAACAGCACAGAAATACAATCCAATCGCAAAAAATGGCGCCAAAATAATGGAATTTGAATAGGACGAATTTTGACTCATCAAACCTCCTTACACTTGAATTATATTTTCCCTCAAGTATAAGGTAAACAAAGGTATACGTACTATCCAAATTCAGTCAATCCCCAAGACTCAAAGAAAATAAAAACACAAAACAAACGGACGACAAACAACTCACAAAGACGAGAACAAAAGACATACAAAAGACACACAAAACGAGACGAAAAACAAAAACAAATAAAGAACAAGAACAAAAAGCAATGCCAATCCCATCCATTATATCTACACTCAAGAAATCGTCTAACATGTACAATCATGAAAATACGCATTTTAGCAAACAAGAAATGCTGCAAATTTCGAACAAGGCACACATATATCAATTTGGTCAAAAACCTAAGCAAAAGCGGATCATCCTCACGGTTCACTCAACACTCTCTAGTCTAAGTCTGGTCAAGCCACTCAAAGAAAATAGTCCACTCCATCACGATAAAAGATTATCACAACTGCAACATCAAGGAGGTCTTTCTCTTTTGGTTGTAACGAGGCTTAGGACATAGACAAAATATGTTTTCGGTAAGGGCCCTAGAGGTTCTAAACTCCAATAATTATAGCACAATGTTATGCATGTTATACTTGTTTAGAATGAGAAAAATCCAAAATTAACAACTATGCCTATAATTAAAGAACTATGCTAAGATGCTACATCAAATACCCTTCAATTTTACTATGTTGTCCACGGTTTTTTTTTTTTGGGGCATAAACTTGGATCAGCACTATATAATAAGACATTCGGGTACAAAACTTATTTGGCCTTAAGTATTTTAAATCATAATCAATTCGGGCCAAACACACATTTCGTAGCATAAATTAAATAAGTGGGCAATTCATAGATATAATAAGATTTATCTCAATCAAACATGTACACATGCAATGACATGGGAAAAGAGAAAGCTAAAAAGGGCTTGGCTAATATTTTTCTGAATAAATCAAATGATCGGCCAAGGCTCAAATTAGCTTACTAGGGAAAAATGTAAGGTATGGAAGTATTGTCGCAGCTAAGTGGCTTAATCTCTAGTGCCTCCTATCATTCATCACAAGTGATTCACCTTTATTGCAATTTTGTGGACAAACTCTCTCAAAGAATTTAGTAGGAAGTGTCCTACTTTAAAGGCTCAAATCTCATATATGGAGTGTGTAAAATTTTGACCCACTTTCACTTATTATTCCTCATCCCAACTACATACACATGCGTACCAAATTCTAATCTTCACAACAAGCATGATTGCATATAAATACATAAAGCACAAGTAAACATGCTTAGCAAAATCAAGAGTGTATCAACAATTTCAAGTTTTGGCATGCTTCGACGACACAACAAAGACAAAGACAAAGAAACCCCTCCTTACACTTAAACCTTGCTTGTCCCTAAGCAAGAAGAAGAAAGAATAAAGAAAGATAACATGACAAAAAGAGACAAAAACACAAACTACCCTCCTTACACTTGCTCGTTACCAAAGAGCAAGTAAAGGAAAACACAAACACAAAGAAGACATAAAAGTGAAAAACACAGACTCAAAAACACGAAAGGAAAATAACAAAGGGGATAATGGCATCACCTCCCGCTTTGTGGCGGTAATCGTGAAAGAACCGTATGCTCAAACGTATCAAACCTCTATCGAAGTGTAGCTACCTCTGCGCACAGCACCTGGACCGAATCGACAGCAACCTGCGGACCTACAGGGGAGCAGCACTCGGGACACGTGGTCTCGGTGGATAAAATCTGATAATGCCATTATGCTCCCTATAGCAAATCCTAGCATGTCTCATCAACTCAAGGTCAAAGCAGCGGGGATCAAGTAACCGGGTAAGCAAAGAATCATCAAATATAACAAAGTTTCGTGCAAGGAACGTAGCAAACAGATGACATAAAGTAAGATGCCTAGCCACATGACTAGAAATGTCATACATGCTATGAGCTACCCAGTATGCTAGATCAACCCTCCTACCCGTGTGCATATACCACAGAAAATACAAATCAGTATCAGTCACCGTATGAAAACCAGTCCAATGCCCAATTAAATTATGGCAAATAAACTGATGGCACATACGCAAAGCAGGATCAGTCACATAAGAGATATCAGACACAAAAGTCCTAAAAGGCTGAGAATCAGCCGGAGCAAGCATACGCCAAGCATCAGCAGAACCAACATGTTCACGCTGCGCAGACGGCAACCCACGAGGAGTTGCCGCATACGTACCATCCTCCAAATCCTCCACAGATAAAATACCCAACTGTGTACACCACTCAACCAAAGACAATTGATAAAACACCCCAGCCACACGGAAGCAAATACTCGGATCATAAATACTACGCTCATGCTCAAACGAAAAAGTGGTAAAAAACTCAGAACATAAAGCATGATAGCATGGATAATGATGCGACTCGAGTAACCAAAACCAACCAAGCCGATGAAAGTAGGTATAAAATGTACCTAAAACGTCGGTGGAGCGAATGAATCGGTTATCCACCACGTGGCCATTTTGGAAACTCTTCCCTCGACGCGAATGCAAGCGGCGACGGTAGTGCTCTTCCTCGAAGGTGGTGATGGACAGGACATCGGCTTCGGTCTGGAATTAAAGAACAATCAAATTTCCGTAGGCGGCGGACTGAATCTGGGAAGCGGACTCATTCGAGTCCGCGAGAGATAAATGCTCCAGCGTGAGCTCATCATCCGACGGCTCGTAATCCGTCTCATCCATCGAAAGCACGGAGCTACTACCGACTTCCTCAATCCAGTTAACTTCATCCTCTACAAACGACGGAGTCGGAAATTTAATGGGTACCTGGAGGAATGAATACCGATCATAGAACTCGGGCGGCAACGCAATGGCGTCAGGGATGGCCGAAGACGAAGCAGGGGACAGCGCAGCCGCCGTCGGCTGCGGCGCTACGGCTTCGGGCTCATCGCCGTCATCGTCGATATTGAATGGCCAGGTGGCGGTCGGCACTCGTGCTCACCGAATTCGGCCCGTCCGCGAAGTAGATGCATTAGGCGGTGGGATGAACTAGTCTTCTGTGAGATCTGGAATCGGTAGGGAGAACGGAGTTTGGCCGGCCGCCACAGGAGACGGCGGTTGCGTCTCAGCTTCGGGTGAAGCAACGGATGGTTCGGCGGCATCCGGCGAGCTCGGCGGCGGTGAAGGCACCGTAGCAGACGGATAACACAGGTTCTCTTCTTCCGGGCCATAGTCGTCGAATTGGGCAAGCGAATTTGGCGATTGAATCTTTGATTTAAAAAATGGGGAGTTGGAATTGAAGTGGGGAAGTGGAGGAAATGAAGAAGTGTAAGGAGAGGGCGAAAAAAATTGGGATATACCCCCAGATCCCATCTAATTTCGAGAAATATATTTTTTCTTTTTACGAAAAATCCCTCCCCAAAATTAAAATAATTTCCACAATTTCAACTCCACTTTATTCCAACTCCACATGTTCCACTAGGCTCCCAATTCTTCATTGTCCGTCTCCTCTGTCCTTAAAAATTGATCGCTCAGCTTTTTCAAGATCTGAAAAACAACTCAAGATGGAAACGAAACGAATAAAAAGAAATAAAACACAAAAGAGTTCAATAAGAAACTCGGGTTGCCTCCCGGTAGCGCCTTTCTTTATTGTCTTT
Source organism: Lavandula angustifolia (assembly GCA_028984105.1). NCBI lineage: Eukaryota > Viridiplantae > Streptophyta > Magnoliopsida > Lamiales > Lamiaceae > Lavandula > Lavandula angustifolia. The sequence continues at coordinate 27,317,533 of CM054808.1, forward strand.
GGCTAGACTTCCCTTTGAGATCAAGAGTAGGTAGGTTTGGACAAGCGATGCTCATCCACAGTGTCCAACATTTCAGCAGCGTGATAAATCTTCAATCGATGGCCATTGACAGTGAACTCATCGTTAGAATCGAGTTTGGAAATTGTCACTGCTCCGCTTGGCCAGACAGACCGAATCCGAAAAGGACCAATCCAAGGGGAGCGAAGCTTGCCCGGCATGAGATGAAGTCGTGACTGATATAACAGCACTAATTGGCCTTCTTCAAAGTGCTTTGCACGGATGTGCTTATCATGCCACAATTTTGTACGGCCTTTGTACCTCATGGCTGTTCATAGGCTTCCCGACGGATCTCCTCAAGCTCTTGCAATTGATACTTCCTCTCCTTTGCACACTCGTTCAGATCCATGTTAACCTTCTTAACAGCCCACCACGCCTTGTGCTCCAATTCTACAGGTAAATGGCAAAGCTTTCCAAAAATAAGCCGATACGGAGACATACCTAAAGGAGTTTTGTAAGCAGTGCGGTAATCCCACAAAGCATCGTTAAGTCGCAAACTCCAATCCTTCCTATTTGAAACCTCAGCTTGCCCATTTGTCTGTGGATGGTAGGGCGTGGAAATACGATGTTTGACACCATACTTCTTCATGAGTGACTCTATAGTTCGGTTGCAGAAGTGGGTCCCTTGATCACTAATGATGGCCATCGGTACTCCAAATCTGCTAAAAAATATTAGATCTAAGAAAACCTGCAACCACTTTAGAGTCACTAGTCCTTACGGCCTTAGCCTCGAACCATTTAGACACATAGTCTACGGCAAGCAAAATGTACAAGTTCCCACATGAACTCGGGAACAGTCCCATGAAGTCCATGCCCCAAACATAAAAAATCTCACAGAAACGCAGCGGTTTCTGGGGCATTTCATCCTTCTGAGATACGTTGCCGGTCATTTGGCAACGTGTACTTGTCTTGCAAAAATTGTATGAGTCGAGGTTTAAGGTCGGTCAGAAAAAACCTGCATCCAAAACCTTTCTGGCAGTACGTTTTGGACCAAAATATCCACCATAAGGAGACGAATGACAATGAAAAAGAATCTCACCTTGTTCTGCTTCAGGAATGCATCTTCGAATTACCTGATCAACCCCCATCTTCCACAAAATTGGAGCATCCTAAAAATAGTGTTTGTATTCACTCTTCAACCTCATCTTTTTGGCATGAGTAAAGTCGGAGGGAAGCTGTTTGGAAGTCAAGTAATTAACTATGTTAGCAAACCAAGAGAGTTTAGGAATATTACCTATGGCATTAAGCCATTCTGGAGCAACGTCGGTCGAACTGGCTAGCTGAAGCAGTTGTTGTGTGCAGACTGAAAAACACTGCGCAGGGGCCAATCTGGCTAGGCTGGAGACAGATTCGGGAATAGCATATAAGTGCTCCTCGGGAAAAACCTCCTTAATTGATTCGCCGTCTTCCTCTTGAATCAAACGACTCAGATGATCGGCTACATGATTTTCTGCTCCCTTCTTGTCTCTAACCTCCCAATCAAACTCTTGAAGCAAGAGTATCCATCGAATCAGTTGAGTTTTTGACTCCTTCTTGGATAGTAGGTGCTTAACAGCCGCATGATCTGTATATACTACAATCTTCAAACCAAGCAAATAAGATCGGTACTTGTCGAATGCGAAGACAATAGTCAATAGCTCCTTCTCCGTGGTAGAGTAGTTGCATTAAGTCGGGTTAAGTGTCTTTCGAAGCATAATAAATGACATGTCTATCTTTGCCAGTTTTCTGCCCCATAACTGCTCCGACTGCCCTGTCGGACGCATCACACATTATCTCAAACGGCTTATTCCAGTCAGGGGGCTGCATAATTGGGGCTGTAGTGAGCTTCTTCTTAAGGAGGTCGAAAGCTTCCTTACACTGATCATCAAATACGAACTCCATATCATGTTGCAGCAGTCTTGTAAGTGGTTGAGCTACCTTGGCAAAGTCTTTAATGAAGCGCCGATAAAATCCAGCATGCCCTAAAAAACCTCGGATTTCCTTCACAGAGGTAGGTGGCGGCAGCTTTGCAATTAATTCAACCTTGGCTTTATCCACTTCAATGCCTCGGCTAGAAACCACATGACCTAACACGATGCCCTCGGTCACCATAAAATGACACTTCTCGTAATTAAGCACCAAATTCTTCTTCACACAATGGGCAAGGACTTTGTCTAGATTCTTTAAACACCTCTCATATGAATTTTCATAGACCGTGAAGTCGTCCATGAAGACTTCAATGCATTCGTCGATCAAGTCTGAAAAGATGCTCATCATGCACCTCTGAAAGGTGCCCGGAGCATTACAGAAACCAAACGGCATACAACGATATTCAAAAGTGCCGAAAGGACAAGTAAACGTGGTTTTATCTTGATCTTCCTCCTTCACATAAATCAGGAAGTAACCACTATAGCCATCCAAAAAGCTGAAGTCTAACATCTGATCAATAAGGTGTAACGGAAAATGGTCTTTCTGTGTAGCTTCATTCAACTTCATGTAGTCGATGCACATACGCTAACCTGTCACCAACCGCATCGGCACCAATTCATTCTTCTCATTCTCCACAACTTGGAAACCGGACTTCTTCGGTACCACATGAACTGGACTCACCCATTTGCTTTCAGAAATAGAGTAAATGATACCCATAGAAAGAAGCTTCAGTACCTCTTTCAGCACTACCTCTCGCATGTTAAGGTTGAGTTTCCATTGGTGATCACGGAATGGCTTACTTTCAGGCTCCATATGAATCGAGTGAGTGCAGATATCAGGACTAATGCCGGCGATGTCGGCTAAAGTCCATCCAATAGCTTTCTTGTGCCTCTTCAAAACTTCTAATAGGGTCTCCTCTTGGGTTTGATTTAACTCCTTGCTAATGATGACTGACTGCGTCTCATCATCTCCAAGATAGATATGTTGAAAGTTGCTTCAGTTCGAGAGCTGGCGGCTTCACCAACGAGGGCAGAATTCTGTCAAATTCGGCCTGTCTGGGCAGTTGGGCGATGTTGCTGACAGTAGCATATTCTGGCGATGCATAGAGTGCCATGATGCTATCTCGGATCTCTTCATCTCTCATGTCTTTAGCGTCGAGATCAGTCAGCCCTTTGGTGAGAGTGAGTTCCATCTTATCCTGTAACAAATGCGTCTCAAGATATTCTTGGACAAATCTCTCAATCTCGTCAGTAGATAAAGCCATTTCATTCTCATGATCATAAGGTTTCTTAAGTGCACTTGCAATATGATGAACATAAATCTCATTATGATATCGCACACTTATAGAACCTTCATCCACATCAATCACAACTTTCACACAGTTTTCAAAAATGGTCTACCTAACAAAACACCCGCAGTACCCTCAACTTGCCTATCATTTGTATCTATGACATAGAAATCAGCAGGATGGACAAAATTGTTAATTCTGACAAGGATATTTTATAGTAAACCAATAGGTGCAACGCATGATCTATCAGCAAGTTGTATAATCACCCTAGTAGACACAAATTCAACTCCGGTTAATTGATTATACACAGAAAGTGACATAACATTGATTGATGCGCCTAAGTCACACATAGCCTGCTTGACCATCACATTTCCCATAAAACAAGGTAAAGTAAACATACATGTGTCCACACATTTTGCAGGAAGCATTTTCTGAATAATTGCAGACACATATGTATCCATCAATACCTTCCCGGACTGCTGGATCTTTCCCGCGATGAAATCCTTGACAAATTTTCCAAATTGGGGAATCTTCACGGCTTCCAAGAAGGGTGTGTTGATTTCCAGCTTTTCGAACAGCTTTACATAATCCATATAGTCCTTGTTCGGTGTCCGTTTCCTCTCCAATGCCTCAGGAAATGGTGGTGGCAAGACTATTTCAGGGTCTGCCTGGACAGTCTCTCCTTCTGGCAGTCAGTTCTTCATCTTCAAAATTCTGCATTTCTGCAGGTTCTGCCAGATTGCTCGGCTTGGCCAGTTCGACTGTCTGTTCTGCTGGAGGATTAGCCTTTTTGGGACATGCCTTCGGTGCTGGTTCGGGCAACTCCTTACCACTCCTTAACGTGATATGATTGCAATTGTGAGAATTCGGATTAGGCTCAGTCTGAGAAGATAATTGCCCTTGGCTTCCTCTTATCTCTTGAATGGAGGAATTCAACTTAGAAATTTGCTTAGACAAATTCTCAAAGGTACTATGATTATCCCTCTTGCTCTTATTAATCTCCTCTTGCATTTGTTGTTGATAGGCTATAGCATTCTTTTGAGAAGAAATCATCTCTGTCATCATCTTCTCCAGTGAACTGTTCTGGTCTGTCTGGCCAGTTGGATGGCCTTGCTGCTGAAATTGCTGTTGAAATTGCCTATGATGTAGAGGCTTGTAGGGTTGTTGATACCCTTGCTGCGGTGATGGCTGAAACTGTTGGTGTTGATACATCGGTTGTTGGTATGGTTGTTGAGGAGGATTTCTTGTTTGTTGCGGTACTTGGTCTTCTTGCCTCCATCTAAGATTCGGGTGAACCTTATTCTGTCTGTTGGGTGATGATTCCATCCTCAGCACTGTTACTCTTAGTGGGAAATGATTCGGTCTTAGACACTGATCTTAAGCTCAGTAGCCTTGTGCTCTGTACTTGTCTGAAGATTTGAAGATCCCAAAACCCTATCTAATTGGTGAACCATTCCGTTGTATATGTTGTTTGTCTCTGAGGTTTCAGACTCAGTAGACACTCGCTTTCTCGGTCAAGGCGCTCGCAGCTTATCCGCACTCGGCACCGGTGTAGAAGACTCGGTGATCTTGGACTCAGCGAGAGCAAGATATGCGAGAGAGTCGATTGAACCGAACTCGGCGAGGAGTAGTTCACTGGACTCAGAGCTGATCTTCAGTAGACTTATCTCAGCTGTCTATCTACGGAATACAAGGTCAGACTCAGCATCGGCAGACAATCTTCTGAACTGTCAGATCTTTTTGAAATGCAATCAACATAGTCATATACGAGGAAGAGAGAAGTCAGCTTCAATTAGCCTCGGAGTCTGTTCTATCTCAACCACTTTATTCACCTCGACGAATGACAAGCATACACGTGTCATCCTACCTACTAAAGCTGCAAGTCAACACTTTCCGAAAAAGGAGGAAAAGGCACTGTTACCTACGTCAAAAAGAGCCGTTTGCTACCAAAAGAGAGAGAGAGAAGAAGATCGTCTCCAACGGATCTATTTCAATCTCTGCTCTATAAATAGAGGGATTATTCAAGAAGAATACACTGAATGCACGAACCACAAAGCAAAAATCCAGAAAGCAGTCAACGAGCAAAGAACCCAAAGAACAAAGTCTTAGCAAGAACTTGAAGAACAATCTTCCGGCGAAAGACTACATTCTAGCTCATAGGGAATCAAGCTGAACCGACATATAAAGCCTCTAGTATCCAAATCGACGTTACACGAACTCAAAGCTTACCTTCAGTTGTTCGTCGATCTAGAAGCTACTCGCTCATATTCCCTATCCCTCTAACCCTAAGCTCAACTGTTCTTATCTATAGCTTAGATGAAGCAGTTCATCCTTGAACCTGATCCTTATTGTATAAGGACTCCTTCACTGTTGGAGAAAGTTTGTCAAACACTTCTAAGTTTGATCGTTGTAAACTGAGACTTGGATCAGTATAAAAACCAAGACGCGGCTTTGCCCGGTGCGCAAGCCGACCGAGACTAACTCGGGATAAATAATAGCCTCCCCGATCTTTCGGGACAGTGGACGTAGGATTTGAGCGATATCCGAACCACTTTAAAAATCTCTCGTGTCGTTTACTACTTACGTTACATTGATTTTACTATTCATACCGAACATCATTTCTTAAAATCAATCAACCTGTCTCAACATACCGAACCGAATATCTGCGGAACGGAGACTTTCATAAAACGTTTTCACCACTCAACTGATTTGGGCCTACACACATTTCCGCACGCTGAACTCTTACTGTAGATACTGAATTTCTGACTCAATCAGCTAGCAGGTCTCAGTAGAGTCAGACTCTTTGCCGCACACGATTCAGAACAGCTGTTTGGTCTGCTGAACTGTTTCAGTCAGACACCATCCTGAATAGGATTATTCGTGTTCGAAGTTGAGAAATCGAATCAGGTGTATTCACCCCCCCCCCCCCTCTACACCTGACCGTACACTCGGGACCAACAATTGGTATCAGAGCAGGAGTTCCTTAAGACTTTTGTCACTTTGAGACTGGTCTATTCGAACGGATCCGGAGGAAAACGTTTTTTCACTGCATATCACTCTACATTCATATCATTATTCTTCATGGCTGATATGTCAGGTATAAGAATGGTATCCATGTTCTCAGTGGAGAATTATGGAGTATGGCGAGTCAGAATGGAAGCACATCTGACATCCCTCCATGACAGTATGACTGAAGTGCTTGAAGATGGACCTATCGTTCCCATGATCGATAGTGTTGTAACTCATACTGAAGGAGGAGGAATGGTGACTGGGAAGAAGATCCCTAAAGACAGAAGTCTCTTCACTCCTGAAGAGAAGAAGCTTCACAATCTAGACCGAGTCGCCAGGAATGCCATACTAACCACTCTTAGCGATTCTTATCTTGGCAGGGTTCAGGAATGCAAAACCGCTAAAGAACTCTGGGATGCTCTAGCGCTATTGAGTCGAGGGACTCAGAAGATTAAAGCGAATAAACTAGCGCTGGAACTCCAAAAGCTGGAAAGCCTCTCTCTCATGCCTGGTGACAAAATTGAAGATCTAAATGTCAGATTCACGAATCTGATGAACTCCATCAACGGGCTGGGAAAGATATTCAGCAACCGAGAGATGAATCTGAAGATACTGAGGGCACTGCCGGACGGACACTGGACACCTTTTGCCACTCTATTGCGACATTCTGACTTAGATGCTGTGTCTCCTGACCATATCTTTTCGTAATTACAGGAGAGGAGTTTGAGTTCGACGAGACCTCAACGAAAGCCGAGAGCGAAGCCGACACAAAGATTGACCATGCTTTCAAAGCGTCGGTCGACCACGGCATCTCCCGCGACGAGCAAGATGACGAGTAAGACTGAACCTTCACTCAATGATCTACAAGAAGGAAGTCTCGCTCAGAAGTATGCGCTGCTCGCTGTGAAATATCAGAAGGAGAAGGAGCGACGCAGAAAAGTGACTAAAGCCTATCGGGAAACGAAAGGTAAGTCAAATTATATGTCGAAACACACTCCTGACTCACAATCTTCTGAATACAGAAAGAAGGATGACTCAGAACCATCAAAGAATAGCGAAAGCAAAGAAGAAAGAGTCATCGCTTGCTACAACTGCAAGAAGCCAGGACATTATCAATATGATTGTCCTGAGCTCAGTAGTGCTGAACGCGCAGCACGTAAGGCAAGGAGAGAGAAATTTGCCCAGAAAAGACAATCCTACATAGCTGGCGAAATCTCGGACGACTCGGAAGAGGTCGACTCCTTTTATGGATTCATCGGATGATGATGCGGCTTTCATGGCCCTAGAGCTTGAAGTCGAAGAAACAACCGAAAAGTGCCTAATGGCGAGCGAAGAGGATGAGGTAAATTCTCATGAACCGATCAACTCCTCTTCACACTCGCACACACGACACTATTTCAGGTGCGGATGAGAATTTGGACATCACAACCGCATATGAAGATCTACTAGATGAACAAATTCAAATGAGTGCACGGCTCAAGTAAGACTCTTCGAGAATTGGATACCCCGAAAGTGGAGAATCGGAGACTTTCTCGGGAGAGTCGGGTTGCTACGAGGCCGAAGGACTTGTGTTGAGACTCGGGGGAGGAGATAAACTCTCGATGGCCAAGTCTCAAGCATCAAGAAGATCGGATTTCAGTTCGACCAATGACTTGACTCGAAAGATCTTGAACCGAGTCTATCGAAGCAAGAAATGTCGGGACTTTAGACCGAGCACGACACACCGAAGAAGAGTGATGATGTCGGAGGAGCCCGATGACCGAGCGTTACATGGGCGCCGAAAAGAAGCCTGGAGGCTATGCTTGCAAGCAACAAGCCCAAGCATTGCAAGGAAGGACTTGGCTTCAACCGAGAAGCTTCCTCATCTCGCCCCCGTTCGCTCGAAGTGCGTCTTACCGATAGGTTTGTTCGAGGGGAAACAATCAATGCAAATCCTCCGAACCCCTCAAAGAAAGAACAAACGAGAAGATGAAAGCACCTCATCCTAAGTATCAAGACACCGACCGTAAGATCGCACACCGACACCCCGGTTCGCCAAGGGGGAACTAGCAGAGTTAAGTGGGCTGATCAGTATGGACCACCTCAGTTGACACATCTAGCTCAGTATGGGTCATATTACTATGATCCTATAGTCAGAGGAGGTTCCAAGAGTCAGAAAAAGAAGAACGCACAAAAGGCAAAGGTCAGCAGTCCACCAGCTCAGAAGATCCGGACTCCTGAACCTGAGAAGCCTAAGAAGTCAGCCTCGACCAGTCCAGTGGTCAAGTTTGTTGACTCAAATGGAAAGAAGTTATCTCGAAACCACCGGGGTTGTTAGACAAATTTGGGTTACAAAAGCTAACATCTAAGGACCCAAAATCAAAAATAAAGGGTACCTGAATATAATTCTGTTTTGCAGGTGCGCAGAGACCCATGGTATGTGGACAGCGGATGCTCAAGACATATGACATACCAAAGGAGTCTACTGAAGAATTATATCACTGAAGAAGGACCCAGAATTGAGTTCGGAGACAATGCAAAAGGCTATACTAGAGGATATGGAACACTCAAGCATTGAACCGCCAAAGTTCCAAGAGTATCATATGTTGAAGGACTTCAGCATAACCTTCTCTCTGTTAGTCAATTTTGTGATAACTCGAATAGAGTGATTTTTGACGCTGGTTTCTGTGATGTTATTGATAAATCTACAGGGAAAACAGTGTTATCAGGTTCGCGCAAAAAGAATATCTACGTGGCTGACTGGAACTCAGCTGAACCTGAAGCTTGTTTGCTGGCGAAGAATGAAAACAGAAAGAGGTGGCTATGGCATAGAAGACTCAGCCATCTCAACTTCAAGACGCTCAACAAACTAGCAAGAGACACTCTAGCAAGGGGACTGCCGAATGAAACATTCAGCAAAGACACTCAGTGTGAAGCATGTCTGAAGGGAAAGCAAACAAAGAATCAAAATCCAACAGTTCCATCTCCTTCCACTGATGGAATCCTTTAGCTGCTACATATGGATTTGTTCGGTCCAGTCTCCCCAGTGACGATCAGAGGCAGGAAATATGCATTAGTGGTCATAGATGACTACTCGCGCTACACATGGGTCATATTCATTGCCAACAAGTCTGACGTCAAAACAGAGTTACCAAAGCTTCTGAAAAAGCTCAGTGTCGAAAAGAACACCAAGATTGTCAAAATCCGTTCTGACAGAGGAACTGAGTTCCTTAATTGTATGGTGGAGCAGTTCTGCCAAGCAGAAGGCATAGAGCATGAGACTTCAGCTGCACGCACACCTCAGCAGAATGGAGTTGCTGAACGAAAGAACGAGAACTCTCAAAGAAGCGGCTAGAACTCTACTCGCAGATTCGGGACTCCCATCCAAATTCTCGGGCGATAAACGGATCTTGCGTGTTACACTCGGAGAATAGATCTCTACCGACAAAGCAAGATAAGAGGGCACCATATGAACTATGGAACGGCAGGAAGCCTTCTCTATCTTATTTCCATATCTTTGGTTGTTCATGCTTTATCCACAATAATGGGAAAGATCGACCAAGACTTTTGATAGCAAGTCGGATCAGGGAGTATTCTTAGGATACCCTCGGGTCAGCAAAGCTTTCAGAGTATTCAACTATCGGACCCTTTGCGTGGAGGAAAGCCCTCATGTTGTTTTTAACGAGTTTGCTACTGAAGACAGGAGCAATAACTCAAATTCGAATCCGAGGACATCGTAGACGGCTACGGGATCTAAGCTTAAAGGACAAACCCGAAAAGATCCCGCTATGTTGGGATGATGATTCCAGATGAAGAAACTGAAGACAAGTCTACTGAATCTCAACCAGCAGAGCAAGTAGGCGAGCAGATTGATTCTCCCGAACGTAATCAATCCCGGTGTAACTCGAGTCGATGAGGAAACCCAAGAGGTAATCGAGACCACTACCGAGAATAACAACTCGGGGGGGAACATCTAGTAATGTTCCCTGAGCCGAATGCCCCCGGACCCGGTGACTCGGAGACCATACTCTTATCACCGAAATTCTTCAATCTCGAATAGTACAACCGAAATGCCTAACTCACCTACTATCTCGTGTTGAACAAATTTCGGATGAAGAGCTGAAACTTCGTAGATCGTGGCTTGATTCTCACACCGCTTGATCTAATCATTGGAGATCCCTCGGCTAATGTCAAGACAAGATCCGGATTCTGTCAAGGAGAAAGCGCATTATTTTCCCGCTTCTTGTCTCATGAAGAGCCTCGAGACCATTGAGGATGCATTAAAGGATGCCGACCGGATCATAGCTATGCGGAGAGGAGCTGAATCGGTTACGAGAAACGAAGTGTGGGAGCTTGTAGACGAGACCCGTCATCAACATGTCATTGGAACCAAATGGGTCTTCAAAAACAAGCGAGATGAAAACAACGTTATAGTAAGGAACAAAGCAAGGCTCGTGGCTAAAGGCTACCGTCAAGTCGAAGGAATAGATTTCGATGAAACTTTCGCTCCGGTTGCAAGATTGGAGGCAATTAGACTATTCCTAGCCTACGCAACACATCAAAGATTCGAGTTTATCAAATGGATGTGAAGTCTGCGTTCTCGAATGGCGTCTTCGAAAGAAGAAGTCTATGTGGAACAACCGCCCGGCTTTCAGCAGGAACATCAAGTATATAGACTCATAAAGGCTCTGTATGGGTTAAAACAAGCACCCAGGGCTTGGTACGATACCCTATCTGAGTTTCTTCTTCAGAAAGGTTTTCAGAAAGGCACAGTAGACCGCACTATATTCAGCATTCGACTGGAAGAAGACTTATTACTTGTGCAGATCTACGTGGATGACATCATATTCGGATCAAAGAATGTCATCATGTGTCAACAATTTGAAAAGATGATAAAGGATAAGTTCGAGATGTCAATGATGGGAGAAATGAACTACTTCCTTGGTTTTCAAGTCAAGCAATCTGAAAAGGGAACGTTCATCAACCAAGGCAAATACACTCGAGACCTCATCAAAAGATTCGGCTGCACATCCGGCAAATCTATCAAGATCCCGATGAATACGAATATGAAGATAGATCTTGATAAAAAGGGAGTATCAGTAGACCAAACCGAATATCGTGCTATAATTGGTTCTTTATTATATTTAACAGCTACCTGACATAACTTATGTTGTAGGTGTCTGTGCTCGATTTCAGGCGAATCCCAAGCGAGCCATATGGACTCAAAGAAAGAAGATTCTCCGCTATCTCCGAGGAACACCGACATGGGTTTATGGTATCCGGTGATGATAATATTGAACTAAGCGGCTATTCGATGCCGACTATGCAGCCGTAGAATTGACCGAAAATCAACTTCAGGAACATGTCAGTTCCTTGGCAGCAAGCTGATCTCATGGTTTTCAAAGAAACAGCACTCAGTAGCTACGTCGACTACTGAAGCTGAATACATGGCTGCCGGAAGTTGTTGCGCCCAAATCCTTTGGCCGAGACAAAGAATGCGAGAGACTATGACGTCATTCGGAATGAAGTGCCGATCTTCTGCGATAGTACCGGTGCCATTGCAATCACTCGGAATCCTGTACTACACACGAGATGCAAGCACGTGGACATCGACATCACTTCATTCGTGACCATGTCGAAAAGAAGGATATCGGGATGGAAAAGATCCATACCGACAAGTAACGGGCCGACATACCGACCAAGCCTCTAGCCGAATCCGGATTCGGAGAACTTTCGATGAGAGCTAGGTCTGTTGGACCCTACCGACCCCGGTCAGAAGAAGGTTCCATGAGAGGACCATTTCGGTAAGGGGGGAATGTTCACTCTCGATGCGGAATGTATTCGGTACGTAGAGATTCAGAAACCATCTACACGAGGTATCAGCTGACTACTATGTTCAGCTGACAGGTTTGCGTATCTCTACTCAGTAGTAATTTATATTACAGAACCTTGCATTTATGACAAAGATTCAGCATGATATTAATATCTCTTGGTTTGTCTTTATTATTAACGGATTTCATTTAATGCACGACATTCCATACATAAGCTTGCTGAACTCTGCGCGCATTTAATGCATGTCTTTTCACGAGTTACTACTTAGGCTATTTTACAAGCGGCTTTGAATTAGGCGGCATATGTGATCATTACCTATAATATAACTTCTAATCTTGACCGTCCATTCTATAAAGCAGTTTAATCACAACCTTTGATCAAATAACTGTTCATCTTCATGTTTGATATATATATTTGATCATATCTTCTCAAACCGCCATTAGCATACTTCAAATCTTTCAAATCCGAAAAATCCGAGATTTGCAAAAGCAATCCTTACTTGCAACTTCATCTTCATATCTTATCTCGATTTTATTGGTATGCCTATGAGAAGCAATTCTTTGTATTCTCCGTATTTTTTTTAGTATCACTACGAAGCATTTGTTCTAACTAAGAATCGATCTTCGATAAATCTCTTGTAGCAGTGTACTATGGCGGGTATTTTTGTAGATGCCCCCGACAACATGGAGGAGATCCTCGGCAAAGGCCGTGTGCAGTGCGAACCGGTCATGGAATTCGATGCTTGCGAGCTCGAATACATGGATGAAGTCTTTACATACCTCAGAGGATCTGGTCTGGAAGAATTTCTATGGAGGAAGCCCACTTACTTCCTTCCTCGACAAGTGGCAGAGATATATCTGAACTCTGATTCCGTCGGAGGAGATATTGTGGCGAGTTTCGTTGTTCACGCTATTGGCGATGCGTCGAAGATTCTGAAGCGGATATCGATCAAGCAAGCACTGAAGAAGAGCTTCAATCTTCCATCTGAAGGCATCAGTACTATAGGCTATAACGACGAGTCGGTGAGGCGAATACCGACGGTATTCTGTGGCAAGCCTACAACCTTCAGAGCAGCCTTCCCGAAGAACGCAATGCTACCACAGTTCAGAGCATTGGCCTACATCGTCACGCAGTTGCTGACGAGCCAAGTTGGCTCCTTCGATCAGGTCTCTCAACCTAAGATCCACTTGATGATGGCAATTTATGATTGTGCCAAGGTCAACTGGACCGAGTTCTTCATCCGGGAATTTATGGCTCAAGCAGCCAAGTTTGACAAGCCCACGCGTACGCTGAGCGCAAAAGGCAAATTACTTTATGGGCTAAAGCTGTCAGTTATGATTGAAGACTTCTGTGGCTCTGAGCAGATCACCTATGACGACAAGGAGTACTTCAACATAAAGAAAGTTCGGTTTTACAACAGGACTGCGGCCCTTCAGCAAATCGGGTCAGGCCCCTCAGCCGTGACTCAGCAGACTGAGTCTCAGAAGGCTACTCCAACGAAAAGGAGAACGCCTCCAGCAAAAACCCCAAAGGCACCGGCTAAGAAACTGAGGAAAGCCAGCGATGTGCCTGCTGAACCTGAAGCCCCTGCTGAACAGGCCACTCAGCAAACTACTCAGCCCCAGAGGCTGATAGATGAATCTGAGTCTTCTGAGAAGACTCAATCAGTGGAGAAGGGAGTCTCCACTGAAGAACCAATAGAGATGGAACAAGGGGAGGCTACTGAAGCTCACAGTGAAGAAATTCAACGCCTTGACAGCCCCCTCGCAGTTCCTCCACTCAGCGATGAGCCACTGCTTGAGACTCGACGTCTCCAATTGACTTGGAATCCGAGACGGCGTCTGAAGAAGAAACAATCGGGATGGAAGCGTCAGTGATTCTATCCAGAGCATCCCAAGAAATTCTTCAACTAATTCCAGAGCTTGCTGACTACTCAGACCTGTTGCAAATTGCCAAATCAGCAAGGCTCCACATGTTGCTGCGACATCAGGAGTGGCCTCATCTACAACGCTTAGTTCTTCACTACTCCTGTCGCCAGCCTTCATGAAGAAGAACCGAGACCGAGAGAACGAGATAGGCTATTCGAGCACGAAGACCTCGGTTCAATGGACAATCCGAGGGGCTGCGATGCGCGCTATGATACATGATCGACGGCTTGCCTCCGGCCCAAAGACCCTCGGATGGGTCGGGCCATGACGACCCACCCAGTGATTCAGGCCCTGGAAAGCCTGATGAGGGAAATCCCCAGAACAAGGATACACTCACTTCTGCAGAAGCTCCGCGTCCACCCAGTATCCTTGGACCTGCGAAGTCGACGGCTGGTACCTCAGCATCCACAGAGCCCGCTCAGCTCTTGTTGAAGTCTGCATTCGAGGTAGCGCCCAGCCCGCATCGTCGACGTTCCAAGTATGTGGCGAAGGCTATTAAAAGCCAAGGCACTCAGAACCGTGCCCTCGCCAAGGCAGTCCACAACGTGTGGAAGAAGACTGCTGAAGCCACCGCTACTGAGCTTCAGGGGCTGAAGTCTTCTATATCTCAATCAGTCGCCCCTGATGTCTCTGCGCTTATTTCAAAAGCACTGGCTCAGCAGCAAGACAAATTTGAATCTCATCTCAGGATCTTTCAGGAGAGCCAAGCCAAACTACTTGAGGAATTTCAGGCTTCCAAATTGGCTCATACTGAAGCTATTGCTGAACAATCCCGGGCCACAGCATAAGACTTGATAATATTCAACTGGTCCTGGAGGATAAGATCTCTGAGAAGCTGAATGATTTTAAGGCTGCAGCTGAACTCTCCTACAAGCAATACGATGAAGCTCTGACTTCTGAGAGGAACGAGCTGCATGAGGCACTGACAGACTTTAAGGATCAAATTCAGTCACTGTCAACCTCCTTCAACGACCTTGCGAAAAAGGTACTTATCCGTACCCATTTGCTATTGATGATGCCAAAAAGGGGGAAAGTAAAAGAGGGAAGAAAAAAGAGTACCGAGCCAAAGAAAAGGCAAGAAACAAAGCAGTGCGAGAAGCCTACTCCTACAAAAACCACAAAATCTACAAAATCTTCTAAGGGGGAAGCTACACCGAAGTCATCTCGGACTCGAGACTCGAGACGGGTGAGGCCCGGGGTGTCCCAACTGCGAGCACGGACGAGACCGGCCCAAGTGGCTCGAGATCCCGGGCTACTCATGCAACCCGGACTCCTACCGATATCATCAAGGAGGTTGCGAGTATGCTTTGAACGTAAAGAGGACTCGAGATGATGAAGAAGAGGTTCCTCTACCTCCACCTGTTCGGGGAAAAGGTAAGAAAGTAATGGATCTCCCGACCCCTCCTCCAAAGAAAGAAGAAAACCAAGAGATATATTTCTGGCGAGGAGGAGGCTCAGATAGCGGCCGATGAGAAGCTCGCTAGGGAGATTGTCGATGATGAAGCTGCCAACAAGCATAAGTCTAAGCCTACTAAAGGAAAGACAAAGGCACCAGCACGCGGTGGAAAGAAGAAAGCGCTCGCTAGGTTGCCTCCCGTAAAACTTCGGAATCGAGGATGATGAAGATAGGGAGAGGCAACAACAACGCAAAAAAAGGCACTCGACCGCAAGGTACGTCCAAAAACAAATCCAGTACCTCTGCGACTCCGAACAAGCTCCTCGAAGCCTCAAGAGCAAGATGCGAAATTGAAGCAATATTCGCTCGAGATGGAGAGATATCTCTACCGAGGAGAGGAAGCTAGACAGTTAGAGGCCGCCGAGCGGAGGATACATTTGGCGGACCTCGAGGCACTCGGAAATGCGTCCGAGCAAGAGGCCAGCCGAGAGTTCCTTCGAAAGCTGACATTCCTTACCGATACAGAAGGTTCAGGAAACCAACTGATCGAAAACACATAGATGGCCGAGATCCGACGAATGGATGCCTATTCCGTTCAATCCAGAGATGGGAATCGGCCAAGATTGAGTTTATCAAGAGAAATTATTTCTGGAGATTCTGGCCTGAAATGTCTAAGGCTGATGCCTACGTCGAGTGGATGGCTGTTACTGAACCTGATCTTTACCCATATTTGCACAGAGTCGTAACTGAAGGAGTAGTAGTCAGCGTTCCTGAAGCAAGAATCATTCCCCCACCCAGAAGACAAGACGACTCAGTCCATCTCGGAGTGATTGAACAAGAAGTGAAGAATGCTGCGATGAACAGAGGTCTAGAACAAGATGATCCAGCAGACTTCGCTGAATACTTGAAGCTGAGGAAGAACACGTTCAAAATGTATGGAGTCCCACTGCCTGAAGATCAATCTCAAGGTTTCATGAATAGGATTCAGCAGTTTAAGGGTTCTCCTCCTTTGTTCTCTTCTTAGCTTAGCAAGATTTGTATTGTACTTAACTGACTATCATATATATACAATCTGCTTTTTGGCTTTGACAACTACTTGTTGTCTAAATAGCCGTGTTTGCTTTATGCTTTAACACTCAGAATCACTGAAGTGATTACTGACACACACACACTTTGTTTATTTACCTGTCAGTTTTTGCTCAGTTAGATTTCTGATAGACTAGACTTTCATAGAGTTATTATTTCTCATAGGGGGAAATTGTTGCATGGTGGAAATTGTTGTAAAGAGGGAAATTGTTCTGCTCTGTCTCCCTCAGTAGTCTAGCACTTACCAGACAACTCCACTGATCCTTCTTGTAATTATGTAAGGAGCTATGTTCCTGAGTAAGTTAGTGTTTAGCATAGATGATAGGTTTTGGCATCATCAAATAGGGGGAAATTGTTAGGTGATGATTCCATCCTCAGCACTGTTACTCTTAGTGGGAAATGATTCGGTCTTAGACACTGATCTTAAGCTCAGTAGCCTTGTGCTCTGTACTTGTCTGAAGATTTGAAGATCCCAAAACCCTATCGATTGGTGAACCATTCCGTTGTATATGTTGTTTGTCTCCCGAGGTTTCGGACTCGGTAGACACTCTGCTCCGGTCAAGGCGCTCGGTAGCTTATCCGCCTCGGCACCGGTGTAGAAGACTCGGTGATCTTGGACTCGGCGAGAGCAAGATATGCGAGAGAGTCGGTTGAACCGAACTCGGCAGGAGTAGTTCACTTGGACTCGTAGCCGATCTTCGATAGACTTATCTCAGCTGTCTATCTACTGAATACAAGGTCAGACTCAGCATCGGCAGACAATCTTCTGAACTGTCAGATCTTTTTGAAATGCAATCAATATAGTCATATACGAGGAAGAGAGAAGTCAGCTTCAATTAGCCTCGAAGTCTGTTCTGTCTCAACCACTTTATTCACCTCGACGAATGACAAGCATACACGTGTCATCCTACCTACTAAAGCTGCAAGTCAACACTTTCCGAAAAAGGAGGAAAATGCACTGTTACCTACGTTAAAAAGAGCCGTTTGCTACCAAAAGAGAGAGAGAGAAGAAGATCGTCTCCAACGGATCTATTTCAATCTCTGCTCTATAAATAGAGGGATTATTCAAGAAGAATACACTGAATGCACGAACCACAAAGCAAAAATCCAGAAAGCAGTCAACGAGCAAAGAACCCAAAGAACAAAGTCTTAGCAAGAACTTGAAGAACAATCTTCCGGCGAAAGACTACATTCTAGCTTATAGGGAATCAAGCTGAACCGACATATAAAGCCTCTAGTATCCAAATCGACGTTACACGAACTCAAAGCTTACCTTCAGCTGTTCGTCGATCTAGAAGCTACTCTCTCATATTCCCTATCCCTCTAACCCTAAGCTCAACTGTTCTTATCTATAGCTTAGACGAAG
The DNA here is from genome assembly GCA_028984105.1 of Lavandula angustifolia. NCBI lineage: Eukaryota > Viridiplantae > Streptophyta > Magnoliopsida > Lamiales > Lamiaceae > Lavandula > Lavandula angustifolia. The sequence continues at coordinate 27,335,382 of CM054808.1, forward strand.
GAGTTCATCTTTGAACCTGATCCTTATTGTATAAGGACTCCTTCACTGTTGGAGAAAGTTTGTCAAACACTTCTAAGTTTGATCGTTGTAAACTGAGACTTGGATCAGTATAAAAACCAAGACGCGGCTTTGCCCAGTGCGCAAGCTGACTGAGACTAACTCAGGATAAATAATAGCCTCCTGATCTTTCGGGACAGTGGACGTAGGATTTGAGCGATATCCGAACCACTTTAAAAATCTCTGTGTCGTTTACTTACTATTACATTGATTTTACTATTCATACCGAACATCATTTCTTAAAATCAATCAACTGTCTCAGCATACTGAACTGAATATCTGCTGAACTGAGACTTTCATAAAACGTTTTCACCACTCAACTGATTTGGGCCTACACACATTTCCGCACGCTGAACTCTTACTGTAGATACTGAATTTCTGACTCAGTCAGCTAGCAGGTCTCAGTAGAGTCAGACTCTTTGCCGCACACGATTCAGAACAGCTGTTTGGTCTCTGCGGCTGTTGCGATCGGACACCATCCTGAATAGGACTGTTCGTGTTCGAAGTTGAGAAATCGAATCAGGTGTATTCACCCCCCCCCTCTACACCTGACCGTACACTCGGGACCAACACTGTTCGTTCTAATTACCGGCAGCATTAGCCTCCTCTCCATGATACTGCAAAGATGTGTGTCCTCTTTGACCACATGCACCGCATGTGTGTGATCAGCCATCGTGCGCGCAGATGAAGAAGAAGATGAAGAAGGAGGAGGATTCCTCTCCTTAAACAAACGATCAAATTTGTCTTCGAGTTGGCTAAATTTTTCCTCCATTTTTAGCCCAACCTTCATGTCTAGATCGTCTAGAAAGTCTCCACTCAACAGATTCACAGATTTCCTTTGCATCCTTGGTCCTTTGTATTGTGATGTAGACTCGGCAATGCCTTCAATGATTGCTTTTGCATCAGTATAGTAGCTATTAGCAAAGCTACCCTTCAATCCAACATTTACCATGGTTTTGGACTCGTCTGTCATTCCTTGGTAAAAGCATTGCAATAAATCCACATCAGAAAAACCATGGTTTGGGCAGCTATCAACTAGCTTCCCAAAGCGCTCCCAGTATGCTCCAAAAGACTCGTCAAGCTCTTGAGTAATTCCTGAAATCTCCTTTTTGAGTACATTCGTCTTCGAGTGAGGGAAATACTTATCCAGAAATGTCTGACGCATCTAAGCCCAAGTAGTAATCGACCTAGGTCGAAGTCCAGAAAACCATGCACGGGCTCCGTCTTGAAAAGTAAAAGGGAATGTTTTGAGTTTAAAAGCATCCAAATGCCCTTGCCTGTGCAGATCATAGACCTGATTGAATCCCTCCAGGAAAGAAAAGGGATTCTCATTCAGCTTCCCATAAAACTTTGGACACGTCGCGACCAAATTCAGCTTCACATCTATCTGCTTAGTGGTGGTTATGTTAATTGGTCCGGGCAGGTCCTCTCTCAAGTTCCTCGAACCTGAGTTCATTTTCAGATTGTCTCCTTCTTCGTTAGCCATGACTCCTTCCGAACTGCTCTCTTCAGAAGACTGGTCCGGTTAGCCAGTTAGAGCAGTTTCGACTTCTGGCTCGCTGGTACTATCACCAGCTTCTGTTCTGTCCTCCGTATGGGTAGTTGAAGCAGTTTCTGCCTGCGACAGAACTGGTTGCCTTTGCGGCTTTGTTGCCTTCCGATTCCTTTTCGCAGTCTTTTCAATTTCGGGATCGAAGTGTAGAAAAGGGCGGGAAGGCATGCTCATGCAACACTTAAAAAGCACAAAAGATCAGTAGGAAAAAATAAGCTAAAAATAACACCGTTCCCCGGCAACGGCGCCAATTTGGTGATCGTTGTTTTCACCAAATAATCCTGCAAAAATTGCTAGAACTCAGATTAGTATAGCAAACAGGTATCGAACTCAGGGAACGGAGAATTCTAAACTTAAAATTCCTATCAATCGAGATTTTTGGTTAGCAACCACGCAATTTTTGGATTAAATAAACTAGGCACGAAAATTAAAATCACGAAACTTAAATATTCGAAATTAATAAGCAAGCAAACGGGTTCAGCAAAATGTTCCACACGCACGAACAATCGATCATCGACACTAAAGATAAATTAATCCACTTAAATCAATTAGTTATAGGATACCGTAATTAAACTGACACATCCTCTATTCCCCCTTAATTAATTGGCGATCGCCATGGTGAACATTGAAACAACTACTTCCCTAAATTAAATGCAACCTACGTTGGTGGACAACTAATAGATTTAACACCTAATCAGTTTTAAGAACCAAGGGAACCCAATTTAGGAGCCTACTCGTATGGTGGGCATCTAATAGTCTCCTACCAAATTTATCCTATTGTTCATAGAACAACTTGCTACTTATTTAGCATAATCTCACGAGAAACGATGGAAGTACTAAATTAGCTACGAATTAAATTAAACTAGGGTGATCAATCCATAGTTCATAAACCTTACTTATCTAAATTAATCCATGCGCATAATCCCAATTCAAGAGTTGAAAAGTAAATAACATGAGTTGTTAATCAAGGCTGCACCTAATCGAACGAAATTGGAAACAAACGACGGTGGCAAGTGATCGGATCTCCTCTCGTCAATTAAACTGAATGGCAATAGATGATTCTCGGCTTCGATTTCGGAAAGATCAGAACAACAGTCGGTTGGCTTTAGCTTCGGAAGGACTGGACGGCGACGACACATCGGCTTCCAGTCACTGAACGACGGACAAGGCTACGGTTTCACGGTGGTCGGCGGCTAAAGATTTGTGCTGGAGTCTCCTCAAGGCTTCGGCAGTGATCAAGATGAACAAGAATAATATGATCTCCCCATCTCTCTCGCGGCGCATGCATCAAAATAAATAGTTAGGGTTTTTCTTCTCTCCTTGTAGAATTAGGAATCTTCTTCACCAAGCATGGAAAGATTGGATAATTTTCTTTCCATCTTTAAAATCTTCTTTATCCATTCCTTCCTTCTACGTAAAATTTCTCCAAATAAACCCTTTAATTCCTTGATTTTTTTTGCATGCCGCCACATCATCAAATCATCGCCACATAAGCCCGGGAATCTGCAAAACAACACAGAAATACAATTGAATCGCCAAAAATGGCGCCAAAATAACGGAATTTGAATAGTACGAATTTAGACTCATCAAAAGGATCAGATGTTGGTGGATCAATTAAACACTAGTCTGGAAATATTTTGTATTGGGTTACTAATTAAATATTATCGGATTTTGGGAGTTGGGCATAGTTTATGTTTAGCCCATTAGTTAGTATTATTAATAGGGGGCAAATATTAGACTTTGGCAACTTTAGACTTGGATGATTATCGTTTGAGCAAGAGCAATTTTGGCTCTTGATCAATTGTTAAGAGTAAAGGAGATGAAGATTGAAATCCCAAAACTAAGTAATTTATTAACCGAATTGAAAGAAACCAAACGTTCATAAAAGAAGAAGAAACGACAATCAAGAGCTAAAAGTGCTCTTGCCCAAACGATAATCATCCAAGTCCAAAGCTGCCAAACCCTAATCCCTGCTGCTACTAATAATACTAACTAATGGGCTAAACATAAACTAAGCTCAACTCCCAAAACCCGGCAATATTTAATTAGTAGCCCAATACAAAATATTGCTTAATTGATCCACCAAATTCTTTCTCCGGCCCCAATATACTCTATGCGTAACATAGCACTGTTTCAAACTTACACAACTGATGCTATTTTGGGATACTTTTAAGAATCATTGCTCTTTGTGTATTGAAGATTAAAAGAGAGAAGAGGTGAGCATATACCTCTGTCGGCAGTAGAGCAACTGGCTGGCAATCCAAACCAGAACTTATGTGATACCCCTAATTTTCCCTTACAAGATTTAGAGGAATATTTGAACCTTTATCCATAGATTAGAATATTGACATCTCGTGTAAAATTCTTTTAATTCTAACCGCATTATATGTCTAGAAGAAAATTTGTAATTAATATGGAATAAGGATCCCGTATATAGGTTAGATTGCACATGTGTATAAAATTTTTATGAACTAGATTCTTGCAACTAGTAGAATATGTTACAAACGTTCTTAAGGTGGAATTTAGTAAACTATGATCTATGGCATTCCGCGTAAATTACGTATTTCAAATTAGCATATAGGAGTGTGTGTGACCTTAGTGTTAAAAGCTATGTGGTGTGTGCATACGTGTTGATTTTTAAACTTTATATATAGTTGGTTACAATTAGAATCAATTTAAATGTAAATAAAATTAAATATTCATAAAAAAAATGTATTTTGCATAACTTAACATTTCATCTCCACGTGTCTTTAAATTATGTGAGTTACACAAGTGAGCCAGCAAACCTATAAGTCTAGAGATGATATATAAGGATATTTTATTAGTGCAAATATATATATGTAAATTGCCAAGTTTTTCATTTGCATAAGCGTGAATCGGTTCTTAGTAGAGCTCTAGCTGAAGGGATATCATAATTTTCGAAAACATTCCCACACGTTTGGAAGATTTCATTGATAGTAAGGTATTCATTCTTGGATTCTTGGCGTTGTTTCCCTACAATTTCTGGTTATCAATAAGTTGATTTAATTCATTTATATCTGGTATAGCAATTATAGGATTTGCACCCACTTTAGGTAATTATATGATGGTGTGTGTTTAAATTAAGGAAGCTCACGTATTTATTTGGTTAAGTATCATTGAAATTATTATGAAATCCTAGTTGTTAATTGAAAAGGATAAGTTAAACGCTCCCTCAAATTCATATAATTGAATTAATTAGGAATAAATTGTAATCATGCGTCGAGTTGCAAAGCCAGTTCCTAAGTGGGTATTATAATTAAATTAATTGTTAAAATACATGGATCATTAGATTATCATATTGTGTATACGTTTATTTTAAATGATGTGGAGGTATATAATTGATTAAACTGTTGTAGATGCTTTAGGGAGATTTCAGAATTTAATAAGAATTCAAAAACCATAGTAATCAAATAATTACTGAGATGATTGGTTTAAACTTTCTACTACAGGAGTTCATAACTTCAATTTAAGGAAAATATTGACCAAATATATATCAATAGAAGATCAATTATTTAATAATTAGATATACCTTGAACCATATCCAGCAAGTAGCGATCTTTAATTAAATAGGTTTACTTAGTAACCAATGTACTGGAAAAGAAAGTGTTAGATAGATGCAGTAGCAGCTAGCAGGGGATATCTCAGTCATGATATTAGATACTAATTAAATTAATAATAAGGTATGATAGGTAATCATGCAGGTTAAAGATTGTACGTGAAACTCCAGGAAATCGGAAATACTAGCTTACCCGATTTTAAACCTCTGGTGATATTAAATAGTTGTTTTAGCGAGCATAGGTATTAAATTTAAGATATTATTAGGACCCTTGTTCAAAGTTAATGAATTCATTTTGAACGGTGGAGTTGTAAATTTGTATTTAATTGCCATTAGGATTATCGAGTAATAAGAATTTGAATTACAACTAAGTTTAGGATTACTCTTGTAGGCTATATCGAAGAAGAGATGTAGCACCTTATCTTTTCAGAGAAAGTATCTCAGCTATACGAGTACTACAAGGTGGGTTTTACTTTCTCAAAACTATTTTGAGTTATTAAACTCTATGAAATGCTTGTTTATCCATGAAAGATGTTTTTGTGCGTTCTACTTGTTTAACGCTCTGAATTTAATCGATCGAGATTCTTGACTGGCCTAACACGCTAGTGAGAATTGTGTACACCATTGTTAGTAGTGCAATGGGTTGATCGCCATTGTGTGCTAACCAGTTGGAGAGGACCTATGAGCTTCGGCTTTAAGTCTAACGGTTGGGATCTCTGGGTCAAGACCCGAGATCAGATGTTTATGGGACTCATTGGGTTGTAGCCCAAAGTCCGAAAGGAAGGAGGTATAGAGTAAGAGTAACAGTAGAACGTGACAGTGCGCACACAATGAGATAAATGTTGGTATGACTGGGAGTGGCTTTTATTTTTAAACCTTCCAAGTCATACGATTTATACATGGATAAACTATTTATAAAAATGTTTATGAACTGTTTAACCCACTGAGTACACTAGTGCTCAGCCCAAACTATTTTCAAAATGTTTTCAGGTTGGGCGGACGGTGGTGACGAGCAAAGCTGAGGCGAGGGTTTCTGATTATATCTATATTATATATTGCTTCCGCTTAAGTTTAAATACTTTTATTAATAACTCTGATGGGCTTATCTTGTGTATTATTTTTGGGCCCTGTGATACTGGCTTTGATGATTAATTGCTTAAGGACTCAATTTGAGTCGAGTCCTTGAATATAAAATTCTTGAGTATTGTTCTCATCTTTGTTATAGCATGAGTCACCATTGAAAGATTTGTACACAATTTATTGGCTTTTTCGCTTGATTTATTCCAAATAATACAAACCCTATTTCTTTCCCCGCTTCTTTTCTTAACCCCCAGTCGCACCCTGATGATCGTGTCCTTCTCCGAAAATCGGGGCGTGACAAAGTGGTATCAGAGCATAAGTTCTTGGCTCTGTGGCCTAAAGTTGATTGTGTTGAGTCTAGAATAGTATCTCTAGACTTATAAGTGTTTCAGTAACCCTCAGCTTGCCGTCACACTGCCCTCAACAAAAAGGTATGTCTGAAATTTTATTTTAAAGCTATGTATGAAGGTGTGCGCGAATGGTGATTTGCTAGAGGCAATCACGAGATGAGAATGTTGTCGTGTTGGACAAGTCCACTCGATTGAGGAATATGTTTTCATGATGAATTTCTTTGGGATCATGATCATGTTGAAAAGTATTATTGTCAAGTTGGACAAGTCCACTTGACCGGTGTTTATGTTTTTCGTTAAGTTCCTCTGAGCTAAAGTGATGAAAGTTTGAGAGAAAGTATTTGATACAATGTTATGTTTTGTTATATTGAGAACTTTTATGCAGTATGACTTGAAATAAGTAAAGTGGAAGTGACGGAAAGTATAGTGATATTTTATGGTGATGAAAGAGATATTTCGTTATGTTGGATTTTTAAATCAATGCAACTAGAAAGATGATGAAATGGGAAAAGAAATGATGAGATACGTAGTGATAGTGTTGTTCTCTTGTAGGACTTGAGGAGGCACAAGTTGTTTAATAAGTTGATAACTCTTATGGCTTTGTAATAGAACACTTTACAATGATAATGGTTTAAGTACTCATGCTTAAACATAGAAGTTGTGCCTTCAATTTACTTAGATGCTGTCATACGTGAGAGATTAGTTTCTTATATAACATTTTCACAATAGACGGTTTCATTTGGTGCGCTACTGAAACGGGTAAGCCACCTCGTACTCGACAACAATATGAAAGTTGCTTTCACCGTATGAGATGATTTTGACTCATAACAGTCGGATTCATAGGGCTATACTTTGTCGATTGACGTAAGACTAAAGTAATTGTCACGGACCTTGAAGCACTTCGTTGTTTTATAGAAAGAGTATGTTCACAACGGAGAGCAGAAAATAATGAGAAAATAAACGTTAATCTCAATTCTCGTCGTAGAGAATGTTAACCGATCCAGAGTTGGAGTTTGTTATACCGGAGTAGTCACAGACAATTGATAATGATTGAGATGCTATAGACGGTACACGTGCAGATAACGACGACCGATGTGCTTGATGAAATGCAAGAATTATGGGTGATATACTATCGTCTTCTAATTTATACAAACGTATATTTTTTCCGAAGAGTAGATGTAAAAGGACTTTCAACAACTAAGAGAGGATGATAGAAATAAGGATTTTTAGGGGTTGACATTAGATTTTAAATAGATAGTTATGATGATTTATCTTGGTTTATTTCCTTTGACTTGTTCAGTAAGTTGTCAAGTTCTCCTTTCGACATGAATCTTACAAATATCTTGACAACGGAGTTGGGTCTTGTTTTTCCGTAGCCTAGACTTGAATTGATAACCATATCATTTTATATACATTGTGAGGTCCTTCTCAAATGAGTCTTGTTGTGCGTAACAGTCGCCTATCAACATGTTCATCTTTATACTTGGTTATGTGTTGTTTGAATTCTCTTTTCAACAACGCATCTTGATATGCTTTTTTTCTTGAGAAGGTGATCAGACTATTATCTTGGAATAATATCGTAGAACTTTGTTTCGGTATAAGATTGAAATATTTTTCTTTTAAGTCTAGACTAGAATCTCTAGACTTTTAAAAGTTCGTCAACTATTTTTGGGTGTTTCATACAACACAATGTTCTTGTGTTTTCCAACTTTCGTAACAAAGTTTTGTCATGTTTGAGACTATGAGCTCATATAACCCTTGTTCCGGAATAATTGTCAGCTTGGTTTTCAAACCTTTGATTCAGTTTCAGTAAGAAAAGAAATCAATTTGAGTTTCACAATCCCTGATAAGATAGTGGTATCTAGCGTGAATATGAGAGCGATCACGAATGAACTGATATATCAGGTGTTGTTGACCTTTATAGCATAGCAAGATTATGCTGAAAAGAGTGTGATCATAGAGAAACACACTAGATCAAGTATGATGTGTTTCAACCCTTATAAGTTAGACTTTCACTCTGAGCACGTTAGAATGAATATGAAAGAGAAAACTTATAATGCTTATAGAAGATGAAGGATTTTGTAAGTACTACCTCGTGTGGTTCGACGGTAGATTAAGATCTATCTTCTCAATGATGAAAATAATTAACATGCCCGTGCAGCACGTCGCAAGACTAATCATGTTGAAGAGGTGGCATTACCAGAATACATCACATACCCTTAATTGAGTACCTCAACAACGGAGATGACGAAGGAACGCTCAAATGCATGATGTACTCACCTATGATTTAGTAACGTATTTATCAATCATCGAACTTCCACTTAAATTGACGGCTCTTCTACGACGGCATTTATACGGATGGTATGATTGATAACTTCGTCGAGCCCGAGATTCATTCGGATACCTCACGCATTATTTTCTTACTCCTTAAAGTTTCACCTCTTCGTCGAGCAAGATACAACTTTAAGGCACGACCTTTAGGCAATGACTTAATGATTGTACGAGTGGTACCTCTCTAACGATTCTTTAGAGTACAAGCTCAGCTGGAGTCAACTGTTGCGGACAAGTCCAAGAACTTAGTATTTTTGAGACGGTTAGATCAAGATCACACGATGTCGATGCTTGACGCGAAGGTAAAGACAGGAGTGACACTACCTTCATTTTACACTATCTTAATATATATTGGAGTATGATGTTTTTGACACTCGATTCTGAACGATGAGAAACAAGATTTGATGAAGACTAGAAGAAGTAGATGCACAACTATTTAAACTAGCATATGATTATTCTTCTTCTTATTATTATTTAATTATATGGTTGGGAAGTTTATTACTTAGGTTGGATCCTTCAATTCACTTTCTTTCGACTAAACAGTTAGGCCATTTTTGGTACTTTAATTGCCGGAATCCATTTCGATAGTTCATCCCAACAGATCATTCTGTGTTTGTTTGAACTCCATTGAAAGTATCACTTGATAAAATTATGATTGCCATTGTTATCCAATTCTCTTTGATCCCTAATTTTATTTTTGATTCTATAATGAGTTTTTCTCTATATTGGTTATATAGTGCAGTTTTCTGCCAAACTGACTTGGATGTAGTAATCTAGTCATGATTTTCTCTAGAGATATCTATCTCAAATCCAACCCAATTATCGGTTCAACAATATATGATACATGTTCAGGCTCCCAATATTTTAGGAACTTTAATATTGTCTATAGTCCTCTATATCCATCAAATATTAAATCTTTGTAGCCTCCAAATATTTGATCTTACAGTGATTAGAAGTGAGATCATTTTAATTGATTTCATCTTGATTAAGATTGAGAATAAAGTTTTCATTTTCTTGTTCCTCTCGAACTTGGAAGAATGACTTTACATTTCATTTGTTCCATTCCTCCACTCAATTTACCAGCCTCAGTAATTGGTCATAATTCATATCGAAACTTGATCTCTGATGATTATTCCATACATCTGTTTCTAACCTCGTTGAAATATTTATTTGATTCATACATTTATGAATATATTCTTCTTCCCCTTTGACAGTATAACCGGACTCATTTCGTATTATGTTTTCCTGAGATCCATCTTATTATTTGGGCATCGATACTTATTGTTCCATCTATTCGTTTTAAGCTCATTGAACATATCCTTTGATTGATGGAAGTATGAAACTTTTCTGAAATATCTCTATTATGTAATTTGATCCAAATAAAGGTTACGCAACATCCGTAATAGCTAAATATGCCCGAGGAAGATAAGTATGAGCGGAAATAAGGAGATAAATTATTATTAGATAAGATAAGTTCTCGATCGTATAATGATCTTTCAGACAACAATAAATAACGCTCTTATGGTTGAGAAGGGATTGTGTGTCAGAAATTAAAGGGCGAGACCAGAAGTTCGTAATAATGAATAACGGTCTACACAAGAGATACCACAACGCATCCCTGAGTAAACTAAAACAAGATCTCTCCACATTGATTTCTTGATATAACGGATGATTGATTTTTCTTTTATTTTTCTCCTCGGTAGCAACATTCCAATCTAATGACAGGAATGTGACTAGGTTCCTGATTTGCTAGTTTAGTTTTATACAATGCATGTTAATGGAAGTGAGGAGACCTCTTGGAAGGAAAGGCAGCGTATAACTCGTAGCTTCAATAACTATAATTTAAGAGCATAGTGAGCAGACTCACGAAGCAATTCCTTGGTTGGAAGAGATGAAGAAAGTTGTAAGTTTGTTCGTGTTTTGGGTCCAGAACTTGATCAACAGATGATTGAGAAAGTTGATCACATCAGGCGACGAATTAAGGAGACCCAAGATAGACAAAAATTATATACCGATAAGCGCCGAACTGAGTTAGAGTTTAATGTGAGCGATCATGTTTTCCTTAAAGTTTCTCCTTCTAAAGGGATTGTACATTTTGGCAAGAGGGGTAAGCTATAGCCCAGGTAGATAGGACCATTGGAGATCCTAAAGAAAATAAGCCCTGTAGCCTAAAAATTGGCTTTGCCGCCTAGTGTTGGAGATGCATACAATGCTTTTCATGTTTCCCAACTGAGAAAAAAATGTGTTTGATCCTAAATATGATGAAGTGGCCCTGAGTCCAGATCTAAGTTATGATGAAAGACCGGTGAAAATACTTGACCGCAAAGTTCAGATATTGAGGAACAAACAGATTCCTTTAGTAAAGGTTATGTGGAAACACCACGGACAAGAGGAGACTACATGTGAACTAGAAGAAAAGATCAAACATCAGTATCCTGAATTACCTTATAAAGGTACGTAAATTTCGAGGACGAAATTTTTTTTAAGGAGGGAAGGATGTGATACCCCTAATTTTCCCTTACAAGATTTAGAGGAATATTTGAACCTTTATCCATAGATTAGAATATTGACATCTCGTGTAAAATTCTTTTAATTCTAACCGCATTATATGTCTAGAAGAAAATTTGTAATTAATATGGAATAAGGATCCCATATATAGGTTAGATTGCACATGTGTATAAAATTTTTATGAACTAGATTCTTGCAACTAGTAGAATATGTTACAAACGTTCTTAAGGTGGAATTTAGTAAACTATGATCTATGGCATTCCGCGTAAATTACGTATTTCAAATTAGCATATAGGAGTGTGTGTGACCTTAGTGTTAAAAGCTATGTGGTGTGTGCATACGTGTTGATTTTTAAACTATATATATAGTTGGTTACAATTAGAATCAATTTAAATGTAAATAAAATTAAATATTCATAAAAAAAAATGTATTTTGCATAACTTAACATTTCATCTCCACGTGTCTTTAAATTATGTGAGTTACACAAGTGAGCCAGCAAACCTATAAGTCTAGAGATGATATATAAGGATATTTTATTAGTGCAAATATATATATGTAAATTGCCAAGTTTTTCATTTGCATAAGCGTGAGTCGGTTCTTAGTAGAGCTCTAGCTGAAGGGATATCATAATTTTCGAAAACATTCCCACACGTTTGGAAGATTTCATTGATAGTAAGGTATTCATTCTTGGATTCTTGGCGTTGTTTCCCTACAATTTCTGGTTATCAATAAGTTGATTTAATTCATTTATATCTGGTATAGCAATTATAGGATTTGCACCCACTTTAGGTAATTATATGATCGTGTGTGTTTAAATTAAGGAAGCTCACGTATTTATTTGGTTAAGTATCATTGAAATTATTATGAAATCCTAGTTGTTAATTGAAAAGGATAAGTTAAACGCTCCCTCAAATTCATATAATTGAATTAATTAGGAATAAATTGTAATCATGCGTCGAGTTGCAAAGCCAGTTCCTAAGTGGGTATTATAATTAAATTAATTGTTAAAATACATGGATCATTAGATTATCATATTGTGTATACGTTTATTTTAAATGATGAGGTATATAATTGATTAAACTGTTGTAGATGCTTTAGGGAGATTTCAGAATTTAATAAGAATTCAAAAACCATAGTAATCAAATAATTACTGAGATGATTGGTTTAAACTTTCTACTACAGGAGTTCATAACTTCAATTTAAGGAAAATATTGACCAAATATATATCAATAGAAGATCAATTATTTAATAATTAGATATACCTTGAACCATATCCAGCAAGTAGCGATCTTTAATTAAATAGGTTTACTTAGTAACCAATGTCTTTGGAAAAGAAAGTGTTAGATAGATGCAAAGAGCGGCTAGCGGGGGATATCTCGATCATGATATTAGATACTAATTAAATTAATAATAAGGTATGATAGGTAATCATGCGGGTTAAAGATTGTACGTGAAACTCCGGGGAAATCGGAAATACTAGCTTACCCGATTTTAAACCTCTCGGTGATATTAAATAGTTGTTTTAGCGAGCATAGGTATTAAATTTAAGATATTATTAGGACCCTTGTTCAAAGTTAATGAATGCATTTTGAACGGTGGAGTTGTAAATTTGTATTTAATTGCCATTAGGATTATCGAGTAATAAGAATTTGAATTACAACTAAGTTTAGGATTACTCTTGTAGGCTATATCGAAGAAGAGATGTAGCACCTTATCTTTTCGGGAGAAAGTATCTCGACTATACGAGTACTACAAGGTGGGTTTTACTTTCTCAAAACTATTTTGAGTTATTAAACTCTATGAAATGCTTGTTTATCCATGAAAGATGTTTTTGTGCGTTCTACTTGTTTAACGCTCTGAATTTAATCGATCGAGATTCTTGACTGACCTAACACGCTAGTGAGAATTGTGTACACCATTGTTAGTAGTGCAATGGGTTGATCGCCATTGTGTGCTAACCAGTTGGAGAGGACTTATGAGCTTCGGCTTTAAGTCTAACGGTTGGGATCTCTGGGTCAAGACCCGAGATCAGATGTTTATGGGACTCATTGGGTTGTAGCCCAAAGTCCGAAAGGAAGGAGGTATAGAGTAAGAGTAACAGTAGAACGTGACAGTGCGCACACAATGAGATAAATGTTGGTATGACTGGGAGTGGCTTTTATTTTTAAACCTTCCAAGTCATACGATTTATACATGGATAAACTATTTATAAAAATGTTTATGAACTGTTTAACCCACTGAGTACACTAGTGCTCAGCCCAAACTATTTTCAAAATGTTTTCAGGTTGGGCGGACGGTGGTGACGAGCAAAGCTGAGGCGAGGGTTTCTGATGTATATCTATATTATATATTGCTTCCGCTTAAGTTTAAATACTTTTATTAATAACTCTGATGGGCTTATCTTATGTATTATTTTTGGGCCCTGTGATACTGGCTTTGATGATTAATTGCTTAAGGACTCAATTTGAGTCGAATCCTTGAATATAAAATTCTTGAGTATTGTTCTCATCTTTGTTATAGCATGAGTCACCATTGAAAGATTTGTACACAATTTATTGGCCTTTTCGCTTGATTTATTCCAAATAATACAAACCCTATTTCTTTCCCCGCTTCTTTTCTTAACCCCCAGTCGCACCCTGATGATCGTGTCCTTCTCCGAAAATCGGGGCGTGACAACTTATCTCCAGGATGATGGTTGTAAATTCTCTACCTCCTTCCAGAAATTTTTCTATGAGGACTTTATCATCAATGCCCTACCAGAAAGTGAAGACGTGATTAGATATATGACTGATTTCATTCAGTTTTTCAGACTCATGCTCTTGATGAATGATGAAATCTCATGATAATTTATCATATGACTGCAAACTGTGCAATGTTGGTAGGGGAAGTATAGATTAAGATGAGAAAATACACATATCAAAAGGGTGGAGCTAAACTAAGGGCTACCTCTGATATAATTGCATTAGCTTTCTACAGAGAATCAGTCACACCATAAGCAACTGTAACTCCAATACTTGATCCCGCCCTTGTGGGTTTTACCTACAAATGTATTACAAAAGCAGGACTATAGAGAAACTTGCGGAGACACTATGTTTTTCAGTATCTCCAAATACTCCAAGTCAAGAAACAGTCTTACCACAACTTTTCCTTGTTCGACATCCAGATGATTATTAACAAACCAAGTTGACAAATTAGTTTCTTCTAACACGTCATGTCCCTGAAAAATATTCTTTAAATATCTAAGGTTTAATAAAATGTAAATCAGAAGTCAAAACATGTTTTTTTTTCTATAAATTAAAGGATTATGTATATAAAAGGAGAAAGTTCAATAGGCCAGGATATTGAGTCTACTATATAGCTAACACCATGAATAAGACTAAATAAACTTTAATCTTAAAATTAGGAAATGGTAATGAAACTAATGCAGAGAGTTAGTCACAAAAGTTGCTTGCGAGCAAAAAAATTACATGAAACAGTGGAGAAGAATATAACAAGTTTGAAAACTATGTAACATGGCACCTGAAAGTTACCTGCACCACGAAGTTAGGCACAGTAACGAATCCTTGTTTGTCAAGCTCCAAAGAGGCGTCATGCTGCAAACAATCCAAATCAAACAGGTTTAGCTTTTGTGTTTAAGACGCGTGATACATCAACTTGTTCCTCACAGTTCTGTCATCAGCATGTTCTGTTTTCATTACATTATTTAGCAATCCAATTTATACTTGGCAAGTCTTTTACAACAAAATAATTCATATATATAAGTCAATTTAGCATTTAGGTACATGCAGGCAGGATTAAGGATCAATAGATATAAGTAGAATATGACTCATGAAATGAGAAAGTTACTTTGTCAAAAGCAGTACGACATTCACTAGAATGAGTCCCGACAAAAGGAATATTTGATTTCTCCAGTAGCTCCTGGACAACAACATCACAGAAGAAAATAGAAAAAAACATATACAATTTTGGACTTCATTGGAATTGTATTGACAAATAAATATATTTTTCAGTCATCAGAATCTCACTTGAATGCCGCCATCTTCACCAAAACGGCCATGTATAACAGGAAATACTATATCCACAGAGGTGGCAAGGTGTTCGACAAATTCAGACAATGATTCAAAACCTTGGGCAAGGCTGCAATCATTTTGTTTAATTTATCAAGAGAAAACATTATCAATAATGAGTGAAAGGAGACTGGATTATCATACCTTTCAAGTTTGAAATCAAAATCCGCAGGTGTGTTTGAGTATACCTACAACATTAACAAGAAACTCAAAGACCTATATCGAAAAAAGCATCTAAGTAGAGACTTTCAAGTATCTTGAAAGAGGCAAAGGCTTCACTCAGATAATAAATAGAGTTAGACTAATCACCAGACTATCTGATAGCGAAATGTTAAACACCTGGAAGTTATACCTATAAACTCATGGGGCACTTCACTTATATACATTTCCCTCGCTATAGACACCTTGGATTTCAATAATAAATTCATCATATTTTTTCTTTGCCTTACTGAAGTTCTAGTTCCTCGGCCATCAAAATCAAGGCTATTCAATTTTCTTCCTCGCTATTCATGTCTCATGATCCCTCAAAATCCTACAAAGAAACAACAGAGGAATCTGAAAGATATGGGATAAGAAGCTCACTGTCCTGAGCAGACGATATGTCAAACGCTTTCATGTTGGAGTCCAATGTAATAGCAGCTAACATGCTAATCATCCCCCTATCACAACGACCAAAAATTGTTAAGGAAAACTCTGGAGTCCGTGACTATTCTACCATAATTAGTAGTCCATTATTTATCAAAGTCAAAAATCAAAAAAAGAAAAATCGCATACCTGAATGTGATCAAGCACAGAGCGAGCTGAATTAAGCGAGATCCCGCGCTCAGCCGAAGGACCGCCGCAGATAAGTCCAACTCTCAAAATCCTACCTTCCTCACCCGCGCTACGCTCACTCGCAACCTCCGATTCAGTAGTTGTCACGGACGCTTTTACCACTCCAACACCGTGAAAATGGCGTGGGCAAGCTATACTCCGCCATGTGAAAGCACGGCAAGTAAAGGATGGAGGACTATGAAGCAGTTGGCTAATTTCACTGCGGCGGATACTTGAACTCAATGCGGCGGAAGAGGCGGCCATTGGAGTCTCGAATTAGTGCGTTGAGTGCTTTTTACCGGTGGACTAGCCGGAGATCACCATATATAAAATAATAAAATATACATATACATGAGAGAATAGATTTTGTAGTTTACGGGCTTTATATATTCGGCCGGCAGCGAGCGCGGGTAGTGGGAATAAGTGATTAGTTTTGGTCGGTAACTGTTTTTTCCCCTTCTTTATGAGGAAAAATTAGCAGTTATTGTGAATCTAACTAGTAAGCTGAAAGCTGAAAGCTAGAAGCTGGGGTGGAGCAGCTTCAGCAGATTCTCTATTTTCAACCCAATTTTAGAGAATCTCAACTTTAAGCTGGGAGTCTCAAACCCCTCCACACCAGCTTAAAGCTGAAGCAGCTTACAAAAAGCTGTTTCAAACACCCACTAAGTGTGTTTGGAGTAGCTGAAGCTCATTGATAAGTCTTTGAAAGTCTTTGAACCGCCTTATTTGAAAATCAGTTAGTGTTTGGAAATAAGTCTTGAAAGTGGGGAAAATAGTGTTTGAGAATACTGCGATAAAGTTTTATTATTACTTTTTAAAAGAAATTCTTTTTGCCCTTAGTATTACTAATTATTATTTATAATAAATAATAAAATTAAGAAATAATTGATATTCAATATTTATTTTTTGCTTACAATTTCAATCTAATACTATAAAATACTAAATTAATCTAAATATCAAATATATTATAAAATTATTTCATAATAAATATAGTATATAATTATATGTTAAATATTATTTATTTGTATAAATTAATCATACAAACAAAATACATAAAAATTCCTCCATAAATTTTATGAAGAATTGAGAGAGAGAAGAGAAGAGATGCGGCGGATGTGATAAAAATGTATCCTCACAAAGTATTAGGGTTGGGGATAGTTCTGGAATTAGATAAAATTATTAAGGGTAGTTTGGTCCGAAAACGCATAGTTTATAATTTGAAAGTGGCAGTCGAGGTGGTATGGATTCTCTATTTTCAACCCAATTTTAGAGAATCTCGCTTTAAGTGGAGTCTCAAACACCTCCCTTAGCCTTAAAGTGAAACTTACAAAAGTTGTTCCAAACACCCACTAAGTGTACACGAAATTAAAAGGTCATGCATTTAGGCAATTGTTTTAAAAATTGCTAATAAATTTAAATTGTTATATTCATAATTTAAATTGTTTAGTTATATTGCTTTTAATAAAGATCTTGGGTGGTTTTAAAGCGTATATATTTCTATATACATTAAAGATAAAATTGTAATGATACGGCAGATAAAAACTAAAAAAATGATTTAAAAAGAAGAGTGCGTTAATCATCATTGCTAATGCAAGAAGAAGCGATTATAAATAATCGAGCAATAGAGAAGTTATTTTATTCAGGTGGTTGGAATCTTTCGTCAAACGAGAGTGCTGAAGACAAAATTAGAGCAACAAATTTGAATATTATATGATAAAAGAACGGGTTAATAGCAACTAACCTCCCTATGGTTTTACTTATGTGCAAATTCTCCCCTTTGGTTTTAGAAGGTGTATCAAGCTCTCTTATGGTTTACACAAAAATGTTATTCACATCCATGTGGTTTTACATAGGTTCAAATTTCTCCCTATCATTTCTCGTAGGTGCGCTAAGTCTCCTTGTGATTTGTAAATTGGTGCAATCCACCCCCTCTGCTTAAATATGGTGAAATACAATTGCAAGGCCACTTCATGGTTTAATAAGTTTTTATCTTAATATTTATGATATCATCTTAACATATGTATAATATGCTTGAGGTATATTTGTCCAAACAAGCCAAAAATCGGGCAAAATAACATGTAGGGGGCAATGTGCACTGAAATAAAAACTACAGGGAGGTGTACTGCACCTTTTTTAACTATAAGGAGGTAAATTACACCTTATCGAAACCATAGGGGGTTAAATTGCACCTAGCTCTAAAAGAACACAAAAAGGCAAATTCAAACAAAAGACGGACACAGAACACAAATCAAAACAAAATGAATATTCAGTATATAAAAAATAGCAATCTTTATTACTCAGTAAATTAAGATAATCCCAATCACAAATGTGCATAATCCTCACAAGTTTACAATCATATCGAGCTCTTCAGATAAGCCTATCTATGTAGAACTTCTATACAAATTCACAACAGAAAAGAAATTATAGAATTGACAGCTATAGTAGCAATCTGATAAATGGTAAATAATACTTCCCTCATTGCAAAGAGAATTTTCAGAGCCAAATGCTACTTAGGTAAGGTCATCCTCTTCGACTTCTTTCGCCTTTATATTTTCCTTCACCCTCAAAAGGAGTGTTGTCCTCCAAGCATCCTGTGGAATTCCAAATTGAAAATTATACCTTCAGCAGAGGAATACGTGTTCAAGATTTCAACTTATGTATTATAATATAAGGTGGACACTTGACAGCAACAACTTTATTTAGGATAATTCTTTATCTTACTGTAATAAATCAAAGAAGCATAAATTTACTAGAAAAATATTTTTCTTACCAGTTTGGTTATGCTATCAAACTCCTTCACTGCAACAGTGAACTTTGCTGCATCTTCCTCATCGAATGCAACTGCCAAATCCTAATAAGCTCAAAACAAACACGCATTGATGTTAGGTGTTTAACAAAGCAATCTTTAATACAAAGTCTAGGATATGGGAGCAGCTTTATGCTGCATCACAAATCTCACAAGACAAAAGGGAAAATACTTCAACATCCAAAACACAATTACACAACTACTACTTACAGCTAAAAGCTTGCACTCCCGGGTCCTTGAAAATGTAGGATCCAAGTCCTATTTTAGAAGTTGAAAATACGTGAGTAGTGCGTACTTCCAATATGAAGGAAGATTTCAAATTATAATCAAGAAAAAGACTTGCCTGATATTTATCTAGAGCATTGTTTATGGCTACAACATCTCCTTTACATAGTTGGCAGATTCCAGCATTAAGAAGATGTCCTCGGGCACCATACTTCAGTAAATTGTTGTTCAGCGAGTAGCGAGCCACCTCTTCATATATCTCACAAGCTTTTTGGTACCTAATTACAAAAGAAAGTGATCTCTTTTTATGGATAAGGATGCTTCAAAAAACCACATTAGTCATTTTTGTCTACTTTCATTTCACATGACAAGAAAGTTTGACTGTGCTAACAGTTTTATCACAGCTTAAAACCACTCTACTTCAAGATTCCTAGCAATCATTAAATTTTAAATATGAAAAAAGATGTGTAGTGTTTACTTACTTCCCTAATTGTGCGGAGAATTCCGCAACCTTTTGCCTGCATTGACTTGCAGAAGTGTTAACTTCCTCAGTTTGAAAAAGGTCAGCAGCCCGCTCAAAATAGGTAATTGCTTGATCAAGATTTTGTTCTTTCTCATACAAATCACCAATTTCCTGAAAAATTAAATTATGTCAGCCCTTATTTAACAGTCTAACAAGCTCCCCACCCAAAAAGTACTCAAACACTTCGTGCAACATCTGTTTACAACAATGCCAATCTAGAGACATGACAAGACGAAAGATAAAAAATGCTTACAGTTAAAAAGTATTTCATTCATAATCTTTACCTTGGTGTACCTTGCGGCCATGTTGAATCTGTTCATTTCCAGCTGCATGTTTACTGCCTGATCTAAACACGATATAGCCTCTGCATAATAAGATCAAAGCAACCCAACATTTTACTGGCTAACTTCTGTGCACACACAACCTACATTTCTCATCCATGTTGCCAAAAACTCCAAGAAGTCATAAAATCTAATATAATATCAACATGTCCATACGTTTGGGAGAAATTTTCTTGTAGCAATTTGCTGCATCCACATAAGCACTAGCAGCTTCGTGCTTACTGTCCAACTGCAATGAGTTAAGTTACAAGAATCACTTTCACAACTCAATCACAACATCAGAGTGTTACGATATCCCACATCGCTTCCACATGAAAGTGTGGAAGGTTATATAAGAGAGAGTCAACCCTTGACTTACAACCATGGTTTTAGGTTAAGTTAAGGCTCCCTATCTTATATGCCTAACAATTGGCGCCGCCTGTGGGAACCTGACGGACCGCACGTTGCGGGAAGGGGCTACCCGATGTGTGGGCATAGGGGTTGCCACCACGGATGTGGAACCTGCCACCCGTGAAGTGGGCCTTCGATGTGGGTTGCCACCCGGCGTGTGCCGTCCGTGGACGTACGGTTTCAAAGGGGGATGAATTGTTACGATATCCCACATCACTTCCACATGAAAGTGTGGAAGGGTATATAAGAGAGAGTCAACCCTTGACTTACAACTATGTTTTAGGTTAAGTTAGGGCTCCCTATCTTATATGTCTAACACAGAGCATTAATATCGTAACTAAAATTACTAACCTTCAGATAACAGCTGGCCAATTTGATATAAGCTGTAGCAGCTCTGTCCCCTGAAGAGCAACAGAATCGTGAATTTATTAGCACTCATCTCAATTAGAAAGTTTTCATTTCATCCCCAATTTATAAACCGTCTTAAATCCATATTCTAGAATTCTCAGCTATGAAAATACTTGGGGTAAGCAATCTACTCCACAAACATAGATATTCAAAAATAGTAAATTACATCAACTCTGTGTTGAGTAAGAATACCGCAAAGGCAAAAAAAATGAGTCAAAATAAACATTGCGAACATTCAGCTACTGCACATGATCAATTCAGACAAGAGAAATTATCAAATCGCACTGTAATTAGGGACAAAAGCTGATAAAGCAAGGAGGAAAACTGACATGATTTTGATAGTTTGAAGGAATTGGCGGCTTTTTGGTAGAGATCGGCAGCGTCTTCGTACTTTGAGCCAAAGAAGCCCCATCCTTTGATTTTCTTCTCCGCTTTCCGCTCGAATTCCTCGCCTTTCCCAACATCTTGATACCCCATTATTGCTCCGATCGGAAGAAAAAGGGGTCAAAATCGGCCAACCGATCACCTTATTTTTCTAGTGTTCGATTTTCTTTGAATTTTAGGATCGAAGATCGGTCTAAGACTTCGAAGGAAAGAAATCGACTGCGCCTTGAAACTTTTTACTTAAAGACATTTCTGTTTTTTACTGTTAGGCTGGGAGTTTGAGATTTTCACTTTCACTGCGAGGGGAAGTTACGTGCGGCTTGCTGGTTAATTTGGAGTAGCAACAGCATTTCCACCCCCCCCCCCCCCCCCCCCCCCCCCCCAAAAAAAAAAAAAAAAAAAAAAAAAGAGGAGGGGGGGGGGGGGGGGGGGGGGGGGGGGGGGGGGGGGGGGGGGTCGGATTGGTTAATTTGGAGTAGCAATTGCATTTTTCTTTTTTTCTCAAAACAAGGAAACATAATTTGAACTGTAAATCCAACAGTTATAGTATTACTAATCTTTCTTGTTTGGGAAAAAAACTTACTTAATTAAAATTATTAAAAGAAAGATTAACAAGGTGGTTATATAATTTTGTTTAATTTTGCCCATAATCGTGCATGCTTAAGGAATTGGTCCTTAAGAGTCGGACTATAAAACAGATTGCGTGTTTAGGCCCGCTAGTGCTAATTGAACATATGTTTATATAGAGGTCAGAGATACATCTTCATCAAGTGGTAACTCTAGAAGAATTTTTTTTATATAAAGAATCATATTGTTAATTGACATATGTTTACAATTGCAATTTATTTAAATAAATCAAAATCGAAGTTTTAAAACTACATATTTGAATATTTTAAATTCTTAATCTGTCTCTAAAACGAACTACATATAAATATAATATAAAACAAACTTGTAGGATGGTGCGGATATGATAGGAAGACAAATTTATATAGGAAATACAAAATATACATAATTTATATATTTTTTATTTATAATTCTTATATGTTTTTCTATACATAAATCCTATAACTTTATAATTTTACTTTCATACAAAAATATTTCAATTTTAATTATTCAATAAATAAATAAAGAAAGTTAATTACTTCATCTCTATTTAAAGAACCCTTCGTTTAAGATCCATTCCTTATTATATATATTGACGGTGATAGCATAATTATGATTTATGATTTCCGTGTCCACACCAAAAACATTTCAGAGCCTCATAAAAACTTGCATATAATTTTTAGGTAATATGTCAATTTGTGAAAGAATGAACATATTGGAGTGGGATCTCTCTTTATTTCATATGTTTTATGTTTATATCAGTGCAAAATTTACTGGACATTTCCAAATAAAATATTTATGAGTGAAAAAGTTGTTCCTTAATTTTTTTTAATGTGCAAAGAAACCCGTTCCGCTATAGGTGTGCATTAAGTAAACTTTATTCATATTAAATATATAGTCTGCAAATTATATAAGAAATATTAACCACACATATTAATTATAAGTGTTAAACTCACACAAAACATTATTGGTAAGTTTTAAACTTGTAACCAAAAAGTTTACGTACTTTAACTGTTATTTTATGCCAAAGAAACAAAAATATATTATTATTTTTTTCATGTATGTAAAGGGCCATTAGAAAGAGTATATTAACCAATTCACCATCATCCCACTCATAATTGGGACCAACATTTATTTTAGTATAATTTTTGTGGGGGTGTTTGAAAGATAATGGCATTAACATGGGATGTCTAAAATATTTTTATTTTCCTTAATCCCCATGCGGTGCAACTTATACAAGAATTATCCCACTTACATTTTATGATGTCAAGTATGTTATCTGATAGGCCCAACACACTTCGTGCCCAGGCCCATCTGAAACATTGCAGCCCACTTACTTGTTTTGGCCCATCTGATGATCCAGCTCACGCGGTTTAATCGAGTCGTTTCCTTATATTACGCTGAACTGTTACACTTGACCTACCTATATAAAGGACAGATTGTGTACTGTGGAGGCAGCGCAGCTTCGAGATCTTCTTCTTCCTCTCTCTATACTTTTCGAATCTTTCTTTCTCTTTTGTGAGTTAGCGAGTGATTCAGTGTATATTTGTGAGGAATCTCTGTAATAGTTTCGATCGGTCTGTTGGCGCCGTGTGTAGGTGGTGTGGTGGTTGTGATTTGGTGGTCTGAGCCTGTAACTATATAGATCTGTTGTCTTGTGTTATTATCTTTGTTTTACATTCTCAGATCTACGATCCTATCAGCGAGCTTTGGTTGCTCTATTTGCTAAGTCACTCACCTCTTGACTGCCTAGGTTGCGAAAGGGCAGTTCTTCGAACTGTAACCCTAGATCTAGTGCAATCCCTCCGACAGGTAAAAACGAGGTTCAAAACTCTGAAACTCGCTCTGGTAAATTGGCTTAAACCTCTTGTTTTAAATTATTAGAAGCTGCCGACTGGTGCAGATAGGCTTGGGACTTGTTTGCTGGTAGATAGATCTACCATCTGGAGCAGTTAGGGTTTATGTGTGATATCTATTGACTGACTCTGTGTGTTTTCTGTGGTTCTGTGTTCTTTTGTGCTTTTGCTGCTGTTGAACTTCAGATCTCTTTACTTTGAGTTTCTCTGATCTGTATAGATCAATTCTCTTAACCGTATTGTAAGGTTTATTCTTCCTTTTATTTGAAATCGATACAGTAGCTTTGGTGACCCCCTGCGCCCAGGACAAGAGCATGTGATTGCGAGCTGGGAAATCTCATAGCATAAAATAGTGTAAGATATCAACCCAAAGGGGTCAATATCTGTGTTCTGTCATTTACTATGGCTTTTGTTTCCTCTAGTGGAATCGCCACCTTTAATGGGAAAAAGATTTCAATTTGTGGAAAAAGAGAATGACTGCTATCTTGGTTGAAAAACATGTATCTGTTGCTATTACTCAATCTTATGAAACTGATTTATCTGAAGAAAAAAAAAATGCAATCTGAGATGAATGATCTTGCCTTATCTGCAATTACCTTGAATTTGACTGATTATGTGCTTAGAAAGGTAGAACATCTTGATTCTGTTAAAGATGTGTGGGATAGACTCAATGAATTATATACGAAACATCATTTCCATCTAAGATGTATTTACTTCAGAGCTTCTTTAAATTCAGATTAGATATGACTAAGGATATAGATGAGAACCTAGATGAATTTAACAAGCTTCTGCAGTTGATTAAGCCAACTGGGGACACTAGCATTGACAACTATGAACCTATTGCCTTACTGAATTCCATTCCTGAAACTTATAGTGATGTACAGTCAGCCATTAAGTATGGGA
This sequence comes from Lavandula angustifolia, assembly GCA_028984105.1. Lineage (NCBI taxonomy): Eukaryota > Viridiplantae > Streptophyta > Magnoliopsida > Lamiales > Lamiaceae > Lavandula > Lavandula angustifolia. Next base: position 27,360,156 of record CM054808.1, read on the forward strand.
GGGACAGAATTGACCTTGAGACTGTGGTTAGTGCTTTAAAAAGTAAGGAAATGGACTTAAAATTCAGTAGAGAAGTTAGGGTAAATGAACATAGTACTTCATATCAAGTTAGGGGCAGAACTAGTGATAGGGCCAGTTCTTCTTTTAATTCTGATAAAGGGGGAAAGAAGCATAACCATAAAGCTAGATCTAAGTCTAGAACCAAGGGTAGAAAGTGTTTTAACTGTGGGGAATATGGGCATTATCAAAAAGATTGTACTTCACCTAGGAAAGGAAAACAGAACAGTGAACATAAGAGTGTTTCTAATGCTTTACTGGGTGATATTTTCTGAACAAAATGTGCTTGGAAAATATTTTATGGTTACTGAACCTCAAAACCTCTCCTCTGTGAATACTGTAAATTCTGTGCAAATTAATGAATGGCTTATGGATTCTGGAAGTGCCTACCATGTTTCTCCTTTTAAAGAATGTTTTTCAAACCTAAAACTTGGTGATTTTGGTTATGTGATAGCTGCCCATAAAGACAAATGTTCTGTATTGGGAATTGGTGATATTTGTCTGAAGTTTAAATTTGGTTTCCAATATACTATGAAAAATGCCAGATTTGTTCCTGCTGTTGCATGTAATTTACTGTCTTTTACTGCCTTGGAAAATGATGGTTTTGGGGGAAGTTGGGGAAATGGTTGGATGAAGGTTAAAAAGGGGTCTTTAGTGGTTTTTAAATCAAAAAGAACTAATAACCTGTATTCATTCACTGTTGTACCTGTGTTACCTGCTTCTAATGTGAATGTTACTCTTCCTGACAAAACTGCTTTGTGGCACTTAAGACTGGGACATGCTAGTTCTAAGAATTTAACAACTTTGAGGGAATCTGGAATGTTTGGTAAAGATAAAATCTCTGACCTGCCTTTCTGTGATTCTTGTGTGATTGGAAAACAACATAAGGTATCTTTTCCTATTTCTGCTTCTCCTGATAGAACTGTAGCCTCTGAAATTCTTGAATATATTCATGTTGATGTGTGGGGTCCCTCTAGTACTCCTATTCATAGTGGTTGTAGGTATTATTTGTCTATCATGGATGATTTTTCAAGAAAAACATGGTTATTTCTTTTAAGACAAAAATATGAGGTTTTTCAAATGTTTTGTGACTAGAAAACTAAAGTAGAAAACCAAACAGGGGAGAAAATTAAAGTTCTTAGGACAAATAATGGTCTTGAGTTCTGTAATTATCCTTTTGACAATCTTTGTGTTAAATCTGGGATTAGAAGACACAAAACTGTCCTTTATAACCCACAGCAGAATGGGGTAGTGGAAAAGATGAATAAGACACTCCTAGAAAAGGTTAGGTGTATGCTAGAACATGCAGGGTTGTCTAAAAACTGTTGGGGTATAGCTGCCTTAACTGCTACATATCTCATAAATAGGCTTCCTTCTAGCTACCTCAAGGGGCAATGCCCTGAAACTATCTTCTCTAGAAAAACTCCAGATGTGTCACATCTAAGGGTATTTGGATGTACTGCCTTTGTTCACCAAAGAGGGGATAAGTTAGAACCTAGGTCTAAGAAATGTGTCTTCCTAGGATATCCTGATGGTGTTAAGGGTTATAGATTGTGGGATAGAAGTCAGCCAGGTTTTAAAATAATAATTAGTAGATATGTGATTTTCAATAAGTTTGAATTTCCTTGCTTACATGCTCCTGTTCCTGCTTCTACTTCTGATACTGCTCCTTCAGAGGTGGAGCCTAATCCCTCTCTGTCTAAGCCTATTTGTCATGATTGTGATTCTCCTGCTTCTGAAGATGATGAGTCTAAATCTAGTATTGACAATTCTATATCCAGTAGTGGTTCTCCTTTGTCTGATTCTTTGCATGATGCCTCTGCTTCTGCCTCTGATCCTGATCATCTGTCTGATTATGTTCAAAGTGATTATATGTTGTCAAGGGATAGAGCTAGAAGAGTTCCTCATGCTAATTCTAAGTATGATGATTATGTCATGCATGCTTTATCTGTGTGTGATTCTTGGATAATGAACCTACTTGTTACACATATGCACTGAAATTTGCCTCTGCTTCTCAATGGTTAGCTGCTATGCAATCTGAAATCCACTCTTTGCATGTGAATCATGCCTGGGTGCTTGTTCCTAAGCCTGATACTTGTTCTCTTGTTGACTGTAAATGGTTGTTTAAGATTAAATCAGAACCTAATTATGTGAGGTACAAGGCTAGGTTAGTTGCTAAGGGGTTTACTCAAAAAGAGGGGGTAGATTATTCATAAATCTTTGCTCCTGTTGTTAAACTGACTAGTGTGCGCATTATGCTTGCTTTGGTTGCTCATTTTAACTGGGAATTGAAACAAATGGATGTTACAACTGCCTTTCTTCATGGTGATTAAGATAGACAGATTTTTATGAAACAGCCTGAAGGCTTTGTTGATTCTTCTAAACCTAATCATGTGTGTTTGTTAAAAAAGGCATTGTATGGTTTGAAATAATCCCCTAGGAAGTGGAACAAAAAGTTTGATCAATGCATGATGTCTTTGAACTTTTCCAAAAGTTCATTTGATCCTTGTCTCTACTCTACCTGTTATGCCCTATTCCTATCTATTTGTTAATTTATGTGGATGATATGTTGATTGTCAGTCCTTGCACTAAATCCATTAAACATGTTCAAAAGTGTCTAAGTGAAAATTTTGAAATGAAAGATTTAGGTGATGCAAAAAGAATTCTAGGCATGCATATCTATAGAGACAGAAAACTTGGCACTCTTACTCTTAATCAGATTTCTTATGTTGAAAAGATTTTGAGTAAATTTTCTATGTCTGCTGCAAAAACTGTAATTGTACCTCTTGCTTCTCATACTGTGTTAAGTAAGGATCAATCTCCCAAGACTGATTCTGAAATGTCTGATATGCAAAAGGTTCCTCATGCAAATGCTATTGGGTTTGTGACTACAACAAATCCGCTTATTAGTGACGGATGTTTCCGTCACTATCCACAAATATTCCGTCACTATTTCTCTTCAGTGACGGATTGTGTCCGTCAAAATAATTTCGTCACTAAATATTTGGTGACGGAATATAGCTTCTGTCACCGGTTGGTGACGGACATAACGACGGAAAATCCATCACCGAGGTCATGTCGTCCGTCGCGTCCCGCATTTATGGGTCACGGTATGGTGACGGACATTCCGTCACGAACTAGTGATGGATTTGGTCCATCACCCTTTAGTGACGGAATGTCTGTCACTATTTGCTCAGTCGTATCGGAGAAAAAATGATTATGTTGTGACGGAATATCCGTCACCATTTTGTAACGGATTGTTTCCGTCACCATTCCGTTACCAATTTATAATTATTTTTACTTTTTTCCGTCACTATTCCATCACTATTTTTTAGAATTATTGGTGGAATATATTTTGTTTTCTAATTCTCCAATTCCATAAAAGCACAATATTTAACGAAATCAATGAGACAATACACACCTGAAAGCAATTTACGTACCAATAACATCAAGTTTTAGTAGATGTGAAAATAATAGTAGAAGTTTTCTAAACAACAAAGTTAAATATAAAAATGTGCATGTGCTCATAATGCTATTTGTATAAAAAATGTGCAGGTGTCATCCTCTTGTCTATGCTGGTTCGCAATCAGCTGTTGTAGTGCCTCTAACTTCTTTTCAAACGCCTCATCCCTTGCACGTTGCTCAACCTTATCATTCTCTATTTGTGAAGTCAACTCATCCACTCTATGCTTGCTGATTCCAGTACCGTGTCGGGTTCGCAATGAACTTGAAAGAGTTTACTATTACACTTGTTATCTGCTGCTTTTGTTTCAATTTTCTATTTGTAGAATGTCATCCTCTTCCTCCTCCTCCTCTAATGGAGTATTTGAACTATCACGAAAATTTTGCCTACTTTTACGAGTACAAGTTGTAATATTTTAAAGACAACAGATGAGGAATCTTCCACAAATGAGAAAATCAGACACGCTAGTCTAACTGGTCTTGTCATTCAGGGATCAAATACACTGAATTTGCAATTAAGAACTTTAATCAGCCAATATTAATTTAGATACTAATGACCTTCGCTGAACATAAACGAACTTTCACAAGAAATACACAGGAAGTATGTATTACAGTATTACACGAGTTCGTAAGACCGTAAGAGAATCTAATAATCTTCATTTTCGATCTAACACTCCACTGGCAAGGAAACCAAACAATGAGTTAAAAAAGAAATAAATCATATAAAATCAACCACGGAATCAAAAATACACTTTTACACTTTCGAGATGCATGAATTTTAGTTTAGACGGCTTTACTCAAATGTTGGAGTATGCAATTAAACCCATAAAATCCTCAATTTATGGCACAATCAAAATAAAATTAATCAGAAAGAGAGAGAAAGAAAGAAAGGAATTCATTGTGCCTTCAGACTTAAGTTGAATCCTATCGAAAAGATTATTCTTTATTCTTTATTCTTTATTCTACTATCACGGAAAATTTGCCTAATTTAAAATTTACATTCAAACCAAATCTATGCACGTGCACAAGCAATAAAAATGATGCATTAGTGGAAGAACCGAACCAGAGAGTATAAACCCAATTCAAAATCCCCAAAAGAGTAACAAATCTAAAAAAATTATATTATGAACTACTCAAATTTCAGAAAAACAAAAAATAAATCTATGGTTTATACTCATCTTCATCCCAGAAATATTATTAATTTCAAGTTTTGGAATCCAACACAAACATGTATATCAAAAACACAAAATCTGAACACTATGATGAAAGAGGGCGAAATGACTAACCTTCAAAATATATGTCTCCGATGCATGTATGATTTGTGTTTGGTTGAAGCAACGAATGAATACCAAAATATCTACAAATAAAAATTAATCGAAGGGAAAACGATGACTTGACTGCTGATTATTGAATTTCCGTTGCAAAGAAACAACGGGTTGTGTTTAGGGATTATATTTGCGAGAAACTTGAAGATGAATAGACGGTTTCAACATATATTTTGAAATAAGGAAGGTTTAGATATTATGGGGTAGTTCCGGATTTATGGAGATATACATAAATCATGGGACTTTTTGATAGATTTACCCTTTTCTAATTTAAAAAAATTACAATATTTGATTTATTAGATTAATTTAGACCATTGATTGAAACAAGATCTACTATCTTATTGTATTTTTTTCTATTTTTAGTTGATGCTTTCCTTCAGGCTATTATCACTCTTCTAATTTATTAATACTTCAACTATATTCGTTTCGTAAGAACATATAACTATTAAACAACAATAGCATCATATCATTAATTGTAACTTGAGTATTATTTATCAAATTCAAAACCTGTATCGGAAGCATGCTTTGTTTGACTTGTACATGCTTGACATTTGTTACTTCTTTTAATTGTTTGTTTGCGATTTTTTATTGTACAACTCCATAGATGTCATATCCTATATATGATAATTGTTTTTGGCAAAAATTGTGAAATAATAACTCGGATATAAACAATGATTTTTACAATATGAAAAAGAATATATAATGCAATAAAAAGGGGGAAAAAAGATGGGGCTAAATTACACAACCAAAACTAGTGCCCCTTGAACCATGTAAACGAAAAAGAAATAAAACACATTCAAAATTCACCTATACAGGATTTATATATATATAGGATTGGTTCTTATGTGAACCATACCCTATATAGGATATATATATATATAATATGAAACATATATAATTGGTAATTTGTATGTTAAAATGGGAGAAAAAATAATTAATGCATACAAAACTTATTTTGGAAACATTATTCATATTAGTATTAATTGAAATACAATGAATAATATTTGGAGACAATATTGTCCAATTTGGAGACAAAGCTATTTAATTTGGAGACAATATTGTCCAATTTGCCTCTGAACAATTATAAAATCCTTCCACGCTTTACTATTTAACTACCTACTACAACTTTTAATTAATGAGTGAAAGAAAAATTGTGGAAAAACATCATTTATTATAATTAAAATATATATAGGTGAATATGCACTAAAAATACTAGGAAACTGTCATCTTGTAGTATATTCCTACAAGAAAATAATAATTAATCTAGAGACAGTACGGACACATACACACAAAATCTGACAGAATTTTGAATTTTGTAAAAAAAAAATAATCTATGGTTACCTAGAAAAATCCAACAATGAGAAAATAATTGTATACTCCCTAAGGATAAATAAGACTATATCATGGTGCTATTGAAATAGTAAAGAATATATCTGTCACTAAAACACGCTTTAATGAAATTAACAAATCGATATTTTAATTAGTGACGGATATAGCCGTCACTATTCAATCATAGTAGAACTATTATTTTGACATGTATTAATTTGTGACGGATGACTCCGTCACTACGAATTTCTTTTAAAAAATAAATTGATATTCTAGATAGTGATGGATATATCCGACACTATTCAAGCGTAGCCTGCTTCAATAAATTGGTGACGGATAAATTCCGTCACGAGGAAAAAAGAAAAAAATAAAATTATTTTGGTGACGGAATATGTCCGTCATTAACATTAGTGACTAATATTTCCGTAACTAATCCGTCACTATGTCTTAATTAAAAAATCCGTCACAAATCCGTCACTAATTAGTGACCCGTATTAAAATCCGTCACTAAGTTCCGTCACTAAATTAATGATTTGTTGATATTGCCTATGTTGTGAGTTGCTTGAGCAGATACATGTCAAATCCTGGTTTAGCTCATTGGAATTCTTTAAAATGGCTGATTAGGTATTTAAAGTCTACCAAGCATGTAGGAATCTGTTTTTCTAAACAGTCTGATGGTACTAAACTAATTGGTTATATGGATTCTAATTATGCTAATGATAGAGATAATAGGAAATCTACTACCTCATATGTGTTTACCTTCTATGGTTCATGTATAAGCTGGAAATCTCAACTCCAACCTATTGTTGTCTTGTCTACAACTGAAGTTGAATATGTTGCAGCTGCTGAGGCCTTGAAAGAGGCTGTTTGGTTAAAAAGTCTTCTGTCTGAACTTCATTTTCTGCATAAGGATGTGATCTTATATTCTGATAGTCAATCTGCTATTCAGTTAACCAAAAATCATGTGTTTCATGAAAGAACCAAACATATTGATGTTAGGTATCATTACATTAGAGACTTAGTGGAAAAGGGTGTAATTATAATTGATAAGGTACACTCTGATCTTAATCCTGCAGATATGGGTACCAAATACTTAAATTCCGAAAAACTGCAAACTTGTCTCAAGATACTTAAAATTGGATAGTCTTCTAATGATTTGTATCTATTATCCTCTCCTGTTTTTTGTATTGTTTTTCTCTTTTGCAGGACATGAAGATGCTTGAAGGAGAGGGAGGCGATGATGACAACATATGCCAATTGCAAACCTTCCCTTTGTTAAAGGGCACACCACCGATATGCCTAAGGTGGAGTATGTTATCTGATAGGCCCAGCACACTTCGTGCCCAAGCCCATCTAAAACATTGCAGCCCACTTACTTGTTTTGGCTCATCTGATGATCCGGCTCACGCGGTTTAATCGAGCCGTTTCCTTACATTGCGCTGAACCGTTACACTTGAGCTACTTATATAAAGGATAGGTTGTGCACTGTGGAGGCAGAGCAGCTTCGAGATCTTCTTCTTCCTCTCTCTATACTTTTCGAATCTTTCTTTCTCTTTTGTGAGTTAGCGAGTGATTCAGTGTATATTTGTGAGGAATCTCTGTAATTGTTTCGATCGGCATGTTGGCGCCGTGTGTAGGTGATGTGGTGGTTGCGATTTGGTGGTCTGCGCTTGTAACTATATAGATCTGTTGTCGTGTGTTATTATCTTTGTTTTACATTCTCAGATCTACGATCCTATCAAAGTATATTTTCAAGATCGACACTATTACTTTTTAATAAAGTATAGTATAAATATTTGGGAGTACTAGTTTAGACATTTTGATCATAAATGTACAATTCTCAAGTGTCCAGGTTAAAATCAGCCAGTGATGTAGATTAGGTACAAATATTTGGGCCTTTTTAATTATGAAAGACACATAACAAGCAAAAAATAAAATAAAAGGTGTTCACAATCTGTATATATCCCACCACCAAATATTTTAAATTGCACCTTTTCTATATCCAGCCTGGACCATTTTGTACCTCAGATTACATTATAATTTTCATCAGTTTATTATAGACTCATCAATATTTTCATGGGTTATTAGTGAAATAAGACACGAAATATAGCCGATTTGCATATTTAACACGAACTTTTAATTGTGCCGAATTAATGCATAAACTTTCATTTTTTTGCAATTTAAGACATGGTCGGATTCCCAAATTTTTCCGGCTGCCGGAGTGCTGAGTTGGACGTCTACGTGTACTATATGAAACTACGTCGTTTTGTACCTAAAAAAAATTGGCAGATTAAAACATAAACTTTGTAAAAGTTTCAATTTAAGGCATATCTCATTTAAATAATCACAATTTAAAGCATAAACTTTGATCAAAATAGCAAAGCAACTTAGCTACCAAATCCTTCACAACCTTCTACCTAATAGAAATTATCTAAAAAAACACTTATCCAGTCCAATCAAATAAAGAGAAACATAAAATCCAAATAAATATAAATTTTGAATTTATTTAAAATTTAATTTGAGTTCTTCTTTGGAATGTATGTCCTTTAATCGATTCTTTTTTGAATTTTATGTTCCTCTTTAATTGATTTCTTCTTCAATAACTCCATATCTTATCTTCTTTGCTTGTTTTCTGCTAAAAAAGATTTATGGAATTACTTGTACAGTAAATATTTGTGAGTTAAATAAATTTCTCTAATTATTTTATTTGGATTTTATATTCCTCTTTATTTGATTGAACTTGATAAGTATCTTTTTAAATAATTTCTATTAGGTAGAAGGTTGTGAAGGATTTGGTAGCTACGTTGTTTTGCTATTTTGGTCATAGTTTGTTAACTTTGCTATATTATGCACTATGTCGGTTAATGTTTAATCTCTGGTAGTACATGATTGTGTTCTTTTTGTTTTTTTGTACTATTTTGGTCACATCTTTATTGGTCTCGTAATGGTTTTTTTGGATTTTTTTTGGAATTCAATTCAAATAATCGAAGGTTTATAATGGAATAATCTAGCGAAACAAGCAAAATTTATGCTTTAAATTGTGATTATTTAAATGTGATATGCCTTAAATTAAAATTTTTACAAAGTTTATGCTTTAATCTGCCAATTTTTTTGAGGTACAAAATGACGTGGTTTCATATAGTACACGTAGACGTCCAACTCAGCACTCCGGCGGCCGAAAAAAATTGGGAATCCGATCATGTCTTAAATTGCAAAAAAATGAAAGTTTATGCATTAATTCGGCACAGTTAAAAGTTCATGTTAAATATGCAAGTCGGCTATATTTCGTGCCTTATTTCACTAATAACCCTATTTTCATATCCTTTGTTAACAATGTGGATGGATGTCTACACACGTCTCTCATAGACTCATTTCACTCTATCACTTTATTAATTACAACATAATACATGATGATAGATGTTTCAATTATTTACTCGCTAGAAAGAATCTAGGTCGGTTCAATAAGTAGAATATAAAAAGACACGATAAAGGTTCTGGATCGACTGATGACATAAAACCTATAATATACTCACAAGACAGTCCTTACCTAAACCCTACAGACAAAAATGAAAGGGAAAAGAGAAGACATAGAAAAGGGGATGTGTTGAAAAAGTAAGATAATGTAAGAGAAATTTTGTCATCCCCAAAATTTCCTTAGGATATGAAGAGCATCTAACATCAAATCAACAAAGAATGCATGAAAAAAAAATACTAGTTATTCTCAAACAAAAACAGTGCTTTGCAATTTAACCCGTAAGATTGTGATTGATTTAACTAGGAAAACTTTAAAAAGTTCCAAAATATTCAAAACCCCCCAGCAACGACGTCGTTTTGATGGTGTTGCACCACACGACAGCTATGACGATACTTTGATACTAATGATGTAAAATCAACACAGCACAGTGATCCATTCTATATCCTGTGTTAAGGTAAATGGCTCTCCGAGCGTTATTATACGCACAGTTTTCCGTAATAAAATACTAGATGCAGCACTAAAAAACTTCTTATATATATTTGGAGTTGTTAGCCGTGCTACATCAGCAGGGTTTTATCCTAAATTGCAACAAACTTCACACACTTGAACATTTTAACCACTTCTGAATTTCTTGCACAATGTTTATGGAAAAATAACAAAATTGTACACCAAACAAGAAATAACGCAAGTTGTAAGAAAACATGCAGATCTGGAGACAACTTAATATCGATCGTACGATCTTTACTTGTGTGAAGAAATTTATGACATTGATCCTAAAAATGCTAGAAATTGAATTAAAACTTTCAAGGGGGTCGACCTTGTCGAAAAATATATGGAAAAAGAGACATTTTAATTCGATCCGTAGCAAGTAAGAAATCATGACACAACGAAGATATTTTAGGCAAAAATAGTAACATATGGTTTGTTGTACATAGCCTGCAGATGGCCTAATAAAGAGGTGGTAGATGAGAAATTTTGAAAGAGCCTTAATATTAGGCCAGGTTTTTCGTTGCATGTTTGTACCTCAGGTGCTGCCAGCAGTAAAGTTTGATCTATAAGCAACTTCGGCTCGACTCGACTCGACTCATTTATTGTCCGAATTAGTTCGGTATGAAATGGGATGATTCTTGTAAGAGAAAAGAGTTGTGTGCAAGAAACTTGGATTGCTTTGGGCACAATTGGAATCTTGATCAAGACTCACCACCAACAATATTAATCTAGCTACCGTCGGTTTGCAATAGCATATGTGTCGCATTTGGATTTAAGGTTAATATTGCTGTAACGTCGTGGGTGGTCCTGTGTTGTTTTGTTTAGGGAAAAACTTTTATAGGTTGTAAAAGACAAGATCCCACTTCAACTAATACTAATTTATTCTTTCTTTCTAAGGGGTTTAGTGCTAACTCGGTATGTGGTTAGATGGTGCGCTCCATGATTAGCTCGAACTAAATTGGAACCGCAGGTTTTAATCGCAGTTTGACCGTTGTAGACAACGGACTTTGCCGTAACTGTGGATTTTGGCTACAACAATATATAATATTAATTATTGTCTATGACCATTTTCTTAGTAGTGGTGCGATCATAGGCAGATCCAAATCTAAATTAAGGGAGGCGAAATAGTAAGTTTGAAAATTTTGCTAAGGGTGTACATTTGTAATTTTTGGTGGACAAAATTACAATTTTTCAAGAATTACCAAGAAAGATAAGAGTTAAAAAATAAATTTTCATAATTTTGGGGTGATACTCCAAGACACCCTCTAAATCCATCACTGGGTGTGATTATAATTGGATAATTAGAATCGTTTAACCATCAATCACGATTCCGGCTAAAATTAAAAGTGGACAAGATCATAGATTTCGGGTTCAACCATTTAATCATTGTTCAGTGGACTTAATAGTGTGTATTTAATTATATTTTTCGTCTCATGGTAACCACCAATTTGTTAACTATTTACAATAGTAATATATGATAATACTACTGTGGAGTAGACTTGGGTGCACATCTACCAATGATACATATTTACTCATTATTGAATGTATGGTTATATACCTACATCGGTTGAGTGAGTTTAAACTTTAGGGTAACTTAAAACTATGTATATATATATATATATATATATATATATATATATATATATATATATATATATATAATAGCGATAATGGAATGGAATCTACATCCATCGCACCTACCCTAATAACACGTCCCATTCTTGTTATAAATATTTGAGAATCAAATGTTATATTTCCAAGCAATAAGCTTCGCTCATCATATATATATATATCCAACTCCTCCGGAAAGATGAGAATTAAGGTGAGTGTTGAGCGCGATGGAGAAGCAGGGCACGTGCACTACTAACTCACTCACACCATTTTCAGACAAAGCTAAAGCTTCTTCTCACTGAGTCGAATGAGTTAGTTCTTCATGTGCCTGCCTTCGCCATCGCGACCCACTCCACCTAGCTCGTCTCAAAATCACGCCTACAAAACCTGGTATTGCTCTTACCTTTTCATTTTGATTAAGGTTGATAAACCAGGTTAAGAGATCGATGTCTTTCGCTTTCCCGGTTGAGATCTCGTGTTTCATTTCGTCAATATTGTACTTACGTCATGACAATGCAAAGGAGACGTACGTATATACGAATGGAATGAAATACGATTTTGGAACGAATGATATCTTGATTATGTCTCGTTGCTCTTCATATATCTTGCTATCAAGTTGCATTTTGTTTAACTGGATTTGTTGAATCTTTATGGCCCCTGCAGAAATATAGATGTCTATGGGACCTCCTCTCTATTGCTGCATTTATGGCCTTAATTTCATATTTGTTCTGTCATCATCAAACTTGCAATATAATAATTTACAAGATATGATGTTGCCAAAATTAGATCTCATCTCAAAAAAAATTTATTTACATTTGAAAAATATAAGATAATGTTTTACATACATCTTCTTAATAGCTTCTCGTGATCAATGCCTTATATTAGTGTTTTTTGTGTGTCTCATTAGTTGAATTCAAAATTGGCAGTATTTGTTGAAGTCATAGAATATGGACCATTGCTCTATTTTTCTATTTAGAAGAAATTAAAACCAACTATTATTGGACTGCCTCATCTAACTTAATCTGATTAGGCTAAACGTCATTACTCGATTCCGGGAGGAGCTTCAAAGATGGGTCCTGCACTTTGAAAGATCAGTTCGGATTTTAGTTTAATAGGTAACCAATCTCGTATTTCATTTTATCAGTTCATCATGTACTTCATCATCTTCTAATCTTATTTTACGCGAGTATAAAAAAATTAAGTTGAGAAAAATCGGATCCGAGTAATATCCATGTAAATAATAGTAGTAATTTTTAATTAAATTGTGACTGCCTCTTAAGAAAATTCAGATTTGCCTAATAAGATTTATAGTGCCAATGAAAACATACTTCTCTTTGTACAGATTCAGACAAGCCAGAAAATTGTTTGAAAGAAACAGAAGTACTTGACATTCCATTTTAATATTTCTGCCCAACTCCTTCTAGTTTTGGACGTATGATAAGCAACTTTCAGGTGTGTAATGAAAACAACTGCTATTTACATGGCGAGGCAAATTATGATGTCGGTTCGTGTTCGCGATAACTCACAATATCGTTAATTAATCTATCAATTAGGTTGTCCCAGAAGGACAACATGGCGTGGCTCTTAATTAATGGAGTTATGACTAAATTAGACTTGGGCAAATATTTTAAATCATGTGTCCTGGGAGACAATTATAGCCACATTTAGGCCAACAATGAGTACTAACTATTTTAGCTCATAGAAATAGTAACAAGCTAGAGTTGTCTTGCAATAAATTCATGAATTCAAGTTGTTATTTCATTATCGGATACAGAAACTTCTGCTTGCAGCAGCAATCTTCCCGTTGCAACCAAAACATGTAAGAAAATACATCCGTCCTTTCCCTTTTCACTTCATAAGAAATACAGCGGTAGAATTTAATTAGGCAGCTTGACATAGAGGACATTAATTGATGGGACTCGAACGGATGACCCTTTTGTCGATATGCCACTTAATGGAAGCATGTAAGAAATGGCATGACCCTTAATTTCATCACTTTACAAATGATTATACTACGAAGGCCATGGTTTCAAAACCCACTAATACCGCTATATGTTAGTCTGTGAGCTATGGTTAACCTAGGGTAATTAACCCCTCCTATATTGTTTGCAGGCTAGAGTACATGAGTGAAATTTACCCAATGCGCACTTCGATAGCGGCGGCAGACTATCCACATCATTCACAAAAAAAGAAAAAAAATGATTGTACTATTTTGCACATTGTTAGCTGGTGATCGTTGTTTTCACCCAATAAATCATGCAAAAATTCTAGAACTTAAATCAGTATAGCAAACAGGTATCGAACACAGGAACGGAGATTTTAAACTTAAAATCTCTATTAATCTAAAGGTTGGTTAGCGACCACGCAAGTTTTGGGAAATTTCTAAACTAAAACAAGAAAGTAAATAGCAGGAAATGAATACAGAGTAAACTTATGCAAAGAAAACAGGTCCAGCAAGATGATTCACACACACTCAATCGATCATTGATACTAAAGATAAATTAATCCCTTAAAATCAATCAGTTGTAGGACGCAGATTTAACACCTAATCAACTTTAAGAACTAAGGGAATCCGATTTAGGAGTCTACTCGTATGGTGGATATCTAATAGCCTTCTACCAAATTAATCATATTGTTCTTAGAACAATTGTGCTACTTGTTTAGCCTAATCCCACGAGAAACGATGGAAGTACTAAATTACCTATGAATTAAATTAACCTAGGGTGATCAATCATAAATTAATTAATCTAATTAATTAACCAAGATTAATTTGGAACCTAAGTGTTTAATTATTAAAGCCTAAGCCTCACGAATTCATTAAGTGTGTGTAATTCACATCTCGTCGGGCCCTAAAAAGAATTTAGCTACGCATAGGGGTCCGACTGGGCAGGCGGACCTTAAAACTGGACAGAATACTAAACATGCTGAAATTCGGAAATAAAATACACGAAAATTATAACAACTTGACGAACTGATTTAGAACACGAATGAACATGAAATTAAAACTAAAGGATCAGAAAATACCAACATGAAGAATCCAAATCATCCAAATGATACGCACAAACCGAAATCTTCAAAGCTAAACTAAGAAACGAAAGCAAAATAGTATTTGTGTCTCCAAATCTGATGATCTCCAAATCTCGGTTCTCTCTCTCTTTGATCTCGTGCGCAGAATGATGAATAAAAGTTGTGATTTTCGTCCATATATCTCCCTTATATATGACTGCCCTCATTTCCTTGTAGAAATAGGTTTTCCTTATTCGATATGGAAAGATATTTATTAGATATACCATATCCAGTTCTTTCCATATATTTTCTTTTCCTTATCCTCCTCCTTCCTTCCACAAATTTTCGTCCGAAATTCCATCTTTTAGACCCCAAATCGAGCTTGCCACCTCAGCAACTCATCACCGCCACATCAGCATGAAAGATCTGCAAGACAGCACAGAAATACGGTCCAACTGCCCAAATGAGCGCCAAAACAGACAGAATTTGTATAGTACGAATTAGACTCATCATTAGCATAGTGTCGTTTTGTGGTAGATTAGTTTAGAACAACCCGACCTAAGAGGAGTTACGGTGTTCCAACCCTTTTAAAATTGTAAATAGGTCGTTGTTCACTTCAATATATAGCTAGGATGTTTCTTTGTTCCAAAACAATCAAGATAATAAAACCCATACATGATAATTAATTAATTAATTAGTGGTATGAAAGTTGCATGAGAGTTGTTTGTCATAGAAAGTGATAGCCAGAAAGATTTGACTACAATCTTAATTTTGTTTGTATTATCTAGTTGGAACACTATTTTGTGTTCTTTGTGGTGTCAAGTCACTAAACTCCATAATTTGCAGCATCTTGTCAGAATTGTTGTTGTGGATGATTAGCTATTCCAATTTGAAGTGACTGATTTTCCATCCTATTTCTCCTCTGCCAACTGCAGATGAACATGTTAAAGATAGCATTTCAAAGTCAAGTTTTTTTCCCCAAGCTCTTTAAGTAGAAAACCATAAGAGTTACTTAATAACTCCCTCCATCTCAAATATAGATGTCTAATTTATTTTTTCGTATGTTGCAAATCTATATGCCTATCAGCAATTCTTTTTATCTAATTAAATATTTCACCAACTTTAATAGATTTAATTAATATGATAATATAGAAAAAGACTATTTTATCCAACGTTTATAATAGCAAACACAATATGACATTAACTTTTTAGTAATTTACTTTAATTTACTCAAATTTTAATACCAACATTTATCTAATTTTCATATCATTAAATTTTTTCTTAATCTATATGAAAAGGCAAATGAGCATAGGGACGGATGAAGTACTTAATTAGTTCAACTTATCAATTAATGTTGATTAGAAATTTCTGTCAAATCTTGTCTGTACGTGTGTCTAAATTGATTATACTCTCCTACCATAAGATTTGATATAAAGAAAATGACATAGTATTGTTTTGAAAAATATTATAAGAGTTTTATCGATTAAAAATCCAAAAAGTAAAGATAAAATTATTGAACGAAGATCGAAAAGTCTCGTAGTTCTTGTTTCGTTTTTAGCAATTTTATCAAACTCTTTACTACTACTAAATACCATTAGTGTGATAGTCTAAATTCACAGCAATTCACCAACCCCGTTGAAAAGGAAATATGTAAGACTTCGTAGTGTTCTAAATAATGTTTATCACCTACTTAGAAGTGTTCAATCAAATGTTCACATCATCAGAATGTAAATGTTGCAACAATATGATGAAAAGTGGTAGTATATTAACTTGAATTATTGAAATAAAATTATCATAACCAAAGCACATGCACAAAAATTTATCAGGAGTTGCTACTCGTGAATTTAGGATATTATTCTCGTCTTAATTAAGTCGCAAAAACCCACATTTGCGAAAAGTCACAAAGCCCATCTTTTAGTTTAATAGCCTGCAAACCACACAGTGGAGTTAAACCATCTTTTAATTTAATAGCCTGCAAACCACACAGGAGAGTTAAACCATCCTTAATGTGACAAGGTGACAGGCACACACAGAACATTTCTAATGGAATTTGAACTTATGACCTATCGGTCCCGGGCCACCCACCTTCACCGCTACGCTATCCCATGAGGAAAACTCTCGTACAATCTTGATTTCTACTGTTGTTGTAGAAGTTTAGGGTATCATGGGCTTGGATTGGGCTAGCTTTTGTGAATAATTATTTGCGCTCTAACTTGGGATAAAAGAAATAATGTTAATAATTGTTGGTATTAATTTTGACACCGATATAAATGAACATGTAATACCAGGAAACGAGGAAGAAAATTCTTGGAATTCAAGGTTGTTGGTGTTAATTCATATTCTCAACTAGATGCTCCCCTTCTATTACCAGTGACGATTGATATCAATATACACGTCCCTTCTCCAACGTAAAAGAAATTAGAATCCCCATCATCGCCATGAGTGAGTCTAATACTTGTGGCTAGTCAAGCGTAATTTATATTTTCCATATAATTTATAAGTTATTATACAAGATCAAAACTAACCTAATAATGCGCATTTTCGTAGCGACCGCATAAAAATATATTATTAATAATCTATGGTACTCATAGACCATTACTTTTCTTTTGGGAGCCCCCCAGCCGGAAAAGCACGCGAAACCTCCCTTCTTTTTCTGGTTGTTAATACTAGAAGAAATTAAATACCGAATAGTCAGTCAAAATAACATAACTCCAAGAATAATGTATAGTTGACTTTCTTCAGTCAAAATAAATGCAAAGATGTATTAAAACACCATCTGACTTGGCAAATTTCACCAAATTCCCAATTGCAGAATCCTGGTTCATATGTTAATATTCTACAAATGCAAACGTAATCATATTAGAAATTCCAAGAGTTATGTAATAGAAATTTCTACCCGCATAAATTTAAGAATATTTGTAATCATATATCCCTCTATATATGTTAGGGATAGAGTCTATCGGCGAAGATCGAAGAGAGAATCGGGTGTGGAAAAAGGCGAGACGTTGCCTCGTTGGTTAGCCGACGTGCGTGGCGACGTGCATGCCATGCATGGCGTGATCGGCTGATTTATTTTAGTACTTATTTATATTAGGACTCTTATTATTAATTAGGACTTTTATTATTATTAGTGGTATAAGTAATTAATTAAGCCCATGCAAGAGGCTCGGTCATGTGAGGCCTATTTATATCCTAGTTTTATTAGGAAAAGACTATCTAGGGTTTTATCTCGGATCTTAGACGGCGTATAGTTACGCTTGGCCGGAAGATTTATCTTCCGTGGGACTCGATTTCGAGTTTGCTTTTGATTTCGTTAATTCAATTTCGTTTGGTTATTACAATTGCTTCTACAATTCCTTTACTCTAACAAATTGGTCCGACCTGTCGGATGACAAATACGAGACAACAACAGATGAAATCGAGAATGGATGAGTTGGAGAAGGGATTGAAAGCTATGGACGTGCGTTTATCTGGGGAGTTGTCGACTATGAAGGATTCGTTGGCCTCAATTCATGATTTGCTGAAGGATTTGCTGGCGGAGAAGCACAAGTCGGGCGAGGGTTCCGACGGCGGGACGCTGTCGAACCCTAATCTGGAAGATCTTCAATCAGCGGAGGGACCAAATTCTGCCGGTCCTGAGGCGGAGGCTAGTTCGGCAGTCACCTCGTTCGGAGCGCCGCAGGTTTTGTTGCCGATTCCGACATGCGTGTGGGAGGATGTAAGTATGGAATTTATTGGGGACTTACCCCATTCGGGAGATTATGATTGTGTTATGGTGGTATTCGATCGGTTGACGAAGTATGCGCATTTTTGTGGACTCCGCCATCCTTATACGGCGCGCTCCGTAGCCGAATTGTTTGTGAAGGAAGTAGTTAGATTACATGGGTTTCCGACGTCAATTGCTCTTGATCGACGTCCAATTTTTTGTAGTGAGTTTTGGCGAGCGATGTTTAAAGCCGTGGGAACCGAGTTATGTATGAACTCGGCTTACCATCCGGAGACGGATGGACAAACGGAGGTGGTGAATCGGTGTGTGGAGACATTCTTGCGTTGTTTTGCTTCGGAGAGGCCGAAGCAGTGGAGTCGATGGTTGGCTTGGGCGGAGTATTCTTATAATACCAATTTCCATTCCACCACGGGAATTTCTCCCTTCGAGGCGGTATATGGGCGACCGCCTCCCACCCTAGTCGGGTTTTTGCCTTCTGAAGTTCGAATTAAAGTCGTGGCTGATGATTTGCTAGCTCGAGATGGAGTATTACGGCATTTGAAGGAACATATTGCACGTGCTCAAGATTACATGGTTAGGGCGGCAAACAAACATCGGTGTGAGGTTAGTTTCGAAGTGGGGCGAAAGGTTTTCTTGAAACTACGGCCGTACCGTCAAGTTTCGCTTTTTAAACGCAAGAACACTAAATTGGCGGCTCGATATTATGGACCATTTATGGTGGAGGAGCGTATCAGGGCCGTGGCGTATCGTTTACGATTACCGGAGGGGTGCCGATTACACCCGGTTTTTCACGTATCGCTTCTTAAGGAGGCTCTCGGCGATCATGCACTTGAAGATAAGCTACCGGAGGAGTTATGGGCGGTGGATCCGGAGTTTTATCCGGAGGGGATTTTGCGAGATCGATGGGTTTGGAAAGGAGATGATCGAGTGCGCGAAATCTTAGTACAATGGCGAGGTAAGTCGGAGGACGATGCTACATGGGTCGAAGTTGCTGAATTGTCGAGTCAATTTCCACATTTCAGCCTTGAGGACAAGGCTGTTTGGAAAGATGGAGGAGTTGTTAGGGATAGAGTCTATCGGCGAAGATCGAAGAGAGAATCGGGTGTGAAAAAAGGCGAGACGTAGCCTCGTTGGTTAGCCGACGTGCGTGGCGACGTGCATGCCATGCATGGCGTGATCGGCTGATTTATTTTAGTACTTATTTATATTAGGACTCTTATTATTAATTAGGACTTTTATTATTATTAGTGGTATAAGTAATTAATTAAGCCCATGCAAGACTATCTAGGGTTTTATCTCGGATCTTGGACGGCGTATAGTTACGCTTGGCCGGAAGATTTATCTTCCGTGGGACTCGATTTCGAGTTTGCTTTTGATTTCGTTAATTCAATTTCGTTTGGTTATTACAATTTCTTCTACAATTCCTTTACTCTAACAATATATAATCAAGAGCATCAACCTTTACAAGAAAATCATACACTCATATAAAGTCAAATTTGAATCTAAGACACCTCAAAATGATCGCAGAAGAAACAGATTACAGTCGAGTTTCAGTGATCAGCCCAGATTTCTGTGCTGGTCATTCCATTGAGCTAGCTATTACCAAAAACATATGGCAGTTCCGACCAGACCTCATCGTCAAAAATTCCAACGGCGAAATCATGTTCAAGATCGAACGATCATTCTTCAGCTTCTATGATGACAAGAGGGTCATGTCTGATGCTGCCGGCGTCCCTATCGTCACTCTTCGCAGACAGGTAATTAATGCTTTCGTATGAATTCATATGAAATTCCCTCCATATTTTTATATACTTAATAATATTGCACGAAATTCCCTACAATTGTACGTGAGCTTCACGTAAAGTTGAAATAGATGGGAGGGGTTTGGGTCAAACACTATTGAAGAATACGAAGCACTTCTTGAAAAAATAAAACAAATACATGTTTTATTCACAAAGGTTTGTGTGTACCATTTTTTGTATACTCTTGTATTTTTGTGTATAGCACACCACAAGAGTATTGATATATGGTAAATGTGGCCCATATTTTTTAATGAAAAATGTCACATGTCAATACCCTTGTGGTGTGGTAGACACAAGGTATACGGAGATGATACATACAAGCCACTCCGGTTTAATGTACGTAGTTTTGAGTTAACACGGAGCACTTTTTTGTTGCCTTTTTATTAAATAGAATCAATGCATAAATCTTGCTCAGTCATGCTGCTAGCGGTAGCTTGAATCTCACGTGTAGTTAAATTAGATTGGAGGGGTTTTTGTGCAACGTTTTTTAAGAACACGAGGTATTTTATAAGAAAAACGCAGGAAGTAGTTTGATACAGTTAAAGAGTGAAAATGCAAGCATTTAGTATACGCAATAGGTGGCAGGTGTTTAGAGGCGAAGGAGAGGAGGAACAACACCTCATCTTCAGTGTGAGGAGGTCTTCTTTTTTCCAAATGAAAACTAAACTTGTGGTGTTTGTCGCCCAAAACAAGTCCGAGGATGTCTGCAATTACACGGTGGAAAAGAGTTGGTTCGGGAGATCGTGTAAAGTTTATGTTGAAGATTCTTCAACCTTAGTAGCCCAAGTTCGTCTCTTAATAATACGCTTACTTTGCAGATTATTGATGAAATGATAGATGGTTAATTTTAATTTATTGGTGTTCAAAAATTTTCCAGATGCAGGAGAATTGTTCGGTACGAAGTTTGATTACCGGCAATGATAGGTTTATGGTGACCGTTTACCCGGAAGTTGACTGTGCTTTCGTCATTGCTCTTGTTGTCATTTTTTATGAGATCGTCAAAAGACGAAGCTCGAGGAATAAATGACACCATTATATATACTACACACCATTAACTATTGCAACATCTTTTGTGTGACAATTTCTGCTTATCTTTAAAGAAAACTCATTGCTGTTTAACAATAGTTGTACTCATGTTTCAGTAAATATGTACTCATGTGAGATTTTTAACATGCGTGCTAGGTGATTTCATACGTTATATATACTATTTTATAAGTATAGCAATTAATATTCGAAAGCGGATTTGAAATTACAATTTACAACTGAAGGGCGAGATAGACGAACCCGCATGCATGCCCCTGTATTGGCCAATGCTAATATTACTAACAATTAATAACGGATGGAGATAAAATAATATTCTCTCCCTCCCGCTTCACTTGTCTTGCTTTCATTTATAGGTCTACCACCCACTTATCTTAAAAAAAATTGTGTCGAAAAGAAACAAGGCAAGTCAGGCGCGACGGATGGAGTACTATACCAATAATATATATCTGATATTATAAATTTAGTAAATATTTGTTCTGATTCATATTCCAACTCAGCACCCAAGTCAGCATCCAAGTCATCTAACAGCTCAGCAGACAGCTCAGCAGGGAAAGAAACAAACTGCACTCAACCAAACATACCTAACGGCTAGTTGGTGGTTAAGTAGCTAAAGATCAGTTAAAGATCTGTTAAGCTTAGTTACAACCACTTGTAGTTAGTTTTAGTTTGTTATAACCAGTTGTAATCTGTTGAAACATAGTTGTATATATAGGTCTAGAATAAGCTCGATTATGTACAGAAAATACTTCACAAAATTTCATTCATCAATATACAAAACTGTTCTCGTTTCTCCAAATCTACTATTCATTTTATTTTGTTTGTTGCTGCATGGTTGCATGCATGTTGGTTTCTTTGATCATGAAGATCTCCTCTCTTCCTTTTCTATGGTTGATGGATCAAAGCTTGTTATTCAACATGGTATCAGAGCTTTTCTCGTAGTTCATCCATAAACTAGATCTTCAACCAATCAATTCTCATATCTTCTTTTCAAAATTCATCTTCTTCTCTGTTTCTGCTTCTTTTAATATTCAATGGTTGCCGAAGACATACATAGTCTTTACTATGTTCATCAAGGTGAAGCACCTGGAGCTGTGTTGGTCAATCCTCCACTAAATGAAGACAATTTTCAGTCATGGAGCCGTTCAATGCGAATTGCACTTGGTGCCAAAAACAAGTTGCATATGGTTCTACCAACTCCAGCCCAAATGACACAAATACCTACTGTTGCACATGCAGATTATGCAGCTTGGCAAAGTTGTGATCTAATGATACAATCATGGATCCTAAACTCTTGCGCAAAGGAAATATCCCCCTGCATACTATATGCAGATTCAGCAGCTGACATGTGGAGAATTTTGACAGAACGCTATTCACAAGGAAATTATGCTAGAGTCTTTGAGCTTCAGAAGGAAATATACACTACAGTGCAAGGTAATATTTCCATAACTTGGTACTTTAACAAATTGGATGGTCTATGGAAGGAATTTCATCAGTTCAATCCCATACCTAAATGCACTTGTGGAGTTATGAAGGCTTGTACATGCAACTGCTTAGCCTTGGTTGCTGATCAGACAGAACAGAATATGGCACTCAAATTTCTTATGAGTCTAAATGAAGTTTACTCATCCATCCGTGGTCAAATACTGATGATGAAGCATTTCCCAAGTTTAAATCAGATCTACAATCTTATAGTTCAAGATGAAAAACAAAGGATGATAGGACATGCTCCTAATGCTGGTCAGCTCAAGTCCATGGCCATGATTACTCAGCAATTCTCTTCTGAAAATAAGCCTCTGTCTGACAATGTAATGGCTTGTTATGGATCTGGAGGATCTAAACGACTCTGCACACATTGTGGCAACTCTGGCCATACAAGGGACAAATGTTTCAAACTGCATGGCTTTCCTAATACTGCAGCCAAGAAAGATAAACCGACTTGCTCTCATTGTGGAATATCTGGTCATTTGAAAGACAAATGCTACAAGCTCTACGGTTATCCTCCTGGCTACAAATTCAAACCAAGAACTGGTCCAAATTATCCAGTTGCTGCACATATGGCCTCACCCCACCAAGGAGTTAATGATGGAGCAAGTTCCAGTCTCTCCAGTGATCAGTATTCCCACTTACTAAGCCTAATACAGAACTTATCTCAATCCTCAAGTACTCTGTCTTCCTCTGAACAACAAACAGGTACCAAGTTCTGTAGTTTCTCAGCCCACATAAATTGCTTCTCTACCTCTTTTCATCCCCTATCTTGGATCCTTGACACTGGTGCCACTGACCATATGGTCTCAGATTTTTCTATTCTTATAAATCCCTCACCTGTCTCTGGTATGTTTGTTACTCTACCTAATGAAACACAACTTCCTGTCACTCATATTGGAGAAGCACGTATAAATGCTGGATTAACTCTGCCTAATGTTCTTTATATACCCTCCTTCAAGGTAAATCTCATATCAGTTGGTAAACTTATACAAGAATCTAAACTAACACTCATTCTTCATGATGATTGTTGCTTGATTCAGGACCTTGTGGCACTGCTAGACTGTCACAAGGATTATTTCTCATTCAAGCCAAACCTCTATCAAGTTCTGTCTCTGTCATCCCTTCTTCTGCATCTGCCAACTCGATTAACAGCTCAGCATTATGGCACCAACGCTTAGGACATGTAGCAGACTCTACACTTAGCCTGATAAAACACAAAATAAACAGACTCTACACTTAGCCTCTATCAAGTTCTGTCTCTGTCATCCCTTCTTCTGCATCTGCCAACTCGATTAACAGCTCAGCATTATGGCACCAACGCTTAGGACATGTAGCAGACTCTACACTTAGCCTGATAAAACACAAAATAAACATCACTTCTGATGTTCACAATAAAGACTGTACTATATGTCAATTAGCTAGGTTTCATAGACTTCCTTTTCCCCATAGTTGTATCAAAACCAGAGCTCCCTTTGAATTGCTTCACTGTGATATTTGGGGCCCCTTTTCTGTTCCTACACATTCTAATAAACAATACTTCCTTACTATTGTAGATGACTATACTAGAACCACTTGGTGTTGCCTAATGCATGCTAAATCTGAAACAGCTAGTCATCTTTACTCATTTCACTCATTTGTTAAAACACAGTTTTCAGCTTCTGTTAAAACCATCAGATCAGACAATGGATCTGAATTTCTTCTTCCTGAATTCTACTCTAAAAATGGCATTGTCCATCAAACTTCCTGTGTATACACACCCCAGCAAAACGGTGTAGTTGAGAGAAAACATCAATCACTTCTTAATATAGCCCGAGCTCTTATTTTTCAAGCACAATTACCTTTAACCTTCTGGGGTGAAGCTTTGCTTACTGCAGCATATCTCTTAAATAGATTACCTACTTCAGCATTAGCAAACAAAACTCCTTATGAAGTCCTCCACTCTACTCCTCCTGATTACTCTTCTCTCAAGGTTTTTGGTTGCCTATGTTTTTCAGCAAATCTCATAGGACATAAACATAAATTTGCTCCTCGAGCCAGAAAATGTATAATGGTAGGCTATTCCAGTTCTTCTAAGGGTTACAAATTATTTGACCTTGATTCTTGTTCCTTCTTAATTTCTAGAGATGTGTCTTTTCATGAGCACATTTTTCCTTATAAATCATCTGCTCCAGTTCAAAATCCAAATTCTGTATCCACTTCTCTGCCTACTCCACTTTATCCATCAACACCTGCCCCTTCTGAATCTGTTCCATCCCAAAATCAATCCTCTGAGTCCATTCCAGTCACTTCCTTTGTACCTCCCCATCCCACTGCTCTTCCAAGACAGAGCACAAGAGCTAAACATCCTCCTTCCTATCTAAGAGATTAATCTTGTGGCATGTCAAAGAAAAGTTCAGCTCAGCTTGCCAATTCTTCTTGTTCTGCAAGGTCAGGTAAATCTCTACACCCTCTCCATAAATACATTTCTTATTCCCTTTTTTCCAGTACACATAAAGCCTTCTCCCTCACATTATCCAATACCTATAAGCCTAAAACATACACTCAAGCTGCCTCTCATGATCACTGGAAAAAGGCTATGGCCACTGAAATTACTACTTTAGAGGCAAATGGTACTTGGCTCCTCACTAACCTCCCTGCGGGTAAGAAAGCCATTGGCTGCAAATGGGTATACAAAGTGAAGTTTCATGCAGATGGGAGTGTTGAAAGACACAAAGCAAGGCTTGTAGCCAAAGGCTACACGCAGCAAGAAGGAATTGACTATGAAGATACTTTTTCCCCTGTAGCCAAACTTACCACTGTCCGCAGCCTTATTGCTCTTTCTGCATGCAAAGGCTGGTTTCTAGAGCAACTTGATGTCAACAATTCGTTTTTACATGGAGACCTACATGAAGAAGTGTACATGACACCCCCTCCTGGTTATGTTACTAAACCTAACCAAGTATGCAGATTACTAAAAAGCCTATATAGCCTTAAACAAGCCAACCGGCAGTGGTTCTCAAAGCTATCTGAGTCCTTGATCTCTTATGGTTTTAGCCAATCTAAGTCTGATTCTTCCTTGTTTACCATGAACAATTCCTCTACAACTTTGATTCTTCTTGTTTATGTAGATGACATTATAGTGGCAAGCAACAATCTGGATCAAGTTCAGAAGGTAAAGAAGTTCCTTGACAATTCCTTTAAAATCAAGGACCCCTACTCCTTGAAATTTTTCCTTGGCATTGAAATTGCCAGAAATTCAACTGGCATCTCTTTATGCCAGAGAAAGTATGTATTAGATCTATTACAGGAGGAAGGCTACACTGATTGCAAACCTTCCAAATTTCCTATGGACAGCAAGCTGAAACTTAGTGCCTCTGATGAACATTACTTAAGTGATCCTACTCCTTACCGCAGGCTCATTGGAAAGTTAATGTACCTCACTGTTACAAGACCTGAGCTCAGCTTTGTCGTACACTCCCTTGCTCAGTTCATGAATAAACCTGGTCTCACACACCTCAATGCAGCACATCGTGTTTTGAGGTACTTAAAAGGGACAATTGGCCAGGGCCTCTTCTATTCCTCTACTTCCTCAGTCACTCTTAAACGATTCAGTGACTCTGATTGGGCTTCTTGTGTGGATACTAGACGGTCTATCACTGGATACTGCATGTTCCTAGGTGATTCTCTTATTTCATGGAAATCAAAGAAACAGAACACAATTTCTCGCAGCTCAGCAGAAGTTGAATACAGAGTCGTTGCTGCAGCTACTTCTGAAATTATGTGGCTTCTTCAAATATTCAGAGGCTTCGATTGTCCACTACCAGCTCCTTCTCTTTACACTGACAGCAAATCAGCTCTGGCTCTTGCCTCAAACCCCGTTCACCATGAAAGAACTAAACATATTGAGATAGATTGTCACTACATTAGAGACTGTCTATCTGCTAAAAGACTTCATCTATTATATGTCCCAACTCAGCACCAACCAGCTGATCTTTTGACTAAAGCTCTTGGCCGTTCACAATTTGAATTCCTCATCTCCAAGTTGAGAATACACAATTTGTATTCTCAACTTGAGGGGGGCTGTTCTGATTCATATTCCAACTCAGCACCCAAGTCAGCATCCAAGTCATCTAACAGCTCAGCAGACAGCTCGGCAGGGAAAGAAACAAACTGCACTCAACCAAACATACCTAACGGCTAGTTGGTGGTTAAGTAGCTAAAGATCAGTTAAAGATCTGTTAAGCTTAGTTACAACCACTTGTAGTTAGTTTTAGTTTGTTATAACCAGTTGTAATCTGTTGAAACATAGTTGTATATATAGGTCTAGAATAAGCTCGATTATGTACAGAAAATACTTCACAAAATTTCATTCATCAATATACAAAACTGTTCTCATTTCTCCAAATCTACTATTCATTTTATTTTGTTTGTTGTTGCATGGTTGCATGCATGTTGGTTTCTTTGATCATGAAGATCTCCTCTCTTCCTTTTCTATGGTTGATGGATCAAAGCTTGTTATTCAACAATATTGTATAGAATAAATATTGTGTGAACTCCGACAGTTTGTACTTTTATTCACTTCATTAAATTCTCTTGGGCATTCTTATTTCAAACAAGGTTACTTAATTTTTATTCCATTACTGCCCTCAAGTTTACTGACTACATAAAACCATCGTAAATTTAATGTTGGAAGGAATGAGCCATCAGAATCCATAAATAGATCAAAATCCTTCTTTGCAAATAAACTTGGGCAACAAATCCATAATTTAGGAAAAGTTAAAAATGATGGGCGGTCCGAGCTATCCGGCGGTACCAGTCGCCGTTGTGAGCCCACATTTCTGCGTCGGATACCCTGTCGATCTCACCATCACGCGGAAGATGATGACTCTCCAGGACGGAACTTTCGAAATTACCGACGATAATGGAAATAACATGTTCAAGGTCAGAGGAAAAATGTTCAGCCTTCACGACCGCCGCGTCCTGCTCGACGCCGCCGGAAAACCAATCATCACCTTCCAGCAAAAGGTAATTCAAATTAAACGTCCTCCTCCTCCTCCTCCTCTCTCTCTCTCTCTGTCTCTAGATCTAGATCTAATTTGAATTTGGTTTGGGCGATTGCAGCTGCTGACAGCACATAGAAGATGGAAGGCATTCAGAGGAGAGAGCACAGATTCGAAGGATGTGATTTTTAGTGTGAGAAAGTCGAAAGTGTTTCAATTGAAGACGAAGCTAGAGGTATTCATGGCGGCTAATACCAAAGAGGACTTCTGCGATTTCAGAATTGAAGACAGCTGGTTTGAGAGATCGTGCATCATTTACGCCGGAGATACTACTAATATAATTGCTCAAGTAAGATCGAACACCTTTTTTCCATCTTTTTAATCTTTATCATATTTCAGTTTTGTATTTATTAACGTTCAATTTACTAGGTGGAATACTCATGATACAAAATGATATTTTTAAAATGTTTTTTACTTTTGCAGCATGTCACTTTATTCCTTGTTTGAAATAAATAACAAAATTGCAAAAATCGTTGAAATAAACACGAAATACAATATAATATGAACGTTGTGGGAGAGTTTGATGATGCTGGAGGGAAGAATGACTCCTTTATGTCGATTCTGTCACATGACTTCTCGTGAGAAGTTATGTACCATTAAATTTCTCCAAAATGGTGTATTGTTTTTTGATAATTAGAACACTATGATAGAAGATATCGAAAAGCATTTGATGGGAGATTAAATTGCAGATGCACAAGAAACACAGTGCCCAAAGCATTTTGCTTGGAAAAGACACATTTTGGGTGACAGTTTATCCAAATGTTGATCATGCCTTCATAGTTGCTCTACTGGTGATTCTTGAGGAGATTAATGAAGACAGAGCAAGTGAGGATTGAGTCATTGATTATGTATCCTGCTTGATTGGTTTGAACTTTGAACTGGTTTAATTTCTCTGGTGTTATTGTTCCCCCGGAAAAGTTTGTGTATCTATCGCACTGTTGTCCTCTTATCTGTCATATTCCTTATGTGTTAATAATAATAATGATTTTGCAACCATTTATTTGATGATCAGTATGACCAGGAGCGAATCATTCCCTCTAAAACATTTTGGACTAGACATGGTGTAATAGAAATTACCTAGACTGATCTACAAAAGTTGGGCTTAAGTCTTTAAAAAAATCTAAAATTAACACTTTTAAAAAATAAAAAATAAAATCTTACCAAGGCTAGTGTCCACCCCAACCTATAGGGTGGATCCGCCCTTAAGAGCATTTCCAATGGGCTCTTTACAATAGAGTAAAATTCTATTCTAAAAGAGGGATGTGCTCCAACAAAGCACTGCAGGTGTAACTCTACATAAGAGGAAATCAATAGTGACACGATAGCAGAACCGTGTCACTGTTCATCCCGCCATCTCTATGTTGGATGTTATTTTATTATTATTTCTTTTTGTGATTTTTATATATGTTGGGCTGAATTTTGTTAATTTATTAATATTTTCTTTTGTTTTCCAATTTTTACAAAAGGAAGGTATATATAGAGTGGTTCTGAGTTTGTTTTAATAATATTTTAATCATTTTTTATTTCACAATAAAATAAGAAATTAATAATTTAAAATATATAAATTGTTATACAACAATAACATAAAATTGATTACTTTACAATAATTTAAGTATTTTTTATAACATAATTTAATTTAAAATTATTAATTGAATATTTAAATGATATTCAATACAACTATTAGTATATTTAAAGATATCATAATTTTTAATAACTAATAAACAGATTAATAAATTAGAAAAATATTAAAAATATAATATAATATGTGAGTTAGATGTAGAGTTATTGTTGGAGATAAATTTAAGAAAATTTTAAATTTTACTCTACAATAGTGTAGAGGACACTCTAAACTAAAGAACACCCTTGGAGATGCTCAAGTACGACAGGTAAGATACATAATTTTGGGATATAATCTTTTTTTCCTTTTTTTTGTTACCTTTGTGTCTTCCATTTGTAATGAATATTGTTATATGGAAAGTCACATACTCCAACTTGATGTATTAGAGTAATTGTTTGTTGAAGCAGTTACCCTTTATTTGGTTGTGCGAAGCGAGGAAAATAAGAAGAAAGAAATATGAGAGAAATAAAATAAAGAGAAAGAAAAAAGTGAGAAATATTTAAAGTTTTTGTGTTTCAATCGAAGAGGGTTTAAAATAAAATTAAGGATACTTTTAAATACATAAAGTTGGTCAATATTTAATTTTACACACAATATTTAAAATGTTCCTTAAAATACATGACTTTTAAATTCGTAAAAAATTGCACACGGTGAAAAAGTTTGACAAAATTGAATATGAACAGGCTTACGATGGGGCATTTTACTGTTTAGTGGGCAGAGACATGTTTTTCAAGTAAGAAATTTTGTAGTTATTGTAGCATGTAAATACATGAAGTTTGAGTTTAATCTAATTTTACACGTGACTTTCAACCTTTAGTAAAAACGCCACATCGTCCGCCTAGATAAAACCATTTCCTCCTACTAAGCATATAATAAAACGCCACGTCGTCCGCCTCGCCAGATTCGATTTCACCAGAGTTTTTCGCTGGTGTGCAATTTTAAACGAATTCAAAAGTCATCTATTTTGATGAGCATTTAAAAGATTGTGTGCAAAATCAAAGTTTTGACAAACTTATATTTCATAATACTATCTCTAAAATTTTTTTAAAAAAAATTAAAAAAAAATCATTCAATTTATAACTGGCCACAGGCCCACTAAACAGAGACCCATATCCATTTACTCAAGACATCATAATTCGTATTATCATAAAATAAATTTAATTAATTTTTAGTATAAATTCTTTTACATGTAGATTATGGATAGAATGGATAAATTTTAAATTTGTATTTTGTATTTCGTATTAGTTAAGAAACAATATAGGTCATGATTAGAGACACGTGGATGGATGACATTAGATTAAGGAATGGCAAATTGGCATAAATGGTCCCCAATGTTTGCTACATTGGATGAATTGATCCCTAATCTTTTTTTTTTTTGTTTATTGGTCCTCAATATTTGCTAATTTGGATAAATTGGTCCTTATGTTAAATTTTAAGTTAATTAAGTGTTAATCATAGGAGTATTTATGGAATAAAAGTTTCAGGGACCAATTCATCCAATTTTTAAATTAAACTTGATTTTTTCTAAACTTTTTTTTTAAATTATGATAATTTTCAGAAAATAAATTAATTTTTCAAATAATTTTTTTTTAATTAGTTTTTTTCAACTAATTTTTTTTCGTTTTTTTTCAAAGATATTTTTCAAAATTATAATATTTTTCAAAAAATAATATTTTTCAACTAATTTTTTTTCGTTTTTTAAAGATATTTTTTAAAATTATAATATTTTTCGAAAAATAATTTTTTTATAAAATAATTTGTTTTTTTAAAAAGATTCGTAATGAAAAAATTTATTACAAAATTAACTATTAGTACTAGTTTTATGGACCAATTCATCCAATTTTTAAATTAAATTTTAACTATTTTTTCAATTAATTTTTTGAATTAACTTTTTTTCAATTTTTTTATAATGAATATAACACATTCCCCAACCGTTGTGTTGACCCGCTTTCCTCATTCACCATCAAACGTAAAATTATTAGTTAATCTAAATTTACATAATTTTTATTTAAATAAAAAAAATTAAAAAAATTTATTCAAAAAATTGGTCCCTAAAATTATTATTAATTAATTTTTTTTTTTTACCAAAAAAAATATTTGAAAAAAAATGAAAAACAATTAGCTGAAAAAAAAATTAAAAAAAATATTTGAAAATTTAATTTATTTTCCGAAAAAGATCAGAATTTAAAAAAAAATTTAATTTAATTTAAAAATTGGATGAATTAGTACCTCAAACTTTTATTCCATAAATACCCCTATGATTAACACTTAATTAACTTAAAATTTAACAGAATGACCAATTTATCCAAATTAGCAAACATTGGGGACCAATAAACTAAAAAAAAAAAAAATTAGGGACCAATTCATCCAAAGTAACAAACATTGGGGACCATCTGTGCCAATTTGCCTTAAGGAATAGATGATTTTTATTTGTAAATATCGAACAGTTTTAAAAGCATATATTCTCGCCTACATCGTCTTTTCTATTATAAGAAATTTATTATTTTTTAGTCTACTCAATTAAGTTTTCTAATTAAATAAACACATTTATTTAAAGTATTCCTCATAGGCAATATTGTTTGGCTAACTATGTATGATACTGGTACTATTAAAATATTACTTATGTGTTTGTTAGTTAAGATATTAAAATGAACAAGTTTTATAACTAGCTATCTATGATTAAGATATTTATCAATAATTAGAAAAATAGTTATTATTTACTAAATTAAGAAGGCACTAGCTTTTAAATAGGAACTTACGCTTAAAAGGAGACTAGCGCATCTTATTAACCGGCTTCGCACGGTGGTGTGTGTGATCATACCCGATCATAAGAATTAACTATATATTTGAAATATATAACTAATTCAAGCCACTAAGTATATAACGGTTAAATTGCATAGAAACCTGAGCATAATTCAAACTAAAAGAAAGAAAAATAGCTGAAGGATGAAACACCTCTTTCTTCATCCAGAGTCCTTAGCAGCAACTACATATCCGTATTGAATTGAAAAAAATATCCTTGGTTCGAGATCAAAAACCAAACTAAAAATTCAATGAGATCTAAAAATTTCAAATAAAACCAAAATATATCCAAACACAAGCGCCCCATTTCACAATGTTTTGCTAAGGATATCAACACAAGAGCCAAATCAAATACAAATGTATGACCCCAGGCACATAATGTGTGTGTGGATTACAATTTCAAACCTCAGTAGCCGAATTTAGGTATATCAAATTGGGGATACTGGAATAAACTAAAAAATTGGCGGATATATTCACTGTAAGGTAAATAGTCTGGGTGAGAAGATGTCGTAGTTAAGAACGGTTGTCGATGGCGTTCCGCCGACGCATCCTCAACAGCGAGACCTCTCGATACGGCGGCACCGTGCTTGCGAGAGGAAGAATTTGGAGTCCGGTAGAGCGCCATGGTTTGGAAGTGAGGCGGTTGGTTTGATATATATTAGTGTAAGAATTAGATATATATTTATACTCGTGAATCCTGGGGTTTCAATAGTGATACAAACAAACAAATCAGTACAGCTTTTCCAACAAAAACCATAATCTTGTCGTAAATAAATGCTAAGTAAAATTAAAAGAAGATTGTCTAGAAGATGTAAATATTAATATTTATATAAGAAGCTGATGGAAGAAATAGGTCTTCTAATTACCAAATGCTCCAAAGAAAAACAGAAACCAAATAAATTGTGTGCTTCAAACAGCAACAAATAGTCAATCACAAAGTAGTAGTATAAAACTTCAGTACTGGCTTCAACAAGTAGAATATGGAAGGCATCTGGGAA
This sequence comes from Lavandula angustifolia, assembly GCA_028984105.1. Lineage (NCBI taxonomy): Eukaryota > Viridiplantae > Streptophyta > Magnoliopsida > Lamiales > Lamiaceae > Lavandula > Lavandula angustifolia. The sequence continues at coordinate 27,393,422 of CM054808.1, forward strand.
TTTACCTCATGTGAAAGAGCAGTCATCTCCACAAATTAAAAGTTTTAATCACAACCAAACACACTGGAACAACATTAACTAAGCAGTTGAAGGAAAAATAAAATAGACAGCCAATTGCCTAGAAAAGATTAGTGAAAAGGAAGTTCAGTTCAAAATGGAAGTACCTGCAACAACTTCACAAACTCATCACGCTCTTTGGCGAGATGCATTCCACGTCCTCCACCACCTGCTGTTGCCTTCAGAATATGAAAAGCCTTAAATTAGCATATCATTTATTTTTCACAGAAATTCCCATATAAAAGATCCATGCATGCGTTTTAGAGAACTTGTTTACATGTTTAGAAATGAGCAGATCATAATGTTGAACGAAGACAAATAAGTACTTATCTAAAGAGAGATTATAAAAGAATTAAGCAGGATACTTTCTAGGATGTCAAAGAAGCAAAATAAAAATCATCTGAAATGTGGTAGATAACCTAAACCAAACACATGCTACTTTTTCCATAACAACTAGACTTGAAAACAGACCAAAACTTGTTGACGAAGAAATGCCATAATAACATTTTTTTTTCCTCCAAAGAATCAGGATTTCTAGAAAATAACTTTACAATCAATCGAGATAGTTTCTTACTAAATCTTCCTATCCTCTAGCATTCTCACCAAGCAATGGCAAAAGGAAATAAGTCAGTCTGCAGTGCAGGATAATGTAAGTCATAGATTGGTGGATTATTTTTAATTAAAAAATAATCGAGTATATTGGTTTTGCTTCAACTGACAACAAACAAGAAGAATCAATTAATAATTTGCCACATATGTTACTGAAATTCCTATTCTTTAATTAATATTCGTACTAATGTGGTTTCTTCCTTTCTTTAGTATTGACTTGATAGGTATTCTCTTGGAGGCACACACAAAAATCATCAATAAGTTATATCAGTTACTAAATGTGGAGGTAGACTTAGAGTAAAATGTAGAGGACCAATATATAACAAGTTATTAATGCCATTATATCGAAGTGATGACAGAAGGACTTGAAATATCCTAGTCGTCCTACTCACCTCCAAAGATTTACAGGATTTCTTGCCTTCAGCAGTGCAAATGTTATGGCTATAGTGAGTTTCAAGATTGTTTGTAGAACTCCATATCAATTATCCTTGTTAATACATCTATATTACATTCCTACTTACTAAATCATGCCTCAAGTTAAGTTTTGCCCACAAGCACAACACTTTTATTTGGATAAAAATCAACACTGAACAATCAAACTTACCTTTATCATGACTGGGTAACCAATCTCATCAGCAACTTTAATAGCTTCCTCGGTACTCTGTAACGCAAAGAACAGGTCATAAGAAGAGAAACAAAGATGAGAATACAAAAGTAGATTGAATATTGGATTCTTGAATCTTATACGAAGCAGCAATCTTTACAAAAAGCAGTACCTGTAACAAACCATCACTTCCAGGGACAGTTGGGACTCCAGCATTCGTCATTGTATCTCGAGCAGTTGATTTGTCACCCATCACCCGAATGCTGTCAGGCTACAGTTCAAGTTTCAAAGTGCAGGTTTTAGTACATTCAGGGACTTTAGAACATAGCATACAATGACATAATTTGCGAGAACCATATCTCATCTGGAAGAAGGTAACCATATCAGGCAGCAATATACTTCTTCTTTCCAATTTAGAGGTTTATTATGACAAGGCAAAAACCTAATAGAATTTAACCAGGGAATATTCATAAAGCATCCCAGAAAGGAAATTTATACTCTAAACCATTGATTAGCTTTGAGTTCTAGAGCAAATGAGGTTAAGTGGATAGGATATCATATATGAATTATTTAACTGATTAAAAAATTTGTGGTGTGGAGTCTCCAATATATCCAGCAGTGGGGGACGAGAAATATACATTGTAACGAATTATGGGATATATCTGAACTTTGACTCTGTTATAAACACATCCAGCTCAATACCCAGCATAAAATGATATAACTAAAAGATCCTGAATTGCTGATATTTAAAATATACTTGTTTGATGGAGTAGCGACAGAGTGGTCAACCTTTCTGGCATAGAGCTGTACAAGTTTAAGGATAGACTGCGTAATGTTGAGTTTGTAGAAACTATCTGATAAAAGACTTACATTTGGTCCAATAAAGTTGATTCCATGCTCTCGGCACATGTCAACAAAAGTAGCATTTTCAGAAAGGAACCCATATCCAGGATGTAGCATAGTACAACCATGGCTCATGGCAGCAGACAAGACATTTGGAATCACCAATAAAAGTCAAATGAGTATGTTCACTGTGATGAAGTTTATGGTTTTAATCCTTCTATAAATATAAACGGTAACAAAAAATGCCCAAATTCTGAAGAGAAAGCAACAAAATAAACAAAAATCCACTTAAAACACTCACATAAACAATGTTATCAAAGACCACGCAATTACAATCCGGTCCGTAATCCAAAGCATCAACAGACCCTCCTTCTAAAAGCTTCGATCGCACCTACCAAAGAAGGAAGTCCAAATTAGATTTAAAGCTCCGTTTGAAAAAAAAAAATACAAAAAAAATTAAAAGAGACCAAGTAAAACAAAACCTTGTGTTCTCTAACTGAATCGAACCCGACGAGAATGAGTCGGATTCCGTCAAATGCACTCGAGGGTTCATCCATTGCTGAAATTGAGTTGCTTCCTAGAATCTTGATTCTAACGGCGTTCAAATTCCACGCACCGCAGAGTAAATCACTGGCTAATAGTGTAACTCAAATTCAGAGTGGAAATTGGATTTTATTCACTGAAATTTGGCGATAGTATTAGTAAGCTTCTTGAAGAAGAATGGTAATGGGGCGTTGAGAAGGGTAAAATAGATAAATCAATTTCATGGAATTTCGTTTTGAAGGTGGAGGTGACTATGAGAAGACGGTGGTGGCGGCTGGAAGAATACTTTGGTTTTATTAAATGGGCACGTTCTACATTATAATTACAAGATTGTCATTCTATTAGGTATAATAAGAAAAACTGCTGATGGCAAAATCGTGAATATTTCATGAAATAAGGGGCAGTGTGCGAAGAAAATATATATTTCGGCACATATGGTAGCAGCTGAATTTCAGGTGTTTGAAGAATGTAAGTCTTATATATAAATAAGCATATGAGTTTTAAAATCATTTCATATTTTATTTCACCGACATCCCATACTTTGCCTATAAATTATTAAAGGTCTCAAAACTCTCAAACCGGATCAACCCAACCCAATTTATTGGGCTTTTGTATTAATTCGGATCGAATCGGCCCAATTAATAAATTGATCGGATTTCTGAAAATGCAACCTAGCTCAGCTCATAATGGGCTATAGAGCCATCGGACCAAATCAATCCACAAATTTAATAGTATTAAATTATTTTAAGTTTTAAATTTAATAATTCTTAATTACATAATATACAAAATAAATAAATGATTTCAACATGATGTTTTGAAGGAAACATACATACTACCATTCAACCACAAACTAATTTAATACTACCTCCGTCTCAGGATAGTTGGTCACTTTCTTTAAGTCGCGGTAAGATAATAGATGATAAAGTATGAGAAATGAATAGATGATAAAGCAAAAGAGCGAGACAATGAGTGAGATTAGATGATATAGTAGGAGAGATAATATTGATTATTTACTAAATTAGGAAAGCGACCAACTTTAGTAAGACGTCCTAATTAAGAAATATGACCAACTTTAATGGGACAGAGGTAGTAGCATGTATAATTAAGATTTTAAAATTATAAGAATAAGTAAGTGGACAAGTTTAACCCATATTCTTATTTGCTTTTATGGCCAAAGACCAAGCAACCAATTGGACTTTGTGAGCGGGTCAATTAGGCTCGAACATCTTTGTACCTCAAAATTTCTAGTCCAGCTTAACCTAAAATACGGGTGGACCGGGCTAGCCCATCAAATCGGGTCATTTTTGACCTATTTTAACATCACTATAAATTACAGTGAAATTAGTGGAGTAAATAAAATTAAATAAGTATAACCACTAGAGCCCAAAGTTCAGCAATATGAGTCTAAACACTCCTAAATGTTATATCTAAATAAATCTTTAAAAAGATTGTTAGTAATGTTTTATAATTTTATAATTTAAATATATAGAGATCATAAGATCAAATATGTGTTGTAATGATCTTGATAATTGACGTCATAGGTGTCCAACAATTAATGAGGGTGATAGCCTCGTAAGAAGCCATGATAAAAGTCAAAAGCTCTAACGAGGTTTTTTATTCTTATAAAAACTCTCCTCCCGAAAGTTTTCATTAAGGGGTGTAAATTCAGTTAAAATATTGGTTCCGAAATGAAATTTAGGTGTGGGTAAAATACACCTATCCTTTGGAGTAATCAAACTCAGTTACTAGACTGATGTAGGATACCAGTTTCAGAAATAACTTACGAATCCTTTGATTTTAGAGTGAGACTGACTGGGTTTTAGTCGGTCAGATGTGTGACTCGGTTAGAGCGTTTAGTTTGACTTGATCAGTTTCACCAAATTAAATTTGATGAAAGAGGATAAAATTAAATTTTAAAAGGCAAATTGACAAAAATAGTCCTCAAACTTCACATTTTTGAGAATTATGTCCTCAAACTTTTTTTTTGTTTTTTTGGCCCTAAACTCCTTGTTTTTGCGATTTTACTCCTACCATTAGATTTTCCGTTAATTTAGCCGTTAATTCAATTTTTTTTTAATGAAAAATTGAAAGGACAAAATCGAAATTTTTATTTACATTGACCAAAATTGTAAATAAATAATGATTTGGGACTTAGCAAAATAAAACAGTTTAAGGACTGATTTCACAAATTTTAGACAAATAATCTAATTGCTTCGTATCAACAGATTTTGCATTAAATTTTCGATTTTTCATATAACTTTATTGCTTCATATCAAATATAAGCTAACGAAGACTTCGTACCAATATATACTGTGAATTAACTAATAAAAAACAAAGTTATTATCACCCAAAACTTTTACTTCAAAATAACCATTTAGTGCGTAATATTTACTTCAAAATAACTAAAATACGAGGAGAATTGTGAATCCGCAATTGATGAATTCGCTGACGAATTGCGAGATGAGGAGGCCGACGGCGAAGAACATGCCCTGGAGCTCGCGGCGGAAGAGGAAGTGGGAGACAAATCCACCGAAGCTGATGAAGACGGGGACGAGGTAGATCCAGGCGAGGAAATGGCCGAGCTGATCGTTGCGCTGGTAGCGGACGTGAGTTATGGTTACACGACCTTCAATGGCGGGTGGTGGTGTTAGGGATTCGTCATGGCAGTTCTATGCAGAGAATGTGAATACCAGACTAACCTTATTTGCAATAGTTTTTTTTTTTTTTTTGCTTATTATAGTATTTGCAAATAAAACTAATATTTTCTGTAAATTACGAACTAATACATATTTTCTTCGTATTCTATTATTCATCACAAATTACGAATTAAATGTTGTTTATAACATATTATTCATTGTAAATTACGAACTGATACATATTTTCCTCGTATTCTAGTTATTTTGAAGTAAATATTATGCTATAAATGGTTATTTTGAAGTAAAAAATTTGGGTGATAATAGCTTTGTTTTTAAATGGTTAATTCACAGTATATATTTTGCATTTCGAATTAAATGTTGTTTATATTGGTACGAAGTCTTCGTTAGCTTATACTCCCTCCGTCCCATTATTTATGTCCCATTGGGACTGGGCACGGTAATTAAGATAGTGGAGGTAAAGGTGTAAAGTTGTGGTGTAAAAGTATAAAGGAGTGGGGTCCACTTGCTTAGATTGATTGTGTTCCACTCATTTATTTCCTTATTTGATATGGGACATAAATAATGGGACAACCAAAAAGGACAAGTGGGACATTAATAATGGGACGGAGGGAGTATTTGATACAAAATAATAAAGTTATATGAAAAATCAAAAATTTAATGCAAAATCTCGTCGATACGAAGCAATTAGCTTATTTGTCTAAAATTTATGAAATCAGTTATTAAACTGTTTTATTTTGCTAAATAGGTCTCAAATCATTCTTCAATTGCAATTTTGGTCCATGTAAATAAAAATTCCGATTTTGCCCTTTCAATTTTTTAGTTTTTTTAAAAAAATTGTACTAACGGTTAAATTGACGAAAAATCTAATGGTAGTACTAAAATCGCAAAAACAAGGAGTTGAAGGTAAAAAAAATTTGAGGACTATTTTTGCAAATTTTCTATTTTAAAAAAGTATTAATTTCCGTTGGATTAGAAAAAAAAAACCATGAAATAAAAATTGAGATTTTTGATTCCCTTCGACTTGGTCGATTAATTGATCGAATTGATAGCCGTCTCCAAAGTAGCGTTTCATATATATATATATATATATATATATATATATATATATATATATATTACTGTTGAATCAAACATTTGATTATTTATTTTATCTAAGTAGACAATATATGCATCTAAAATGTGTTTCTCAAATCTCAACTACATCAATAATCTAATTAAGAGATAATCGTATTGGATGTCACCATATTTACACTGTTTTATTTTCGAAACAACTTTTAACTAGTCAATTTCCAATTATTTAAAGTGTGTTTTTCTTCAAGCAAATGGAGTGTGATTTTACCTCCACGTGCTGCACATTGAAATGTTTTGAGTTTTGGTTATAAGAGTATTTATAAACTTTGAATGAATGTAATTTTGTTGCATTTGACTATGACTATTATATTCTTATAAAAGCAAATTAAATAAATAATATAAATTGAAATTTTGCAGTGCCATTATTGAGGTTAATTAAAGAAGTCATTTCAACACCGGATATGATTCTTACTTTATTCATTCATGGCCTACATAGCAATAATAATTCCGACTTTCGGATAAATCCTTTAATTAAATCATGAGTTGGAAAGTTCCTATTAAATTTAAAATTAAAAAAAATTAAAGAGGAAGAGGGAGAGGCATAAATTTATGTTGTTTGGAACTTTGGATAGAATAGAAAGATGAGAAAAAGAAGAGAAGAAAATAGAAAAAAAAGGTGGGGCCAAACAAATTTTTTTTTCTCCCAAAATGTGGAGAGAAAGTGTGGTGAAAAAGAGTGTGTGGATATGAAAATGAAATTTGTAATTTTGATTAAATTTTCTCTCCTACTATTATTTTAAAAATATTTTTATATTTTCAAAAGTATTTTCAATTTTTTTCTATTTATTTTTCTCATACCAAACACTATTATATAAATTCCACTCTATTTTTCTCATTTTTTTTAATTTTATTTCTTACGTATTTTTTTCCTCCCAATTTCTTCATCCAACTAAACAAAGGATTGGAGTGACATGAAATTGGATTGAGGAACTTATTATTAGATATAATTTATAACTATGTAAGTTTAGATTTATATATGCATTTTGAATAGAATAAATTAGAAAATAACAAATGTGTTATAAACTATATGGAATGAGAGAATAATAGAGAAGACGGAAAATAGATGTGTATTATTATGAGGGTGAAGACCTCTATTTATAAAGTACAAGATGGGCTCATGGGCTTTTAGGGTTTACATGGTAATCACAATATATGGTAAGTATATATATAAAATATATTTACAACACTCCCCCTTGATTGACCATCCCTAAAAGAGATTGCTGCCTCATTAAAACCTTGCCAGAAAAACCAATTGGGATAAAAACTGGTCGAAGGAAAAAGAGTACAGCTGCTCCACCTTAATATAGTCATTCTTGATCCTTGAGTCGGCGCATATCGATCTTGTGTAACAACTTCTTGAATGTTGACGTTGATAATGCATTTGTAAAAGAATCCGCTAGATTTGTCACTTGAACGAATTTGCTGGATGTTGATGTCGCCATTCTTTTGGAGATCATGTGTTGCATTGGCTCTTTTATGAATCAATCTCAATGACACATTTACTCATGTGTTGCATTAGAAGCCTCGTTAAAAACCTTAACTAAGAAAACCATTTGGAAAAACTTAGAAAGAAAAAAAGAGTACAACCATTTGATATTCAGGGTCATTTGACCTTTAGTAGTCAGTCTAATCTTCAGGATTATTTACAATTTGTTACTCCCCCTCAAGATAACAATCTTTAAAGTTATCTTCAAGGTCTACACTAATATGTGCAACACAAGTTTAATTATTCTCATAGAGAATAGCATGAAATATGTCAATATATCATTACTCTCATAAATAGACCAATATCATATTTGTCTCGAAAATAACAAAGGATGGTCAATGCCATTTCAAATTCTCCAATTGCACATAATTAAGGAACTTCTGGTCCTCATCTTTGTTATCTTCTATAGGTCTAAATGAGTCTTTATCCACTTTAAGTGATTGAATCAACCATTAGATAGGCATGTGGATGCGATATAATAAAATCTCTTTAAAGACCTTTCAGGTAGGTCGATTAGCGTAACTCCATCAGGGAGATGCTCAATCTACAGGCCAAGACAATTATTAGTTCAACCCAAGTCTTTTGATTCTAACTCCGTCTTTAGGCATGAGTTGATTTCATCAAGTACTTTTGTACATAATGATTCACTTATCCTCTTCAGGAGAAATTTGGAGTGATGTGTTTTAATTTTGTATTCCGCGGACTTCTTATCTCTTAGCACCAATAAATCTCTCACGCTTCTGGCGTCAATGAGAATTAATTGATTTATTTTGCCTATGAGAAACTTTAGTTCTTCCATGGTGCATATACAACGGGTATACGAGATTTTAGTCACTCCTTTTTCCCTAAATAATTTGATGAACTTCTAGTTCATAGTGCGTGAATCTAAATAATTAATTCAACGAGATATTTGCGGCATTCTATCATTTATGTTTCATATCTCCCCCTGATGCCGACAAGGATGTGAGTTGGATTATAAAATAAAATATCAATGAATAAAATAATCCATAATGATTTGCTCTATGTAAGTCATTAGGACGGAGTATACATATAAGTATTATGCTCTTCAGGAGTTTCAATCAAACTGAAGTCATCATTTTTGTATCATTCTGTCAAAGGGATACTTCAAAGGGATACTCCTCGTTCTTATTACATCATATACGACTGTATTATTTCAGTCCTGACAATGACTTTTGAGCCTAATTGAAAATATCTTTTTGACTTACATGATTTGAGCAAGTTAAATCCTTCAGGAGATCTTCATATATATGTCACTGTCTAGTGAATCATATTGATAGATATTTACTACATCCATAAGGCGCATAGCAAGCCTTTTGTGACATAAGCAGATTAATCAAATTCTAAAATACAACGACGTCTATTATGGGATAGTACTTAATTAATTCCCAGTCTTTGAGAGAAATATTGTGTTCGAGTATTGCCCTATATCTCGTAATTTTTCATTTCTCTTTGTAACGAAGATACATTTGTATCCTTCGGGGATATATTTTTCGGATTTTGGAACTACAGGTCCAAATATTTTCGGCTTTCTAGGGAATATTAATTCACCTTATATGACTTCATTTCTTTTTGGCCAATTATTTCAATCTAGACAATCTCTTATAGATCGTCGTTGAGGATCCTCTTTTTTCATTTCAAGAGTCATATTAAAGGCGAATATATCGTCATGCGTCCACGACGATACTTGATCTCTCCAATATATTGAGATCTCATTAATAAGACGCTGGCAGTTCTTCAGGAACTTTTATTTGATTGATTAATCATTATCGTCATTTTTTGGTTCATATGTTGTAGCCCTTTTCTTAGACACAAAATTTCTTTTAGAACCAATTGGTCGACCATATTTTTGACGAATTTATATTCATTTGCTACCATTTGTACTTGTCCTTCAGGGACATTTATTCTTGCGGGGGTATTTGCAGCAAATGTATGACATTATCACTTCTTATATATACAAAACTTAAAAGCATCAAGAAGTTGGTTTGCAATCTTTTGCAAGTGAATCTTTCAACTTCTTGTTCACATTGATTACTTCGGGAATCCAAATGCGGCTAGTTTGTTCTTGTGCTTTTTGTTGGATGTAGATTTCACATTGATTACTTCAGGAATCCAAATGTGACATATGTTCCACCTAATGTTGGGAACGTTATTTTATCATAATAACAATCTTATTGTGAGACTCGTTTTTATACGTACAAAACTATTGATTATTCACATGAGTAACTAAGTGTTGAATCTCAATTCCAAAGTAATATAATATAAGTCTTCTTCTTTTTTAGCTTTTCTGCATAATATGATGACTATTATCAATTTCAGATTTTATTACGTCCAAAACTGTAGTATGTCTAACAATTTGAACATAGCATTTCATTTTTTTTAGATTTCCTTTGTATTAACCCATAGTTTGTTAGGGTGTTCTTCACCATTTGCTTTCCTATTAAAAGTTTTTTTGAAGTACGTTTGTTTATTATTTCTATTTTAAAAATACAAATCAAATTATTTTAGGTTTATCTACTAGCATTATATTTTGAATAATAGAAGTGAATTTAGTAAATAAATGACAAGACTTCCATTCAAAGCATCAAAAGCCTTTCATAGGTTGTAATCAAATATAATAAATTCGAGACTTACATGTTTATAGATCGAATATAACGTATATGGTTATCTTTTCAGCCCAGGGACAGTTTCTATTGCGGGCTCCAACAATATATATTTATATTTACAAATAATTTTAAAATTTAATATTTAGTTCAACCTTTAAGTATTATTATTATTAAATCGTCTTAATATAGATTGAACATTAAAAACGAACTCATTTTTCGGAAAACATGAAAAGGTCATATTTTCATTTTCCTTTACTTATATGTCTTTATTATTATATTTTAATATTTTTCATGATATATTCGATTCCACCTTCGAGCGGACTTCTCGTGTCCCGTTTCCGACGTTTTAGGGTCTCGATGAATAGTGTTTGGGGTTTAGGATTTTACCGACGGATAATTCCGTCGGTAATTTACTGACGGAATAATTCCGTCAGTAAAACTTGAATATTTAAATAAAAAATTCAAACTAAAATAAAAAAAATTAATTCAAAAAATTAATTTAATAATACTGACGGAATATTCCGTCAGTAAAATTAGTTTAAATTTTTTTATTAAATTTATTAATTTTACTGACGGAATTATTTCGTCAGTAAAATTAGTTTAAATTTTTTATTAAATTTATTAAGTATTACTGACGGAATTATTCCGTTAGTAAATTACCGACGGATAATTTCGTCGGTAATTCCGAAATATAATGTCTGTCGGTAATCCGTCGGTAATTACCGACCCGTGTTTTATTCCGTCGGTAATTCCAGGTTTTCTTGTAGTGATTAAATCAACCATTTACATAGAAATGAGAATACCAACTAAGCTACATAGAAATGAGAAATGAAAAAATTTACACTATGTTTAAAATGTGAATTGGAAGTAAATGTGCATAATAGAATTATACGAAAGGAAATTCACTAGACTCCATTTTTCTTGATTAAGTTTGAACTTTACAACATATTTATAGATTGAATATGTCAGTAAATAATTAACTTAGGGTTATTATCTTTTTTTTTTGTGGTTCCATGTCGGGAGGATACACGAGTGAAATTTATTTAGTGAACATCTATATAATAATTGTGGATTTTTCTAGTCAAAAAGAAAAGAATAAAAACTACACTCTGTTCCGATTGTTGGTGGCTAATATGAATCTGAAGTAAATATGTAGAATAGAAGAATTGTACAAAGAGACATTTACTAGACTCCATTTTTTCTTGATTTAATTTGACAATTTTCTTGTACTTTAATGAAACCTCACAACAATTATATGTAGGAAACAGCATAATCCAAAATCAAAGCCACACAAAGATACAAACCTTTGTCCCATACCATATCTATCTATTGACTTATTAATTAAGAGTTGGGCTGCTGTACATCCGGTTGCAGGTGCAACCGGACGATTACACTTAAATATGTACAATTTGGAATATTTAAACAATGGTAACGTAGTGCAGTTGGCTAAACTGCTAGACTCAAAGCCCATTAACCTGGGTTCGAGTCCCAGTAGCGTCTTTTTGAGTTTTTTTATTTTAATTGATATATTAATTTTAAAAAATGATACATTTGTTCATAATAATTCATATTTTTATTATAATTATTTTTTCAGAATAAGTTTGTCCCTTTTTTTTGATAATATTTTTTTTTCATTTTAATTGATATATTAATTTAAAAAAGTGATAAATTTATTTTAAATAAATAATATTTTTATTCCAACCAATTCATATTTTTTTCAAATCAAGTTTGTCCCTTTTTCATTTTAATTGATATATTAATTTAACAAAAATGATAATTTTTTGTTTATAATAAGTGATTTTTTTATTCCAACCAATTAAAAAGTATCATTTCTCCTTAAGAAAGTATTATTCTTTTAAGAAAGTATCATTCTTCCTTAAGAAAAGATCTTCTTATTGATAAGTATCCATGTTGTTAACAAAAGTATCATTCTTCCTTAAGAAAGTATCATTCTTATTGACATAAGTATCACATTTGTTAACAAAAGTGCCATTTTTTCTTAAGAAAAATATCATTACTTATGACGAAGTATCGCGTTTTTACCTTCTGTATCTAACCTCTTTTTTTCCTTTGCCTTTCTTTTCATTTATTCTTTTTTCTTTTCTTTTCCTTTCTTTTAATTTTATTTTTTCCTTTTTTTTCATTCCTTTCTTTTCTTTTCATTTTATTTTTTTTTATTTTCCTTCATTTTCATTTAAATTGATGCATTAATTTAAAAAGTGATACATTTTTTAATAATACATTTTATTTTATTTTTTTAATTTTTTTATGTAACACTTTTTTTTAATAATAATTTTTTTAATTTCTTAAGAAAAATATCATTCTTTTTTTTCCTTTTCCTTTTCCTTTCTTTTCATTTTATTTTTTTTCTTTTCCTTCATTTTCATTTAATTGATTTAAAAAAGTGATACATTTTTTAATAATACATTTTATTTTATTTTTTTAATTTTTTTACGTAGCACTTTTTTTAATAATAATTTTATTAATTTATTAAGAAAAATATCATTTTATTGAGCAATAGAATCACATGTTGTTAACAAAAGTAACATTCTTCCTTAAGAAAAGTGTATTCTTCATTAAAAAAGTATCATTCTTATTGAGTAATATATCATTCTTCCTTAAGAAAAGTATCATTTTTATTGAGCAATAATATCACATGTTGTTAAAAAAGTATCATTCTTTTTTAAGAAAAGTATCAATCTTCCTTAAGAAAAGTATCATTCTTCATTAAGAAAAATATCATTCTTATTGAGCAATAATATCACATGTTGTTAACAAAGTATCATTCTTTCTTAAGAAAAGTATCATTCTTCCTTAAGAAAAGTATCATTCTTTCTTAAGAAAAGTATAATTCTTCCTAAGAAAAGTATACATTCTTATTGACAATAGTATCCACTTGTTAACAAAAGTATCATTCTTCCTAAAGAAAAGTATCATTTCCTATGAGTAATAGTATCACGTTTGTAAATAAAAGTATCATTTTTCAAAGAAAAGTATCTTCTATTGAGCAATAATGTTTTTCCTTGTTTTTTCTGTACCCTAGAGGGAAGTCTAAACCCTACTTTTTTCTCCGGTTAAAAATGCTCCTTTTTCAACACTCGATTTTTAAATGGTTTGGAAAAAGCTAGCTTCCTTCGAACGCTAGCATTTCAAACCCTTTTAGTCATGGCTAGTACGTATTTTTTCTTGTTTTTAGTGTATCCTAAGAAGTCTAAACCCTATTTTTTTCTCCGGTTAAAATTTTTAATATATATATTAATATTCTTTGTGTCATATATTTTTTAAAAAAAATAAGAAATTAAATTTATTATTTTTCGTGTCATATTGTAGTTGTTCATACAATTATAATTTTTTTAAAAATATTATATTTTTTAATATGCTTTGTGTCATATATTAAATTTCTTAAAATAAGAAATTAAATTTATTATTTTCGTCTCATATTGTAGTTATTTATACAATTATATTTTTTTTTAAATATTACTATACTTTTTTAACAAGAAAATTTTTTAATATACATATTAATATTATTTGTGTCATATATTAATTTTTTTAAAAATAAGAAATTAAATTTATTATTTTTCGTGTCATATTATAGTTGTTTATATAATTATAATTTTTTTAAAAAAATATTATATTTTTAAGAAGAAAAAAATTTAATATTACATATTAATATTCTTTGTGTCATACATTAATTTTTTTTAAATAAAAAATTAAATTTTTAATGTTAAAAATAAAAAAAGGAAAATGTTGTTGCTGGGTCTCGAACCGGGTCTCTCGGGTGAGAGCCCAGCAACTCACCACCTGCGCTACAGGAGCGCTTATGTGAACTTCTATATTATTATGCTATTTAGCTGGGTGCAGCCGGTTGCACCTGCAACCGGTTGCACCAAAGTTTTTGCGATTAATTATTGGACTCAAATCATTCTGTAGCTAGCCAACCCCATGTAAATTATCCAAAATATATGGCTACCAACTCATTCCAATTTTTGGCATCCAATTTATTTTATTTTATTTTATTTTTATATTCGCCGTATGTGAAAAGTATTTTGAATTGGGAGTAAATCCAAATATAGGAATCATGTTATTTAGAGAAATTAGGAAAGGCAAAAGAATAAATCATGTATAATAAAAGATATATGCTGCAGATATGTTTTTTTTTGTTTGTTTGTTTAATAACAGTCCTACGAATTAACAAAAGAGATAAATAATTAAATTAAAGGAATAAATTTGGTGAAGTATATAATTATATATATATATATATATACATGATTGCTTAGTAAAATAACAAGATATTTGATCATGAGATCCCAAAAGAAAGGAGTAGAGAGAGAGATCTAGAGAGGGGGACTAAAATAAAGGTGCGTTAGAGAGAAGAGCAGGAGAAGTCTGTTCGGCGGCGAGTGCAACTCGGCGGAACACAAGAGCGCGTAGGGGCGACACGTCAGGACTATATAAGAAATCCAGTTAGAGATTAAAAAAAAAAACACAATAGCAATTTTCAGAGTTAATGGCCATCTAAAAGTTGCCCACCGCAAGGAATATAAAAGGTAATACGATTTGGAGCAGGGCGCCAGCAATAAATAAAGAAAACAAAAGGAGATAAATTCTTTTACGAAATTGCAGAGCACAATAGTCAAACTAACCCACAAATATTCATGGGTTTTGTTTCCGATTATTCTTCGCAGGAATAAACAGAAGAAGGGCTTCGCCAAAGTTTGTTTTTTTTCTTCTTCTCTTGTTTTTTTAGGCAAAGTTAAGGAGATAAAGATGATTACTTCAATGACCCCCATCCCCTCGGCGTCTTCTACGGCTACTGTCCGAGTTGATAAAGCAACCAGCGAGTTCTTGATCGGACCCGATTGGACGCTCAACATGGAAATTTGTGATGTTATTAATTCTAATCAGGCGTATGTGTTTTTGCTTTCTTTTTTCTTTTTTCTTTTTTTTCATGCAAAGTTGACTTCTTTATCATTATCTTGTGTTGGGTTATCTGGTTTCGTGGAGAAAAGGTTGGGATTTTGGGTTTGTGGTGTGCTTGTTTGTGAAAGGGTTCTTTTTTGTTTTTGTGGGCATGTTGATTACTGTGTGGGTTGAAAAATAGAAAATATATTTGTTTCCTGTTTATTTCATTAAGGGTGTGTTTGGAATTTGGGTACCAAACAGATTTCTTTATATTGAAACTATGAGATGATTTTCTATTATGATACGATCTTGTGCTGCGAGCAAAAAATTGAAATTATGTATCTCTTCATCCAGAAAGAGAAATTGATATGTATCTACCTTGCGATGTTGGATTTGGTATTTTGTGATTTAATATAATGGATTTTATACTGAAGCAGCAATTTTGAAGCTTGAACTTATCCTGCTGTAGGCTTGCAAAAGATGTTGTGAAAGCTGTGAAGAGACGGTTGCAGCACAAGAACCCCAAAATTCAATTGCTTGCTTTAACGGTATTATGACAAAACTTGCTTTTGCCTTTTCCTGTTTTGTAAAACAACTTATTTATGCTTCAAATCTGAAAATTCATTCTATTGCCATCTCATGTAAGTGCTTCATTGTGTTTTTTGTATAGCTTCTGGAGACGATGGTGAAGAACTGTGGTGATTTTGTGCATTTTCAGATTGCTGAGAAGAATATACCTCAGGAATTGGTCAAGATTGTAAAGAAAAAGGCAAGTCCATATGGAGTAGTCCGAGGATACTAATATTGTTTTTTCTGTGTTTCTGCTTGAATTATAGTAGGATTTGATCTGCATGGTATGTAGTTATCCTTTCATGGTAGCAAATAGACCACTTACGAGAAATTTCTGCTTTCGTTCATTCATGTTGATACTCTGCTAATATTTTGCTTATAGGCACAACAAGTTAGTTATAAGAAATGACGTTATTTGTTTATTTGAACTTCATACTTTATAGAGATTCCGGAACTGATCTTCCTTGTAGTTCAAAAGGTTGCTTCTTTTTTTCTGAACTAAGCTGGATTTTTGGTTATACTGCTGATAATTAACTGAGCCCATCTTTTTAATTTCTCATGTTGAACTAATGACTGATTTAATGAGGCTCAATATAAGATGGTTTTCCTCTTATCAGTTCTAGATTGCAATTTTCATTTTGTCATATGTATATTTGTCAACAAGAACTAGCCGTCCCCGTTTTAAAGTGGTTATTACTTTTCAATGCTTTTCAGACCGATATGCATGTGAGGGACAAAGTTTCAACCCTGGTTGGCTCCTGGCACGACGCATTTGGTGGGACCCGAGGAAGATATCCTCAGTATCATATGGCTTATGAGGATCTCAGGGTGAATTCTTGTATTTCACTTGCGTATGTTGGAAGATTTTTTGGAAGAGTTACTAACTGTTGTATTTCTTGATGGCAGCGCTTAGGTGTACAATTTCCTCAACGTCCACCAGATGCAGCTCTAATATTTACTCCACCTGCGGCAAATGCAGTGTTGAGACCTCCTCAAATAGGTCATGGAATGCCAAGTAGCTCTACTGCAAGGCTTGATGAAGCCATGGCTGCTGAAGATACTTTAAGGTCTCTATTAAACCTTAACTCGTCAACTAACTATGGTTAATTTGTTCTTCTGTTCATTTTTCCTCGGTCATGCTTTTGACATATCAACCGGTATGCAATGTTTTTATTTTTTGTAGTGTATCGGGCCTAAACTCCATGCGCAACCTTCTTGAGCTCTTGGCTGATATGTTGCGAGCTGTCGATCCAAGGGATCCTTCGGTATTCTTCATCTCCAATCCTACCACTTTACGCCAAGGAATATATGTCCTAAATACTATTCTTATGCTTTCAGTCTGTTAATGATGAAATAATCGTTGACCTTGTGGAGCAATGCCGTGTCAACCAGAGAAAGTTGGTGCAGTTGTTGGGAACAACCGGGTTAGCCTTTCTTCAATCTTTACTATTCTTCATGCGAATCTCCTATTGTACTGTGTAGACTACTTCCTCACCTTGTAACCCCGATCCCTTTGTTCGACAGAGATGAGGAAATTCTTTGTCAGGGTCTCGATCTAAATGATAGCTTACAGAGTGAACTTGCTAAACACGACGCAATAGCTTCCGGCTCCCCACCACCTGCACTAACTCCTCCCCCATACACTGCTTCTGAGAAACATGAATCTGATCTCAGATCTCCTGAAGCTGGCACATCCAACGTAACCCCTCCTGCCCACACGGCTGTGGCTGAAGAAGACGATGATGAAGAAGATGACTTTGCACAGCTGGCTCGAAGGTCTATCTTTTATTTACGACACTCTCTTGCCACACATCACAATTTATTTGTTGATTGTGATTCTAATGGTGAAATGAATGCGTGCAGACACTCAAAAGCTCCTAGTGAAGCTTCTCAAAACACGCCAAAGGAAAAAAGCAGTGCTTCTTCTTCAGAAGCTCCCCTGAGCCCTTCCATGAGCAACGCTCTTGTCCCCATCGATGCACCTGCATCAGTGGATACGAAAGATCAGAACATCATAGAGCTGCTGAGCATTGTGTTATCAACAAGTGCCTCGACCGAGCAAACTTCTCAGACATCGGCTTCTCCGGTGCACCCTCCAAGCCACGCACCTTCATCTAGCCCGGATATTACATTTTCTGCCGAGGCTTATCCTGGTAACAACGGGCAAGCATTCAACAGCTATGTCGCTCCGTGGGCTCAGCCACAGCCTTATCATCAACAACCTCAGGCTTATGCTCAAGTCCAACCTTTATACAAATCTCAACCCCAAAATGGATTTCCAAACCAGCCTCAGCCGCTAGTCAATCCGCAGCTTGAGCAGCAGCCACAATATCAGCAGAATACAAACCAACCATCATTATATCTGCAACCTCAAAATCCCCAGTATGCATACCCTCCACCACCATGGGCGGCTACTCCTGGTTATTTTAGCAGCAGTCAGACTAAGACCAGACCGATGTACACATACCCGACCACCACATCTTTGAACAGTGGACCTGTGCGGTATGAGTTTACAAATGCAGAGTTGCAGGGCAACTCCGGCCCAATGTCTGGGACAGCCAACACAGGGCAGAAGCCCTATATTCCGACGTATAGATTGTTTGAAGATCTTGATGTGTTCGGCAATGGAGATGGAAGATATAAAGCGGTTAGTAATCCTTCGCCCAGCTTGTCGGGTTTGAACAACCAGAACATGGTTGGAGGAAGGAAGTGATGGCATGAGTAGGTAGCAGGTTGATTTATGGAGTTGCTGTTTGGATTAGTTATGTTGCTTTTGGAGACAAAAGTGAGTGTAGATGGTGTAAGCATTTTAGATTGTTTGGAATAACACTTACTGCACTGTAGTTGTTGAGTTATTCTCAATGGAAATAAGTATGTTATTGTTTTTTCCTATCTTATTAAGATTGAAATGCCTCAATTTTACAATAGACGAATGTATAAAGCCACTCAATATTAAATTGTGTGGACAAATCCCCAACCCTACCCTATTTACCTGAATGTGAATAAAACAAGAAAATCAAACACTCCGAGTAGATAAGTGAAACTGAGAGACCGAGGAAAACATCAACACATCAAATTAACAATTATAGTAGTGTAGAAACCATTGCTACTATACAAATTGAACAACGTTTCAACACCTATAAATGAGTAGGAAAAGAAGGGAAGGAAGAAAAAAGGCAAAGAGAAAAGATAAAAGGGAAGCACACTAGAGGAATACACACAAGGATAAATTAGAGATAAAAGGTTAAAAAAATGACATATTTACACATTTCTTGACCTATAGACAAACATTATTTGCCAAAGCCTCCATCGACTGAATTTCAGCATTCACCTTCCAGATTTCATCCAAGTGAGGAGGAGGCTTAATCAATATATTATACACCTTCAACACAGCGAGCCGCGCTTCACCTTCCTTTGGGAGAGATTTTCAAGTGGGTGCTAGTTGACTTAAATGCAGTTGCTTTGCTCCAATTTAGGAGGAATACATGCGCTACTTCATCTTGGTGGAGAAACCTCATCAGCGTATATGGAAACACAAGCATCAGCAGCACCAGCAGCAAGTAATACTTGATAGGGGTGGAAGGTCAAGCAGCTTACGGATCCTATCTTTTGGGCCATGAAAGTGGGATAGTAGCGAATGCTACCTAATGGATCGCCCTCCAAATTGAAGACTTTGATTAGTTGCTTGGCAGAACCACTTGCAATAAGTGGGGCGTGCCTGTGAACAGCTAAAGCTGTGAGAGATCCCCTATGGGCATCAATTGTCAGGTATGTATTTTTGGCAGATCTCATATCTAGGAACTGAATATTTCCTGCTTGTGATGCACTGACGATCTGAAAAGGAAACAAACAATTATTGAGGGCAACTTCAACAAAAACTTGGATATATAGCAGAGGATATTTTCAGCAAGTGGTACCATGAGTACAAAAAACGAGTAAAACTACAGATAAATTACATTTGCTGATCTCATTCTGTGTGTAAATGGGTGGATAGGGGAACAGAAAGTAACCTTTGCTGGTTCAAGACCAGGTTGGAAGCCAATCCCAACTACTCTTTCAACTCGTTGAGTGTGAGGTCGGGTTGAACTCACAAGCCTAACCAATTCAGGCAAAAGAAAAGGAATTACATACAGAATGGAACATGATGAACCAACAGACATGTTGAGCACATCCCATAATAACTAATAAACAAAAACAACTATCAGATTTTTAGGGCCACATAAGCTAGCAAAGAAGATGCCAAAAAATTTGGAGCTTCCTCTCTGTTAATAGTGAAAGATGTGATAGATATGTTGCAATAATTGAGAAAATCATGTATGGCACACCATATGAAGTTACCAATAAGTAAGGTATTCAGAGCTAGTTATCAAGATAAAAGAAGTCAGAAATGAATTGAGTTCAAAATGGCTTAAAAATATTATTTTGCCAAACAGAAATGTTCTTACATCTCAGGAGTGCGGATATCATATAATCTAACATAACCATCCACAAAGCCAGCAGCAAATTGACCTCCATGAACTTGAGAAACAGCCTGCACAATTTCATGAACTCGGTTAATCAGCCATTTCATGAAATTCTATCGAAGAGGAAAAAACTCGAGAGTGCATTGTAATGGGGACAGCATTTCCAATGCAAATAAAATAATTGTTTACTACTTTGGTTTCAAGGATATTATAACAGAGAACACGGACAGCATTTATTAGTATAAAATGTCCAAATACCATCTCTCTGGAAAAATCATTTACACGAGCATTAACTGCATAACGATCGCATGGTAAAAATTACTTCCGGTAACATGAGAACTCCATGTGTAACACGCACAACATCACAAGATACTGGAGTGAAAGAGGAAACTGTTAAGAGTTCAACAAACTTCTCGAAGTAAATGAATAGCTAATTAAAACCCACCAGTGCTGAGATTCTTGAATCTTGTGGTAAGGGAATGGTGTTGACAAGCTGTTCTTTGTCCAGATCCCAACCCAAGATAGATGAAATTTCACCGGAAGAAAACTATGTAGGACAGAAAAAAAAAAGATTTGAATAAAGTATTTAATTAAATAGAAAGTACGTGTACCAAGTGTCATCGACGTAGAAAAAGTAAAACACAAGCACATGGATATCATAGTAGCGCAATCACATACAAGATATCCAGACTGCTGTTGCCAATCCACAACAGCATTTACACCATGGGCACCAGGACTAGGATCCTGAATTGAAGCAAAGGATGTAACTAATTTTTGTTGTCCTCTTGATGTGTAATCTTTCCATATCCGGATATTCCCATCATCTATAGCAACAGAAGCAGACTAAAGTAAGAGTTCAGTATCGGCTAAAATCAAACGGTCTGTAAGGGAAGGGCTTTCTACTTGAGGAGGTAAGAGAATTACTTGATGCAACGAGAAGCATATTCTCGTCAAGTTCATTTAGAAGACATAACTTGGAAACTCCTTTGTCAGGGTAAGCATGGTTACTAAAACTGTTGAGCAGAGTTGCTTCCTCGTAATTCCACACCCTAAAAATTACATGTGAAGGGTTTGTTTATCACAGAAAGCGTGACAATAAGAGCGGTTCCATTCAACAATACAAGATTACACATAACATATTGCGTAAATATTCCCACCTTATCCTTTCATTTTCATCCGAAGCAATCACTACAGGAGAAAATGGATGTAGCAAAGCAGTCTTGGTGCCCGCCTCAAACTTGGTATCCCAACTGGCAATTTGATTATGCAGTTTACTCACATCTGCCAAGAAAAACCAATATTAAAAGTCATAAGTTACACACAGGATCAGAAGGCTAGACACTAGTTAAGGACTTAACAGGAGTGTTGGCATTTCACTATATGATCAAGTGCTAGTTTCTCCCTCTCTTCTCTTCTAGCAATTATGTCTTCGCTATCATCTATTGCAGTAAGAAGTGGCTTCGAAAAGTGACAGCAGCTCCAATCATAAATCATTGACTGCAGAAGAAAACTACGTTCTGAAGCAACAGATGGTCCAGATGAAGCTAAAAGTGGATCAGCTAGTCCCGAGTCTGGAGACAGATGCGGTCTAAATTCCAAGGACCAAACTCTCCGCATTCCTGTCAAGTAGCTTGGTCTAGGAGGACTAACAGGAGGAGTTTTAAAAGTCAGCGGCAAATGGGCTCCTACAGAAAATTAAAAAAATTACAACCTTAAGTACAAAGTAACAAAATTAACAGAGAAAACCTGAAAAGTAAAATAATATAAAAGTCAGAAAAACATACATGTCATATTTACCCCAATTAACAGCATAAAACTACAGAGACGACCCATCTAGAAAGAATTTAGCAAAAAAACTGTCTTACCCCCATTCAACTCAAACCAAGATGCTGAACGAGTTAGTCCAGCCAGAATGGAGCTTGCAGCTACAGCTGATTCACCAAGACGAGCGCTTGCACCAGCAGGCTTCACTGATTTGGCAACAACTTGTTCAATACCAATAACAGACAATACTCTCCTTCCAAGAGATGCGACACGTGGTGATGGATCCTTGGCCAGATTGCACATAGCCAATACACATTGTGAATAAAGTGTATTATCAAGAGGTCTTCGCCTTGAATGGTCAAGAACCCCATTTGCAACAGAATCATTCAGTGCCCCAGAATCAGAATGATGGGATGAATCATCAGAAAGTGGAGAACCATGCATTATCCCAGAGGTCGCAAGAGGGCTACTAGTGGATACTCTCCCAGTACGAACCACAGGCTGGCTTTCATTCCCAGCTCGTAATAATGGAGCAATAGGAGAAGGAACTAGACTTCCATGAGGCATGTACTGAGTTGGAATTGAATAGCCACTAACAGAACCCTTGATCGCAAAAGATGGCAAGGAATTGTGTATAGAACCTGATTGGGGTTTCCAATTGGCAGCAGCAACTGACTTTAGGTGTTTGTTGTGGCCAAAGGCAAAACGTGAAAGAGCTGCGAACAGGAGAGTTAATAAATGAAATTGGGTGGAAGATCCTGTAAAATAACAAAAAGCATTATAAAGGGAATGACCAATAGAAATAGTACATACCCACAGCTACTTCAGCTCGCACCAATGGGCTTCCATCAGAAACAACATTTAAAAGGTTTCTAATAATACTGGCTTCAGCCCTAATTTTTTCATCATCATTACAATCTTCATCCCCATGACCATCTCTCGACGTATCAAATCTTATGTCAAAGGCTGTGCCTAGAGCAAAAACAGCTGCCGCACGGACCTTTGATAAAATATGCACTTCAACTGTAAGTACAGATATTAAAGAAAATATTGCAAAAACAATTGCATGTTAGACAAATAATAATAGACAAGAGTAAAACCTCTGGCTGAGGTTCAGAAAGTAGTGGTGCAAGAATAGCAGGTGCATCAGCCTGCAGACCTAACAATTGAGCCTCCAAAAAATCCTCCCATAGTTTCCCAAGGCACAAGCATATCCACTGGAGGAATAAAGGTTCAGTGTGCGCCTCGTTTGGAGATGAGCATTGAAGGTGCTTCAGGCAGACATGTATAAGACCAGCTTCAATACAGGTCTCCTGACCCCGCCTATGACCATCTACAATGACGGCCAACACAAATGCAGCCATCGCACGTTGTTCAGGATAAGCTTCAACACTGTCAAGAAATCTAATAAAATATGTGTGCCCTCCATCCTTCACAAGATCAACCTGACATGACTGTAGAAAGAACAAAATTGTAATTACTACTGTGGATATAGACAGCATAAATGGTATTACCTACCCAAAAGCAGGTAGCAATATACATACAAAGAGACACATTCCTAAAATAAAGCATCAAGTAAACACAAGAGAACATCAAATACATCACAACTGCACGACATTATGTGATTTCAAATGCCAAAATTTTCTCTACCATCCAGCTAGAGCGATCAAAGTATTTCAAATTATCAGTTTATGGCTCCTCTCCTTATTAATTTTCCCTCTCTACCATATAATTCCCAACTTTCAATCATAATATTCTCACCTACTGCATATATAATAATTAATTTTAAAATGTATCACGATTTTGGATTGTGTAGAAGATATTCATATGTTGATAAGACTTCATGCCAATGAGCTTACTAAAAATGGACCAACAGAGAGATCATGAAGATTGGCCTTGACGACACAAGTATATGGGTTAATCGGACTGGAGTGCATGTTCGATGCAGGTAATGCCAAAATGCAAGTTCAAAATAAATAAGACTAGTTGATATTACAGGATACATCATCCCAACTTAAAAACATACTACTAGTCCTGCAGTTTCTGTTCCAGACATTGTTATGAAGATGCACTAGAAAATCTGAATTATTTCCCAGGCCTCAAGTTCACACGGCCCGAAAAATGATGTGATAACATTGTGCACTTCAAAATAGAAAAGTGGTCAAATAAACAATTTCTAAATTTACCTTATCCAGTGCAAGGATCTTTGTCCAGATGAACACAAGAATTTGTCGCAGCTCTGGAGTGGTTGTTTGTAAGAGCTTCAAAACATAAGGAAATATTCCCACAGATAAGGCCTGCAAGGGAGGATAAATAGTTCATAAATACGTCAAACGGTTCCATATTGATTCACTAACAAGATATATACCAGCTCAACAGCCCAAGGTCCCATATCCAAAAATCTACCAAGCAGTACCAGAGCCCGAAATCTATGGCATTGACTGAGTAAAACCTGAGAGACAAATGTGGGGGTGGCGGAGGTAAGCAACCAGCATTATCTAAGAGAAGATGCAAAAATATTAACAAAAGCATGGACTATGTTCTTTTAAACAAATCTATACATTGAGAACTGGAGTTTCTTTTTCAGTATATGAGCAGCAATTAAGCATGCATGCTAGCTGAAAGGGGCATGTAGAAGGATCAAGAAGGTTTTGCTTTTCAAACACTGGCCAACTAAAGCTTTGTTTAATAACCGCAGATACGAAACTTTTTGTGAAAATTTGCAAGAGGCCATTCCATCTACCTTTACAAGCCATCTTAAAGCAGAGAAGATGGTAGAAACATGTATACATTTGTAACTCAAAAATCAATACAAAAAATGGGTGCACAAACAAAACTACCAGGGTTCGACTTTGGAAGACTTTCTCATTCTATCACTAAACTATCTACAAGCAAATTCAAAACAAGACACAGAAAAAGTGGAGAACAAGTAGATAGCACAAAATAGAGAAATCTTCACCACGAGATTCTCCAGAATGATAGAAAAACTATTTAACATAGGAAGAAAACGTTTGCAGAAAATGTGAAAGTATTGTGACTACAATGCATCACCTGAAGAACAATGGGTAACTGTTCTGGAGGTTTTTTATGTTCTGATCCATGATCAAGCCACACTTCAAAGGCTGTTAATTGCTCTGTAAAAAATGGGCTCGGCTGCAGATGAGAACAAAAATCTATAAATCAGGATGGTGCCTTTAATTAAATAAATAACATGAAACAGTAATCATTGACTAACTGTATGCTGGTTTTGCAATATCCGACCCTAAACAAAGAATAGGTTGTGAAAAGCGAATGTAAAAAGAATTGCCATGGATACCTGGAACTCTGCATTTGGGTCCTCAACTAAAGCTGGGAGCTGAGAAAGACATATTTCAGCAGCCATGTCCCATGCATCCCTGCAGAGCACAAAAGTAAAATAAACTGATACATCGACTTTAACACATGAAAAAGATACAAGCACTTTAGATGCATGTGTGGAAGACTATAAAATAAAGATACCACATATGATGCTGGTGCGTAGATGGCAACATTGGATGCGAAATTGGTGAACAATTTGCAGAGCGCATAATCCTTTCAGCCAGCAAAAAGTTTCTAAACAGGCTGGCAACCAAAAGATCTTGCCTGAATAATCGCTGGAACAAGTCTGAAAATCAAGTTGACAATTTCCAGATCACCATTAACCATGCTGTACAAAATTAGGATATACATGACCACATGAAAAATTTGTTTCTTCTATTACCATGTGGAAGTACATTCCAGGCTATAGTGTCAGTCACAGCTGTGAATATCCAGTTCAATTCCCCAAGGAGTGTCTTCCGGTCTGTTTGGCGACCAGGAATTATATCTATCAAAGAATGATCAAAGGACTCGTGCAGCAAGGACCGAGAGTAAAACCTGAAGAATAAATGAATAAGAATATCCAAATTCTATTACCTTAAGGTTTATGAAAAAGAAGATACCCATAAAAATATAACATACAAAAGGAGGCCTGTCATGAGGCAGAACATAACCAATCATATCAGAAACTTCTCTTATTGAAGCAGTTGCAATTTCACCTGATAATCTGGAGATGTATATGTTTTTATAGAATGCAGAAATATATATGGCTAAAAATAATACTCCCTCCGTCCCAAAATTCTTGTCCAATTTGCTTTTTGCACGGTTTTTAAAGAGAGTTGTTAGTTGTGTGTAGATTGGTATAAAGTTGTGGGTCCTACAAAAAAGTTGTGTGTAATAATTTACTAAAAAAGGAAAGTGGACAAGAATTTTGGGACAACCCAAAATGGAATAGCGGACAAGAATTTTGGGACGGAGGGAGTAAATAACATCAATAACAGTCAACTGTGCAATATCTAATTTAAGTGGCATGATGGGATCTCATCAACTGGGGAAGTTAACATCCAATTTAGGGCATCAGAAATCATAAAGTTGAAGATATAAAGCTAGTCACATTGCAAACAATCATTTTTTTCAAGGACGAAGAATGGTATTTTCCTTCTAAAAGTAAGTGATTTTATGACGGGTAATGCATTAGCAGCAATGCCAAATACCATTGCCACATAAGAGAAAGGATACAAAAATTAAATCAAACACCTAATTCATCTTTTTGCCATGTATAGAACACAGGGCAACTTCTAGAACCACACAATCAAAAGAATTTCACCAATGATTAACTCCTCATGGTAAAATACTCCAATGAAAAACACAATTGACAATTATGTTGTAGAGCCGCAGCTAATCACCATCTTAAAGCCATTTTTATTGGCGTCGTGAGACAAGACGTAAACACATCGGCAGGAAACTGGAAACTTTGCGGAAGCGTCTCGTGAGCTTCACAAGCTGCAAGTAAAATGCAATCCCTTGTGGGAGCTCCCGAAGTTGAAGAAGTATAATCTTGGAGCTGACGTGAAATGAGACACATTTTGAATCAATTACTATGTAAATCTAAATAAACTATACCATATCAGTTGAGGGGAAACTACCTGAATGAAGGCATTAACAATTAGCCCAGCAGCAGAGCAGTCGAACACATAAATAGAAGGTGTCTTCAGCCAGGAATCCAGATCACTGATTGGCAATGGGATGTATTGCGTATAACTCTATATAGAAAACTAAAATGAGAAAGGGAAACAGGAGAAAACAGCATAGGACAAAGGAGATTGGGAGCAGTATATACTAGAAAATTCGCTAAAGAAAGGACCTTATTAAATAGCCAAATTTCACCATTTGGAGTTGGCTTAGGCACTCCATGTCCATTGTAGTGGAACAGAACTCTCTCAGATTTTGCATTTTTGCGGCATGTTGTGCAAAGTTCCTTGACTTCTTCAATAGTGGGGTCTAATGAAAACTTGTAACGAGCCTGTCAATATGTTCAAGTTATACGATCATTCTAACATCTATGTTGAAATAGAATACCTCTTATCTATTTCCTTTTCCTTATCTTAGTATGTGTTTATCCAGTAGTAAGTTCATTAAGGAATCAATTAATGATGTGGAAATAGTACATCATATGGCTTCATACCTTGGGCTGCCACCTTTCATATTGTTGATTTAAAGTTCTTCCAATTGTTTCAAGAGTTTTTTGTGGTGCCATAGAGAATGGATCTAAAAGAAGACATATACTTTATCAACATTCTGCAGAGTAGTAAGTCTGTTTTACACATCACTTGGTACAATGAAAACAAACAAAATATACCATATGGACAAAAGATCAAGTGAATAAATGAACGAAACTAAAGCTTACTTTATACACAGTCAATCGCCAACAAGCGGATAATATGAATTCTATTTAAAGAAAAATAACACACAAAGAGAATAATCCAACATCACGTGTTCTTAATACTTTGTTTTGTTTGCTTATGATAAGGAAAGAAACAACTTCACACGTTTTTTAATACTCTCAACAGCACGGCAGTGAAGGGGGCCGCACTAACGAAGTTACCTAAAATAAAAGCTAATTAAGTAAGAGTTCGCCAACATCAGGTGCACAATCCCGGCTTCTAAGGTTAAAGCATCAATGACTTGGGCCGATGAATAAAGAAATAAAATGCTTTATAAACATCAAGCACTAAGCTACATAACTGATGGCTCCTAAAGTAAACATAGAATCAAACATAAAAAGCTACATCGTAGTGCAGTAAACATAGAGCTAACCAAATATCAGAAGAGAAAGGCAGAACAAGTTTATACCGATCCAACATTCCATCCGTGCACAAGGAGATATCTTTATTACATCAGGTGGATCAATGCTGATATTTAAACATAAAACTAAGGCAACACATCCTGTCTTCATCTGCAATGAATGTGGAGTTAACACAGAACACCGTAGAAGATGAAATGTCTTATATTTAATGCATTTTTACAAACTAATAACGTAGCCAAAACATTAAACATGAATCCAAATGAAAAAGCAAGAGACATAAACCAACCAGATTGACTTGAGAAGACCTAAAGCTCTATCCGTGGTTTAGATTAGTAGCTTTCGAAACAAACACACTGTTGAAGTACTCAAATACAAACGTCTAGTATCCAAGCCCTAAGCCAGAAATAACTTTCAGTTTATTGAATAAGTTTATAGATTCAATTATGGATGGGTTGCTAATGGAAGATAACCTCAGAAAAACAGTGAGAACTAGAGCAGCAGGGATATATTATTTTCCATTTTACTGGAAGGAATTCGGGAACAAAAGAAGGCAAAGAGGAGCTAAAACAGTACATTGCAATCATGATTCGATTCACCAAAAATGTTGGAGGGGTAAGCTTTATCCCTCTACCATCCCTGTTTCTCAAACACAAAGAGGCATAGGATAAAAAGTTCCTGAAGAGCAAGTCTGAGAAAATAATCAAAATCTTCATAAATGGCCCTACATCATTCATGATTTACCAGGAAATGCTCATAAGAACTAAATGCAATTTCCGTCTTTTCTTATGCATGAAGATAGCAACAACATGAAGCTATTTTCTGTTTTGGGTATTGGATGTGATAAACTCACCGAGTATATGAAGAAGCTAAGGCCGTGAGGCATGAAAATTAGTATACAATTTGTAGTCTTCTAAAAGATGAAATTAATCAATTGTTATGTTATGTTGACAAGTAAATGATCCAGAATGGAAAAAGAACAAAGATAAATCTTTTACAAAATGGCATGGTCATTTGGAGTATCTTATTTACACTAAGCTGGTTTTCTTCTGTGTCCAAAAATTTGAACAGAAAGAACCAAATTGTCAAGAAATAGCCTCATAAACAGCAAGAACTTGATAATAATACATTAATACGGCTGATGGTAATAAGATCCAATATCACTAAAACCATTCAGATTCAGCTCACAAGCCCTGGCTTCGTATTAGCATCATCATCTATTATCATGCTTACAGTATAACAATAACACCACACGGAAATCACCTTGAAGCACACTAAATGACCCAAAGATTCATCATGAATAGTGCAATTTATTTGATAAGCTATACAGACTCGGAACCGTAGACCTTCTCGGTCAAACCAACAATAATCTCTTCTGAGAACATTGTTCATCCAATAGTACAACCAGGTTTGACAGGTTATAATGCAGCATCATGACAAGATAACACAATACATGCCGACCACTCAACACAGCAGCAAAATTCACTGCCTCAACTTGCTAACATTAACCAGGTCTGTACACACTCTATGAATATTTATAACCCGAGGACCGAAAGCACTCAGGATTAGAAATGTCATCCAATAAAACTTTGATCAGTAAATCTTAAAAGTATACAAACAAGTAATGCAGGAGCTTACACGATCCCGAGGCCTCCATTTAGAGACTAAACCTCTGTCCGACGGCCCTGAGGGCATGCAGTCCTCAAATCCATCGTGCCGAAGCTCACACAACACGACAGTCTGCGGCAAGTAAGCCATGCTCGTCGTGGTGGTCATAGCTGTGTAGCTACTGCTTGCGGTCTCAGTTAAATCACGAGCATTGCTGTTATTGTTGATAATGCTATTGCTGCTGTAAAGACTCCTTTGGCCATCCTCCTCAACATGATTCCCATTCTCGGCGAACTGTTCCAATTGATTCGAAACCGCGGCTGTAGACTGTGAAAACCGAGATGCCATCATCAAATCGCCCAATGCCATAAAAAGCACCCTAATTTTCAAATATTTCTCAGCCCTGTCCTAGTCGAACTGATTTCGGAGGGCAACTCATAACAGGAACCCTAATCAAACATATTGGTCTGAAGACACGAGGGGTTTCTGCAATCTTCAGCGAAGGAGAATAATGAAGACAAAGCGGGTTCCGTTCGGGAATTAGGCTTTTAAGAAACAGGCGCCAACTAGTCGAAGAAGCCGGTCAAAGAACGGCGTAGCGAGGTGGGCAGAGGAGAGCAGAGAGAATCCGGCTCTGGGAAAAACCTAGGCGGTGCAAACGCTAGTGACGGCGGCGACGGCGGCGGAACAGGTAGAATAGTTGACGGAGGCGTAGAGACACATGTATGTACAGAGACGGAGAGAAGGAGATGTCTTAAAGTGTAATTTTTGGGGTTTTATATTAATCTTACACTTCATATTTGTTTTTTCTTTTCAAAAATAAAATAAAAAATCCCACATTAGAAGTAGTTTTACATAATTAAGGAATTATATAGGGGTTGTTTAAATATAATTAGTATCTTCTCTTTGATTTTTTTATTTGGAAATAAAGAAAATTAGTTCAAGTCCCCTTGGGATGACATAGCGGTGAAGGTGGGTGGCCCGGGACCGATAGGTCATGGGTTCAATTCTCACTGGACACGCTATGTGTGAGCCTGTCACTCTGTCACATTAAGTGTGGTTTAACTCTTCTGTGTGGTTCGCATGCTATTGCACAGGAGCGAGGTTTACCCTGTGCGCACCAAAGGTAGCGGCTGCGGGTTCCTCGTCAACAAAAAAAAAAAAAATTAGTTCAAGATTGTATGTTCGAGTCCGTTATTTATGATTAGTTTAAGCACAAAATCGGAATTTACCCAATGTGCATTTCGATAGAACTGCGGATTACCCTCGCCATTAAAAAAATATATATAATTCAATTTAATTTTTTTTAATACGCCATTATGTCGATGTGGTTAGGGGTGTAAGTGGTTCCGCTCCGAACCGCGAAACTGATCGAACCGAACCGAACTGAACCAAACCGAAAAATGTGGTTCGGTTCGGCTTCGCGGTTTGGTTCGGTTTATTTTTTTAAGAACCGTTTACAATCGGTTCGGTTCGCGGTTTCAAGAATTTTTGAACGGTTAGAACCGAACCGAACCAATATCCTATTTTTTAGTTTTTTAATTTAATATTTATCTTTCTTATATGAGAATGTTGTTGGATTTAGATATTAGATTTAAGTTAAGATCAATTCTAATCTATACAAAGGAACAAAAATGAGTAGCAACTCTATACTTATGAGTTCGGAACGAGTGACATCCGATAAACTATTATTCTTGCATTATTTAGGATTTAAAAAAAATATATAAATAAAAAGATGAACCAATGAACCGAACCGAACCAAACCATTTATAAGCGGTTCGGTTCGGTTCGGTTCCGACATTTAAAAACACATCGAACCGAACCAAACCGAACCATTTATATGTGTTTGGTTCGGTTCCTAAAATACATAAAAAATTGAACCGAACCTAACTGTTACACCCCTACTTGTGGTTTTGGACTTCATTTCCTAAGGTGTAGTTACTTTAGCACTACTACTTAGGGTATAATACTACTGGAAAAATATTGACTTATTCAAATACACTTAATTGTCCGAATTAGACTGATATTCATCATAGTCAGATATCATATATACTTCATTAAAAGACCTCGTATTATTACTGATGTGATCAAATTACATAGTATATAATTAATTGATACACAACCTAGCCAATAATGTCGAGTATCACATTTTTATTACTAAAACAGTTACCAAGTGCATGTAATTAAAATTATTAATGTGTAGGGATACACATACATTAACTTCCGGTTATATATGCCTTATATATGTGTGTGAAAACTGAATCACTCTCCTAATTAGTCGTAAATAATACAGTTTTCTTCTGTTATAATATCCTACAAAATCATCTAACTATTATAGTCGCACATTATTTATAATTATGTGTCTGTAGTTATAGTCAAAATTCACAAATATTCTTTGTTCGTTGTATTATATAATTATTCAATATTTTAATAGATAATTTTTACGGGACGTGTGTTTTCTCGTACTTTTAATTAACTAGTTTCTCATCCTAAAGAAAAAGAAAGAAACTCAAGCTAGCTTTTGGCTCATGCCATTGCCTAGATTGGTTGTATACATCACAATATCTGGCTAGCTTACAATATATTCATGCATGGCCACCAGCCACGCCCCAATCACCGCCGGCACACCGAGAAATATCAATAATTATTCAAGACTTCATCAGTTTTACTATAAATGCTAGTATATTTTTCACTCCCAAAATATTATTTTTGAGGATAGGAAGATTTTCGTCATGTTTCGCTTAAGCATGATTAGTACTGCCCAACAATTTATTAGTCATGTTTATGTTGGGCGACACGTCATCATCCAGCCGCAAGGGCATCAAACTTCCACGATGTGCCTAATTTCGCATTTCTTATCTTCTCACAAAGCTTCATAACTAAGTTGTTGAAATTCTTCTATCACGCACCGTAAATGGAAATCTCGGTTTCAGAGGATCTTTTTGTTCAAGCATCACTAGATTATTTTACGAGTTAAGTCATATCAATGATATAAAACCCCCTCTCTTTCACATGCTTAATTTCTTTTAAGGGCATGCCTAATTTGTTTGCCCCCCTCTATTTTAGCTCTAATGTCACTGTCCTGTTTATCATCTAACAACCAAATTGTGAGACAATCAATTGCTCATTGACATGTCGTGCTCTTCTTTAATCTCGAACAATCGAGTCCAATAGATTGTTATGACTGCAACTATTTTAGCTGTTAATTCTCTTTTTTTTTTTCTTTTTCAATATTCATAAAATTGATACTAATACTCAAAATAAATGTTGAAAGAACATGTTAATTATCCTAGGTATTGTGCAAGAATGGCCATCATAGAATATGTATATATTGCATAGTCGAAGGATTTGTAGACAAAATCAGTTTAATGGGCTACAGCTGCCACCAAAATGATGAGATCTTACTTGAAAACCTTATTTGTTGGTTGGCAGTGTATGGAGAAATTAATATTTTTTCTTTGACAGGCAATAATGAGAAGCCACCACCTCATGCATTGCAAATCAAGAAATACCGTAACATCGTCCCCATGGGCATGAGCGGATCTACTGATTAGCTGTACTGGGCTCCAGCCCAGTGCAGACTGTATAAGAAATATATTTATTGCTAATATTAATCATGATTCGCATGTTTAGCCTAGTGGTAGATATGTCCTTGGTTTCTTTAGTTGACCCGAGTTCGAATCCTAGACCTAACAAAATTACTTCTTTTCTATTATATTTTGTTACTACTATTATTTTTCTTTGATACCTAAACTTCTTTCCTATTATATTTTTTACTACTATTATTTTCCTTTGATTTCTTCTATTACTTTGTACTTTGTTTTTATTTTCTATTATATTTTTTTACTATTATTATTTTCCTTTGATACCTAACAAACTTGTTTCTTTTCTATTATATTTTTTTACTACTATTATTTTCCTTTGATTTCTTCTATTACTTTGTACTTTGTTTTTATTTTCTATTATATTTTTTTATTACTATTATTTTCCTTTGATACCTAACAAACTTGCTTCTTTTCTATTATACTCCCTCCCCCCCTTGGAAACCCTTTTTTTTTTAAAAAACAAAAAATAAAAAAAAAAAAAAAACTTTTTTTTTTTTTTTTTTTTTTTTTTTAAAAATTTTTTTTCTTCTTTTTTTTTTTTTTTTTAAAAAAAAACAAACACACAACCCCAAAAAAAAAAAAAAAAAAACACAAAAAAATTGAAGTTTTTTTTTTTTACTACTATTATTACTTTGTACTTTGTTTTTAATACTCTTTTATTTATTTATTTTGTTTCCCTTATTCTAATATTATTTTTCTTTAATTTCTTGTATTACTTTGTACTTAATTTTTAATACTCTTTTATTTATTTCTTTTGTTTTTCTTATTTATTTCTTTTATTTGTTTCACACTTTTAAACTTTTGTAATAATTTTCTTTCATTTTTTTCCCAGCCGTATTTTGTTTTTTCTCCTTAATTCTTATTTAATTTCTTTCCCATTTTTTTTTTCTAATTTCTCCATTTCTTTTTCTAATTCCTTTTATAGTTTCGCACATTCTTTTCTAACTCCTATTTTTGTCTCTTCCTCTCTCTTTTTTCCCCCTCTTTTTTAGCAAGTTCATTTCATTTTTTTTTGTTTTGTTTTTCTAGTTCATTTGTATTTTCAAATTTTCACGCTTTATTTTCTAATTATATTGAATTTTGGTCCTTTGGAAAATGGTAACATGTAAATATAAAAATATATATATATATATATATATATATATATATATATATATATATTATGATAGAAGTATTTATTTTTCAGCCCACCCCACCGTAAGATCCTGGCTCCGCCCCTGCCCATGGGATGGCCTAGCGGTCAAGGTGGGTGGTCCGGGACCGATAGGTCCTAGGTTCAATTCTCAC
The DNA here is from genome assembly GCA_028984105.1 of Lavandula angustifolia. Lineage (NCBI taxonomy): Eukaryota > Viridiplantae > Streptophyta > Magnoliopsida > Lamiales > Lamiaceae > Lavandula > Lavandula angustifolia. Next base: position 27,428,314 of record CM054808.1, read on the forward strand.
CAAGACCGCTAGGTGTTGCCTGTCACCCTATCACATTAAGGGTGGTTGAACCCTCCTGTGTGGTTTGCAGGCTACTGCACAAGGAGCGTGGTTTATCCAGTGCGCACCGAAGGTAGCGGCTGCGGGTTCCATGAATAAAAAAAAAAAAAGAAATACCGTAACATTGTTCCAGGAATGACGTAGCGGTTAAGATATTTAATGTGGACAAAGGTCATGATTAAAAGTGTTATGGTATATCGATTTTTCAGTACACAACACATATTTTACTGAAAAAAATATCGAAAATATCGAAATTTTTTGGTACGACAACGGTATGAGATTTTTCATATCGCAACTTGTAAAAAAGAGTGCAAAAATGTTGGTTGTAGGTTCGAACACGTGTTGTTACAAAATTATTACAAATATAATAATCATATCAATCATATTATTTATCTACCAAATCATGAAATAGATAAAAAATTAGTATTTTTTAACTTTATAAACATTAACACGTAATATTAACAAATTCATACAAAATATGTAAATAACTAATTTTATTGAAAAATAATATTAATAATTTTCTTGGCTTTTATAAAAAAACATAGACTAAGTTTACAGTATATCGTTACATATTCAGTATAGTTTATCTTTTTGGTATACCGATGTGCGGTAAGGTATACCGAAAGAACGGTATGCCAACGGTATGAAAATTTGTTTATACTGAATTACGGTGTACCGAAATGATCGGTACGGTAATAATATGTTTTTTCCCATTCCGAACCTTTTCATTAATATGGTATGCAGTATGGAAAAAATAGTACGATATATCTAACTGAACACCCCTCATGATTCAAATCCATCGTTATATCGAGTTTACCCTATACGCACGAAAGATAACAACTGCAGATTACTTACTATATATATATAGAGTGTGGATCCGATGAGAACCATATTTAATGTGAGAACTACGAATCATACATAATCTTTTTATATTTTATGCATAATTGTTATATATAGGGAGTGGATCACTTGAGCACCCACAATCCAGAAAAAATAAAAAATTACTCCTATTATTATCAGTTATCACCCACGTAAAACTGCATTCCTATTATTTTAGCATTTTTTTAAATGGCGCACATATAATATGGATTTTTTTTAATGAACATGAAATGATATGAAAACAAACATTTGAACTCTGAAAATGTAAATAAAAGTATGTGTGAAAATGTCGACATGTTTGAAGTAAAGTCCAGGAGAAAAATGTAAATAGCGGTTAAATTAAAGAGATCACCTTCCGTTCTTCCGATGACCACATAATGTTTTCACAATTTAATTAATACAGCCACTCTCTACTTCTCCATAATGACTTTACTACCCCTTTCTTCCTCAAATTTACCATCTACCTCCAGCTACATTCACTTTTGTTGCAGTTTTTCATGTGAAGTTTATATTCATTCTTCTTTTACAATTTTATGAAATAATACGTATTTGTCTAACTTGGAAATTTCATATTAGGATAAGGTGTTGGTATGAAGGCTTTAAAATCACGTATCGTTGTAAATTTTAAGGTGTTCGAATCACGTATACCAGAATTAAGAAATTCTAAAGATTCATACTGTTTTGCCAAAATCTAGGGTATTTTCACTACGCAATCTATAAGAAAAGAATCCCAATTTAGCTCAGTACTATTTCATCTCAAACAACTCCAAGAGAAGGGCAAATCAGTAAACTGCAGTGTAACGATCCAACTCTCAATAATCATTCCATCGTTATCATCAAAATGCACCATCAACCGATCGATCACATCGATTTAAAAGTTTCTTTGCCACAATCAAACATCTGAGAGAAAAAATGGCAAGCATTGCCGATGCAGCAATTTCAGTGGTAATGCACGTGCTGTTGAGGAAGAGCACGTGCCTTTACCGGGACCTCGCCTTCATCACGGCAAACATCGTTTCTCTACTTAGCTCCGTCGTCCGCCTCTCCGCCTTGCTTTCGGCTCGATCCAACGCCGTTCCCGGCCATTACTTCCCTAGATCCTCTGCGTTTCTCCGTTATAATGGGTAGGAGTATTTTCTTGATAATCAATTTACACTGAAGTTTTTAATTGTTTCTTGAATCTAGAGAGGGAGAGAGATATTGACGATGATGTATTGTTTGGTTGTGGTTTTATAATTACAATGTTGTCTTGTTGTTATGTATTGATTGTGATGCATAAATTTGTAACATTTAGTGGCAATATATGTTGATAAGTCCACTACTTGTACGAGGTACACATATGTCTAAGAACTGTAGAAAAATTTAATTAAAGATTATAATTGAACAAGTGAGTATTATGTTCTTCAAGTATTTGATGTCTTAAACCTTGGAGATAGCAGAGTCCATGGCGTCCACCAATAAATCTGCACAAGGGATAGCCTAGGATTGAAATCTATGTTGTAATAATAGGTGCAGAATTGCAGGAGAAAGTTAACTTACCAGCATCTTCCTTGTTGAAACATCGTGGAGGTGTAATTCTAAACACATTTCCATAGAAGCCTCCTTTTCCGACCAAGACTCCCATATCTTCATCATCACACATCAAAACAAACAACTGAATTTCTAATTCAGATACTAGGAAATAGTAATAGATCAAAGGATATATACCTTTCATGAATTCCATCACTTGAGCAACCTCATTCTTTGCTGGAGTTTTGAGTTTGCGGTCGGAGACTAGTTCAACTCCGAGCATAAGTCCTCTCCCCCTCACATCGCCAATGACTACAAAAGAAGGGTGGTTTTATTAGTGCATGATAACAAGGAGACGAGGTGGTGATTCGAGCTTACTCTCGTGCTTGTCTTTGAGCTCATTGAGGCGTTGTTTGAGATAAGATCCGACAACATGAGCATTCTCCTGAAGCTTCTCTCTCTCAATCACTCTAAGCACACCTTGGGAGTAGTCACCACTGCACCCAGAGGGATCCCATTTCCTATCCCCTTTGCCATAGTGACTATGTCCGGGACTACATCTTGTGTTTGGAAGCCCCAAAAATGGCTGCCTGTTCGAGCAAAGCCGCACTGCACCTCATCTGCTATGCAGAGCCCCCCTGCTTTCCTTATGCTGTCGTAGACACCCGGTAAGTAACCCGGAGCTAACTCCACTATTCCACCAAAACCCTATTCAAAAACAGAGTTATGCATGCTCATAAGTGAACACTAAACTACAGATCATGCTATTGCTACCTGTATGGCTTCAGACATGAAAGCAGCAACACTCCCGGAAGTCCCAAATTTGATCAGATCTTCAACATCCTTGGCGTACTTCTCAACATCCCATCCAAACACACCTCTGTATGGATCTGGATTAACGGCATGATGCACTCCACTCTGTTCAAGAGAACCAAATTAGGATAAGGCAAACTAAAGAACCTAAATATAATCACTACAATTTTGCACCTGAACAACATTGAACTTCCAGTTACTTTGTGCAGTAGCCCCCATAGTTCCGGCTGCATTCCCATGATACGCGTTCCTCAGTGAGACGATATCATGACTACTGGTATACAATCTGGCCATCATCATAGCTAGCTCGTTCGCCTCTGTCCCGGAATTGGTCAGGAAAACAACCTGCACATTTGATCAAGAACTATTTATAAGTTGACTAAGAGAGGGGCAATTTGGTTTGGTGATAAGCAGACCTTGAGATCACCAGGCAGTTTTGATGCTAAAGCCTCTGCAAAATCAGTAATGGCATGACTGAGATACAGAATGGTGGAATGCTGCAACTTATTCGTTTGATCGACGATGGCTTTCACAACTTCGGGGTGGCAATGGCCGCAGCTCACGGTGGCTATTCCGCCGAATCCATCCAGGTATTGACGGCCGTTTTCGTCGAACAAGTACTGCATCTTGCCATGAACCATATTCACCTGTACTCAAATGCATAGGTTGTCTTTGCTTTGTTTACAAGACCATGTTAATACACGTAAAATCTAAATCGGAAACATTTTTAATCTTGCCACCAAAAAAGTGGCCATGAATCACAATTCATGTACAACTATGGTAAGAAAAGGGCGTGGTTGACTCAACAGGTTTGCTAGTAGAAGTAGAACATGGACGGGCTGAGGAATTCTTTCGCTTCGCCAAGATGAATCGACGGCGCTAGGGCCGGAGTAGGGGGATGTAGTCGAAGGGGGCATTTTAGGCAGCTCGTTGACGTCGGCGACGACGCATGCACCGGCGCTGGAATACCCACGCTGTCGGCAGCTTCGGGCAAGTCTGGATTCCCATAATGCCCTTCGCATTAAGACCCTTTTCATATGTTTAAATCTGTAAATAACAATATGTGTTGTTTGTGTCAGTGTATATTCAATTTGGAGATGGATATGCAGTGCACATATATAGACACTAAAATCTAGTTAGGATTCAACATTATCTCTCTTTCTCTTTTATATATATATATATATATATATATATATATATATATATATATCAAATCTACCGTATCTATGTATGTTTGTCGTATATCTCAATGTTGTTTAGGTGACAAAGCAACTTGGTTTCTTTATTGTTGGTTGTTAGGATGGGTGTAATTGAATTTTTTTTTGGGTATGTTTATACCGGTAGAAAGTATTATTCGGGATATGAAAAACTGAAAAAGAAAAGGAGAATAGAAAATTTGGTAGAATCTCAAAAAGGGGCTTTAAATAAATTTATCATTCGCAAAGAAGTTTCAAATCAAGATGTAATTGGTGAAGCGAAAAGTAGTAATGAAGAATTAGAAAATAATGAAGAGGTTGAAATACTAGGAACTATATTCGTCGAAAGAAACAATTCAATTTGATGAAAATAATGAAGATGTTGACGAGTTGAAATCAACTGAGGAATCTTTTAAGATTGACTTTTTTTATTACATAGTAGATCAGACAATCTCTTCAATGCATACTAGATTTGAGTTATTTTCAAAATATGATGATATATTTGGTTTCTTGTTTAGTTTAGATAGATTGAAATCTTATAATGACCATGATTTAGAACAAAAATGTCTTCTTCATCTTGAAAAATTTCTAAAGCATGATATGCATTATGATATAATTGGTTTGGATTTATTTTTGGAACTAAAAGTGTTAAAAGAGATTGCAAATGTAAAAATTAGGAACCCTATTGAAATACTTAATTTAATAAAAGAACTTGATTGTTTTCCTAATTCATTTATAGCATATAGGATATTACTTACTTATTCCAGTTACCAATGCGAAAGAAGTTTTTCTAAGTTAAAGATCTTAAAAAACTATTTAAGAACAACTATGTCTCAAGATCGATTAAATGGATTAGCAACTTTAGCAATCGAAAGTGATTTATTAGCTAAACTTGAATATAAAAGTTTAATAAGTAATTTTGCATTAAAAAAAGCTAGGAGTAAGTTTTTGGTTTAATACTTTAACTTTGATTTTTTCATAAGAAAGGCTTCATTTTCCTATCTTGCTTTAGGCCCCTCAAAAGTTTGAGCCGCCGCTGGGTGGCAATGGCTGGCTATTCCGCCGAATCCATCCAGGTATTGACGGCCGTTTTCGTCGAACAAGTACTGCATCTTGCCATGAACCATATTCACCTGTACTCAAATGCATAGGTTGTCAATCTTTGACAACCATGTTAATACACGTAGCCAAAATCTAAATCGGAAACGAATTTTTCTTGCCACCAAAAAAGTGGCCATGAATCACTATTCATTATAACTTTGGTAAGAAAAGGGGTGGTTGACTCACAGGTTTGCTATAGAAGTAGAACATGGACGGGCTGAGGAATTCTTTCGCTTCGCCAAGATGTCGACGGCGCTAGGGCCGGAGTAGGGCGGGGGAGTGTAGTCGAAGGGGGGCATTTTAGGCAGCTCGTTGACGTCGGCGACGACGCATGCACCGGCGCTCCCGGAATACCCACGCTGTCGGCAGCTTCGGGCAAGTCTGGATTCCCATAATGCCCTTCGCATTAAGACCCTTTTCCTATGTTTAAATCTGTAAATAACAATATGATGTTGTTTGTGTGAGTGTATATATAAGTTGGAGATGGATATGCATGAATATATATAGACACTAAAATCTAGTGTAGGATTCAACACTTATCTCTCTCTCTCTCTCTCTCTCTATATATATATATATATAAATGTACGTATCTATGTATATTTGTCGTAGATATCTCAATGATGTTTAGGTGACAAAGCAAGTGGTTTCTTTATTGTTGGATGTTGGATGGGTGTAATTGAATTTTCTTTTTTGGGTATATTTTATACGTATATGGTTACAATTGTGTAGGCTCCTATGAGATTAGGTATATAGTGATTTCATGTCGAGCTAACCATAGGTGACAGACACACATAGCAGTTTCAGTGGGATTTGAACTCATGGCCTTCCGATCCCGGACCACCCACCTTCACCGCTACGCCATCCCAAGGGAAACTCATCTTCTTACATTAGACATTAATGCTGCAGGAATCGGATAGATGATTTAACTGTAAATCGGATAGATGGGTTAATGGTTCTATGGTTCCAGTTAGAATCGTAACCGCAAATCGTGTTTAAAGGTTCCGATTTCTTTTTCACAATGTTTTTAATTATTTATAATAATTTAAGAATATTAAATTTTTACCCTAGTAGTATTAATTTTGGTCCTCAATCAATCAATTTGTGAATCAATTACAGATATCTCATATGTACAATTATATACAGACTTTACAACATATTATATATATATATATATATATGCATGTCTATGAATTTTCATATTTAGATGTTATTGTCGAATAAATCTAATATATATGCATGCATGAATTACTAATATATTTTCCTTTATTTAAATCCGGAAGATTTTTATATTATGGTAAATAAATATAATATATATAAAAAGATTTAATTATAGAAACATTTTTGAAATTTCTATATTTATGGTTTATGATTTTAAAGTGAAACCGAAACCGTTAACAATTTATAAATGGTTTGGTTCCGTTTCACTTTTTGGCAAAACTGTAATCGTAATTGGAATCATAAATAGGTATGTAAGTTGCATGTCACTTCAGGTGAATTATTGCATTAATTTGATGTCGATGTATTAGAGGTGGAATTTAATAGAAAAAATGAACCATGTATCCATGCTAAATCCAAAGAGTACATATTGATCTATATCACTGAATTTGGCTGGGATTATGAACCAGTTGCATTATATGTTGTCTCTATGCTATGACAAGTAATTAACCTTGTTTATATACGCTATTTAAAGTTTTAAAATAATTATTTGTTGTGAATTGATAATAAAATATACCAAACTGAAACTGAAACTAAAATAAAGGGCATAGCAGACAGGAAAGTGGAAAATTTGTGGCCATTGTTTGTAGACTTGTAGTCATAATGGCAATAATATAATAATCAGCTCCGAATATTTAATGATGTCCGAGATAATTAATGATAACAATGATGAATGTGCAATTCTTTGCTCCTAGGCTAAAACGATTATAGGTTTGTGCTTCGTACGATTCCCACTTCACCCAAATTGAGTAGCTATCACTTCTCTAACGTGTCTCCTTCATCAATTTATTTCATTTACTCGTTAAAACATAAAACTGAAGTTCGAACTTATAATCTTATAGTTACGTGATCATTATAGTATTAGGTGATTACTTGTGTTAGTTTGTCGGGGAGAATTATGCTTTGGTGTAAATGTAAATACATTTCTAAATCTAATTTTGCTGTAATGAATATTTCAATTGCCAAAATGTTTGGATGAATTACAGTGATCTTGAAAATTAAGCGCTAGAAAAAATAACATAAAATCAAATTGATTGATTAATGAATATAATTTTGAAGTTGAACTAAAGAGCTCCCATAAGATGCCACCAATGAGTGTAGCAGTTGCGTTTGAATTTTAATTTAGTCACCAAAACAAGAGCAAGAAGCATCAAACTGTATATTCTAATACAGTTGGTGATAATCCCTATAAATCATCCACATCAGGCCTCACTCCAACGATTTTTGGGGAATCAAACGTTATCATCTAGACATCAACCATTTGAGAGAGAGAGAGAGAGGACTTTAAGATAATCTAAATCAAATTATCAAACGTCAGAAGCAAAAAATATTTTCTACACCAATTGCTCATCATCTGTAAAAATGTAATCATAGGAATCTCAATCTACTATAAAGTTGCATCAAAGTAAACCAGAGAAATGGAATTCCTAATCTAGCTGTATTCCAATCCAAATTGCATAGCAGTAAAGGTAATACTGTCACATATATATCACTATAAAAAATTAGCTTATTAGTGATTGAATTTTCTGTCACTATTTCTCTTTAATGACGGACTAGTGATGGATTGTGTCTGTCAAAATAATTTCGTCACTAAATATCTGGTGGCGGAATATAGTTTCCGTCACCCGTTGGTGACGGATATTGGTGATCGATGTATTGCATCAAATAATCCTGCAAAATTTGAGAATTAATTCAGTATAGTCTATAGGGTATCAAACACAGGGAACAGAGGACTAGACACATTATTTTCCTACTTATCTATGGTTTTGGTTAGCAACCATGCAAGTTCAATTTTTACTAAACTAAGAAATTATAAAAACTGAGCTGAAATGAAAACTGTATTAACTGGGCAATTAAGAGACAGATCCAGCAGAATATTCACACACATAATTCCAATAATCGGCACTAATTATTAATCAATCTTAAAAAACTACAAGTTATAGATTGTCGTAATTAAACTGACACAACCCTCACTCCCACTTACTTAGTCGGTAACCGCCATGTTGGGCATCGAAACGGCTGCTTCCCTAATCTAGCTACAACTTACGTTGTTGGACAATCAATAGATTTAATAACTAAACAACTTTATCGATCTAAGGGAGCCTAGTATAGGAGCCTACTTGTATGTTGGACATCTAATAGTTTCCTATCGGTTTAATCCAATTACTCTTACGAATAACTTTGCTACTTACCTAGCCTTGTTCCACGAGAAACGATGTAAGTACTAATTTAGCTACAGACTGTGCAACCTAGGGTGATCAGGCCTAAATTACTAGTCAGATTAATTAATTCATAATTAACCCGAAACCCTCTTGATTAATTATTGGCATCTAAACCTCATGTACTGATTAGTGTGTGTATCACATCCTGCTGGACCCTTAAAAACTTAGCTACTCATGCAGGCGTCTTGGTTGTGCAAGCAGTACAGTTCGAAAAAAAGAAACGAAAATATGTGTAACCATAGGTCTAACATGCAAGAAACTTAAAACACTTAAAACACGAAATAACATAATATTTAAACCTACGAAACTTAACTAGAATACTTGAATTAAAATAGAACAAGAGTATCAACCATAAATTCGATCTCTAAACTCCAACGATAAGAACGAACGGAAATAAAAATGATAGTTCAACTTCGAAAACATAAACGATCAAACCAACTGAATGAAAAGTGTTTCTTCTTCAATTACTAACTACGAACGGCTTGGATTCTTGAACGGAATGGATCGGCGGTATGGAAGTGGTGTGAATGGCGATCGGCGGTGGTCGGAAAAACGAAAATCAGGATTAGGGTTTCTTCGTGAATATGGAGGCGACGGCGTGTATGAACGTGGGCATCCAAAAGCTCCTCATTTTCGTCTCCTTCTTCACTTAATATCCTCCCTATCTTGATCCCAAGTTATGTTAAAATCCTCCCGAGATACGGAAAGGATTTGGATAGATAAGGAAAAACATATCTTTCCTTATCCATGACAAATATGATCAAGATATTTTCCTTCATTCAAATTCCACGTCCACATCAACAATCTCGCACCTTCTTCATCATCAAATATTGCCATATTGCATACTAGTCACCTTGCCACGTCAGCACCTAGAAACCTCCATTTTCGCCACTGCAAGTGCCCTGATTGGCCAGTTAAGACACTTTTTGCCCAGAAATAACTAAGTACAAAAAGACTCATCAGACATAATTACCGAAAGTTCGTCGCTGAGGTCACGTCGTCCGTCGCGTCTCACATCTATGAGTGACGACATGGTGTTTGATATTCCGTCACTACGTAGTAACGGGTTTAGTCCGTCACCCTTTAGTGATGGAATGTCTGTCACTAATTGCTCACTCATATTGGAGAAAAAATGATTGTGTTGTGACGGAATATCCATCACCAGTTTGTTATGGATAGTTTTCGTCACCATTCCGTTGCCAATTTATTATTTGTTTTTTACTTTTTCCATCACTATTCTGTCACTATTTTTTAAAATAGTGAGTAGAATATATTTTGTTTTCTAATTTCTCACTTCCCTAAAATCATAGAACATACTATTCAACTAAACCAATAAGACAATACACACTTGAACGCAATTTACATATCAATAAAATTAATTTTCAGTAGATGCGAAGATAATAGTAGAAATTTTCTAAGCAACAAAGCTAAAACTAAAAAATATGTTCTCATAATGCTAATGTATCAAGAAACACATAATAATCAACCATGTAAAGAGAATATGTCATCCTCTCGTCTATACTGGTTCGCGATCAGCTGTTAGAGTGTCTCTAATTTCTTTTCAAATGCCTCATCCCTAGCACGTTGCTTCAGCTTTATCCTTCTCTATTTGTGCACTCAGCTCATCCACTCTAGTCATTAGCTCCAACTCTCTAGTTGTCGGACATATAACAATCCAAGTATAGTGAGAAAATGTAAAAGAAGAAATCAATATTCTTTATAGAGTCACATGGATTTCTTAAAACAATTTGTTGCATAACTTGAGAATAAATGGGCATCATAAACTTGATAAGAATATTATTATCTACTTCATAGTTAGATCAACCACAACATTAAATGAGGTTGTGAAGCTTAAATCAAGAAAAATATAAGAGAGAGCTATAAAATTGAAGCACCAACAGCCCCAGACAACCACCACTAACATTTCTTGTTAGGATCGAGAAGCGTACTCCCTTTCTGTAGCCACTTCTTGATCCAAGTGAACTGGATAGTATCTTCCTTCGATATCTTCTTATTGTTCTTTATATCACATATAGTTTCAATCATAAACTCCATTTGCAGAAATTGACAGAATTAAACTGAAGTATAAAGCATATTGATAGAATAAAGTCAGTCCACCATTTAGAAAGTACATACTCTTTTGCTGCTTATATTTGATTGTCCGGATTCAGATGAGGCCTTCAACTCATTTACCCTACTCTGAATACTTTGAATGAAAATTTTCAAGCCAACGGGATCACCCCCTTGCAATTTCATCCAACAACCTATTATCAGAACCAACTCAAACAAGTTTTAGCATAAAGAAACCATCAAGAGGCCCAAGACCATGGGAAGTAATGGCAAAAAAAAGCTAAGAGTACAGATATATATTAAAGATACTAAGATTTAGAAATCCCGTTAACATATTCAATTGCAAAACAAACGAATATGCTGTGAGAAGTTGATAAATGTCAAATTGGAAGAAAAGATAAGCAATTCTAGTTGTAGTGTGTGTATATATATGTATATATATTCATGCAACACAAGTTCACATGCCATTGCATTTCTTAAGATAAAGAGCATACATGTTTCGAAGCTTGTTAATTTACCTGGAGCAGAGTCCAAAAACATATAAACGAGATAAAATAAGAGTTAAATTCCGTAGGGAGAGATTGTCTTCTTTTATATAATCTTCCTGAGATATAACACAAAAGGCCTCTAATCAACCAAGAGAAAGCACAACTTGATAATATGAAGATAGTGGCCATACTGCAAATTTGATGAGCCAAAACGATTCAAGTAGATAATCCATGTTTGTTTTATTAAGTGGGTTCTAGTTGCTGATCAATTAAATTAATAGTACCATGCAAAAGATAGAGTAAAAATTAATCAGGAATTAAGTATCTCGAAGTAATTGCAAGACGTGCAAGAAGTTGGCACCATAATCTATCCGAACCAAACAAGCCATTCCAGCAACAAATGCTGCAAATACTGTTGCATGCCTTCATATAGAAATGCAAAAAAATATTTCAAATCCAGAAATAAAAGAGGAACATCAACAACATATATCAAATACATTTTCAAAAGTATTCTTATAATTTACACCATACAAATTTATACTAAAAATGCCACAAGACCTTTCTTGCTGAACATATGGCACTAGTTAGTAATATCTGGTGAAAGTCTTATAGGCCTATAAGTTAGAAGAATGGAGTATAATGCTCATTTCCCTCACATTGACCATCCAAGAAATATCAACACATTTAAGGCTGACTAAGTTAACATTGGGCAAATTTGCAAAACTGAATGCTCTAACAACAAAGAGATATCGAAGCGTAAAATACATACCTGAAATGAATTAGCTGATTGGAGCGCTAAGGGAAGGCCTCCGCCACTTGATTTGCGGTTAAAGCAGGCCTCCGCCACTTGAATTGCTGTCGAAGCAGGATGGGATTAGTCTCCTTTGCAGGAACATATGGTGGAGAAGTGAAAAAGTGACGTGAACATTTCATAGCAACATTGTGAAAATTCCATGCAATAAAATTCATAGTTTGAAGCAAATTGATTTTTTTTTTTGATTCTATGCAGAACAGAAATAAGAAAGATGATTTCTTAATACGCTTTCTAAAGTCGGAGGTTGGCGACGGCTGGTCACGGAAGCGGGCGGAACAAAGGTCGGCGACAGCAGCGGGACGGACTAGGATGCAAGGGCGGAGAAGAAAAGTGGGGGCGTGAGGCAGAGGGAGTGAGGGAGAGGGAATCGAGAGCGCGAGGCAGAGGGAGGGAGGGAGGGACTGAGTGAGTGAGTGAGTGAGTGATGGTGGGTGAGGGGGTAGGGTTTAGATTTTTAAATTTTAATATTATAGTACTGTAACTTATTTAAAATTGTATTAGTGAATATTTATTGAATAGTTTATAGTTATTAAATACTATTAAATTAATATTAATTTATAATATAAATCTTAATAAAAATAAATATTTTTTCAATTTTATGATTTATAATTAAATTTGTCCATATAGATATTAGAAATAAATTCAATTTTATACTCTAATTCTATTGGCTCAATTTTGATTTCCATTTTATTAGAAGGTTTATTTGATAATTGAATTGAAGATTATGATTTGTATTATTTGTACAAGAGGAAAAATTACTTTTGCATTTCTTATGAATTAAGTTAGTATGTTTTTCCAAACACAAACGACTATTTTGAACAGATAAATGCTAACATTTGTATATAAAAGAAAATGAACCGATTTTTTATTTATGAAATGCTTAACAGAATAAAAATTCAGTGAATAATAAGAGTAAAGTTTTTCACTTATTATAAAAAGTTTTCAATTGTAATTGTGAGTTGGTCATAATTCTATTCATACATATAAATTATTCTATTCATACATATAAATTATATGTATGAAATGAATTTTATGATATAAGAATCCATTTCAATTACAGAATATAAATAAAAAATACGTTTTAAATTTATATTTTGAAAATACTTATTTATAACGTAGAAAATATTAATTTCATTTTTTAAATACATACTCTTGATTATAATTTTGAATATTGAAATCTAGAAATTAACATTTAAATTTTATAAGCTGTTTTTTCTTTTGCTAGATGTATCAAAAAATTTATTTTAGTGTGTCATATTTATATATATTACTATATATGTAAAATAATAACAAATGTGAATATTAGCTCAAATGACATATATAAGTGCTTGTAAAAAAATTATTAATGTGTGTTTGAATCCCACATACAACATTTTTATACTTTTAAATCTAAATTATTTTTACACTTTAAGATCTAAGTTTTGCAGGGACGGGTCGGGATGGGGCGGGTCCGACACATGAACCAAATCCGCCGCAGACTCGGTATAGGTTGGATCCGGAACCTCCCCGCGCTCATACGGGGCGGGTATTACCGTCTCATCGCGTGCGGGTCCAACAGATCCGGGCATTTTGTCATCCCTACTCTAAGCATAACTAAGACTATATTATGGTGGTATTGAAAAATTCACATTTAAAATAGTGACGTATATATCTGTCACTAAAATATTCTTTAATAAAATTAATAAATCGATATTTTAGTTAGTGACGGATATAGCTGTCACTATTCAATCATAGTAGAACTATTATTTTGACATGTATTAATTTGTGACGTCCGACTCCGTCGTTATGAATTTCTTTTAAAAAAAATAAATTGATAATCTAGCATATCCGTCACTATTCAAGCGTAGCATGCTTCAATAAATTGGTGACAGATAACTTCCTTCACGAGGAATAAAGAAAAAATAAATTTATTTTGGTGACGGAATATGTCCGTCATTAATATTAATGACTAATATTTTCATAACTAATCCGTCATTATATCTTAATTAAAAACTCCGTCACACATCCGTCACAAATTAGTGACCCGTATTTAAATCCGTCACTCAATTAATAATTTTTATAGTGATATATGCTTTCAGTCATCATCAGATCAGATGGTGAAATAGAGCACAATTATACTATTGGAGGTCGTATCTTAGCACAAATATAAGAATTGATTACTTGCGGTGAATATGCAGACACTCATTTGTAATTAGTTGCATGATTTTCAAGTCATGGAAGATTAATCAATTTGTAGTTGTAATTGGTTGCATGACTTGAATTGAAGATTAATTAATCTTTAGGTAATGACTAACGATATTTTAATTATTTCTTACTTTAGATCTTTGCATTGAGTTATAGACAAATTGAAATAGATGGCCCCTAAATTATGTTAGTGCATATGAATTGATTTAAACTTTCTTTTTGTTAATTATTAAAAAATTATGCTAGTTTGGATAAATTTATCATTTTGTCAAATTTTTCGTTAGCTAACGAATTTTTAAAATACTAATAAAATAATATAAAGACTTTTCTGAAATAATTTTTTTGACCAAATTATTGAAATAAAATTTATTTCATTTATTCTAAAAATAATAAAATAATTTAAAATTTTTAGAAAGAACTGGACAAATTGTATTATTTAAGAATAAGTTTTTAAATATAATAATTAAAATCTTAAAAGTTTGACATATAAAATTATATTTTTGGAATTAATTTTTTTTAAAAAAAATTTAAAAATCTAATTCGAAATTGTAATCGGGATTAGGCTTATAATTATTTGTGTTTGTTTTAATATTCAGTTACAAATAAAGAAGAAATGGAAGAGATAAAGTTATCAAATGAAGATCAATTCAAATGTGATTGATGTTTGATGATGTTTGGAGATTTTATTTATTTTCTTTAGATTATTCTCTATTAAATTATGATTAGGCTTGTTTGGTTATAGGAAAATAAAATTGTTAAGGAATATGATTCTGGAAAAATAAAGTTGTTAAATAATGTGATTCCGTGGATTATGATTGATATTAGAAAAACAAATTCCTTACACCATGTTTGATAGATATCAAAAATTTATATGGATTTTGAATTTTGCTAAAAGTATTTAATCTTAATTATGTTAAATTATTATTAAATCGATGAACAAATGTATACAATAAAAAAAAAGCATTTGATAAAGAATACCATATTCTCATATGCATTTTAACAAACACCTAATAGTATGTGCAATCAAGTTACCAACTCCAAATATAATATTTCATGATTGTCACTTCAAAGTGAAAAAATCAGCACAAGCACAAGAGCGACAAAAACTTAGTTATTAAACTATTCATTATTATTGAATTCATTTACAACAAAAGCATGTTGGAAAATATTGAATTAAAGGAAATTATGAAAGATATTAAGCATTAATTACTTGTTGAATTTTATTAAATTTCAGTCCGCTTTTGATCGCATTTTCGAGCCTCGAAGCTATCCGATTTACGAAATAAAATATATAGTGACGATCTACGTTTCGAGTAGATAATTGTAGTGTGCTTAATTTCTCATTTATAATTTTCGGTGAGTGAAAAATAGTCGCTCGAAGTTTGGGGGACAAAACTAAGTTTGTTACTTTATGTGGGGAAACTTACCTTATTTGGGTTTTGGAGAGTTATGCATTAATCAATGTCCTATATTGATTAATGAACAATGAATGTTGTGGTATTTAAGTCTATACCATTTAGTAGGAGATAACAAAGTGACATATTGTGGACTTGGGCCACACATGCTCATGCGTGCGAGCCGCACTGCGCCCGCGCCTGGCTCTGATCCTTGGACTTGGACTTGAACTTGAACTTGAATCTTGGTCCCTTTGGGTGGTCCACGTGCTTGTCAGTTGGACCTTGACAATTGTACTTTCGCTAATGGGCTTGCTGGGCTACTTGTGGGCTGACCCAACTCGTGGTGTAGTGCACCCCCTGCACCAGAGTAAATCTTTTTGGAACTCTTTGGAAGAAGCTGTAGAGATCTCCACCTCTCCACTTTCTCTCCCCACTACCCCACTACCTCGTTGTGTTTACTGCTCCAACAATTAATCATCTGGGTGGAAGATCCTATAAATAAGCAATCTGCATCTGCATCTGCACTTCAACGCACCACTCAAGCATTCTATGCATTAGCATCTTAAGTTCCTAGGTTGTTCAGAAGCTCTAGTCCTCGTCGGAAGTCTAGTTCGCCGAAGCTCGATGATCTTGCGGTGCTGCAATCTTCGAGACGAACGTCGTTTTACTTTTGGGGATGAAACACCGAAAATCGAGAGTACTACCGGGGTGTTTTTCGTCTTGCGGACAGAGGATTTCCTCGACTCGATTTGTTTGTTTCTTCATACTGTTTCTTGTTTGTTTTTGACTTAGGTAGTGTTTGGAAGAGCTTTTATAAGTAGCTTTTAATAGCTTATGCTTAAAGTTGCTTAAAGTAGTTGTTAAGCAAAAGTTGTTAATGTTTGCAATATTAGAAAAAAAACAGCTTAATTTTAGAAAAAACAGTTTTGCAAACACTCTTATAAGCTGATTTTCAGTTTTTTTCTGACTTCTGCTTTTAAAAAGCACCCCTGCACAGAACATGGGGCCTCGCTTATTCTGACTTATTTTAAGCTTTAGAAAAGCAGAAGCTTCCATTCCAAACATTAAAAAAAGTGCTTCTGCGGTGAAAAAGCCCAAAAGCAGCTTATTTAAGCTATTCCAAACACTACCTTACTTGTTTAAGTTGTATTAGTAGCTTGTGTATTCAAGAAAACATTTTACTGAACATTAATCAAAATCCTCAATCCATTGATTAAGAATTGATATAGTATGCATATATATATGTATGTATGTATGCATTTCGAACATACATACGGCAACTATGAACTAAAAATTAAAAGAATTGGAAATCTCAATTTTATTAACACCACACTTATTCGCAAAGTAAGAAGTGGATCATGTAGGAACCACATTTAACATGAGAACTATGAATTATACATAATCTTTTATTTGTTCATTATTTATTTTATGCATAATTTTTATGTTTTTTATGAAAAACCTGTAATTTTATATTTTTGTCTTCTGAATAATATAGATAAGATTATGCATCATGTAAAAATTATAGGTTTTTTATATGAAAAATATATGAATTATGCAGTAAATAAATAAGAATTATATATAATTCGTAGTTTTCAAGTTAAATGATTTCTACCATATCTATGCACACACTATTAATATTTAAAAGTGATTATATCCATAAGGTAGAGGAGAGAGATGAAAAATGTAGTTGAAATGAACTGTGCTTGGAAAAGGCTTGTTGAGATCGTGAGTTCTTGTAAAAAAATGTTGACCGTGAGACACTGTTTTTTCAGGGGAATTGATACGTGATAGTAGTATATATTAAAATCTAGTATTTTGAAAAAAAATACTAAAAAAGAGTAAGGAATAAGAATTCAAGAATATTAATCTATTTTCCTTGTTTCAATGATTCTTTTTATTTTCCTAAATTTTGTTCAAATCAAACCAAATATAGGATTTTAAATTCTCGAAAAAAGATTAATTTTCTTTTTTTTACCAAATACACGAATTTAATAATTTAAAATCAGATTACTTTCTTGAAATAGAATCCGTACAAACTAAACGAGTGCATAGAATTTTAATTTATTTGTTGTTTTAATTTAAATGGATCTTATTTGATTACGGCTTTGAGTATTTAATTTTCTTATAATTGTATTTTTGGTTTTTTTTACATACTGGACTTAATGTTAATTACATTTCTTGCAACAAAAATGTACTCCCTTCATCCCATTAAAAACGTTCCATTTTTTCGGCACAAAGATTAACAAACATTATTTAAATAATATATTTTATGAGTTTTAATTTTATTAAGAAATTAACATAGTTTTCGAGGAATGGTTGGTGGGAAGAAATGAGAATTTATCTAAATTTTATTAAGGCATAGTTGATGCAATTGATTTTTTTTAATGTTGTAATTATATATATAATCTAAAGTTCTCAAGAAGTTCAAAATCATAATTTTCTGAGTTTGGAGCGAAGCGTAATCGTGTGAGAAAACTTTTGGAGAGAGGGTATGTATAAGAATATGGGGGTAAAGAGTAAGTAATGAAGGACCCACCCTAGGTTGAACGGACACGGACACGGGACACGGTACGACACGGACACGGGACACGACATTTTTTGAAAAATTTAGGACACGATACGGGCGCTGATATAAAAAATATTAAATTATTAATATATATATATATATATATATATATATATATAAATTTAAAAATGATCAAGTCAAGTTTTTCAATATCAAACTCATAGTTCAAATGATCAACTCAAACGACATAGTCATAATTCATAAGTAGATAACCATAGCATAAAAATATAAAATACTAAAATAAGTAGATAATCTAAATACATTAGTAAGATAAGTAATATTTAATTATTTAATTATATATTTATTTATTTATTACTAATATAAGGTAAGTAATATTTAATTATATATTTATTTACTTATTACTAATTATATATACTTGTCTCACTGTCCCTTTACTTATTTAATTTTATATTTATTTATTTTTTACTAATTTCTAACTACATTGCTCATTCAACCGTGTCCACAACAAGACTAAATCAAAAAACGTGTCCGTTGTCCCCTTGGGATGGCAAAGTTGGTGAAGGTGGGTAAGGCCGGGACCGATAGGTCCTGAGTTCAAATCCTACTGGAAGTAATTTTGTGGAGCCTATCACCTATGGTTAGCCTAGGGTGATTGAACTCTCCTGTGTGGTTTGCAGACTACTGCACAAGGAGCGGGGTTTACCCAATGCGCACCGAAGGTAGCGGCTGCGGGTTCCACATATCAAAAAAAAAAAAAAAAAAACGTGTCCGTGCCGTGTCGGACACACAAATCGCCGTGTCCGTTCCATGTAAATCGCCGTGTCCGGAAACATGTCTGTTTTTTTTTTAAAATTTATGGACACGTTTTCGCCGTGTCGGACACGTGTCGGGCGCGTGTCCGGGCGTGTCCGTGTCCGACACGTGTCCGACACAGTACGGGGGTTTTTTCGGAGTGTCCGTGCAACATAGGACCCACCTCATTTTTTAATGTAGAGTTAATATTACCATTTTAGAAAAGATAACACCTATATTGGGACGACTTAATCTGTAAAGGTGAACGTTTTTAATGGAACGGAGGAAGTAATTTTATAAGGTATAATAACATTTGAAAAAATGAGACCGGTTAAGCATGTCCACCCACCCGACTAGGCTGTAAGCGGCTAGACTGAACTTTATATTTAATGGCTCGAAAAATTTTAATGGCCCAAAAAAGTTAATTCGGCCATGTATTCCGGCCCGGCCCTTGTGTCAGCTCTTTATGGGCCTTATCTTGGACGCTGCTTATCTGGGCCGTAATGCTCGTTTTCTGTAGGTTGAATGGCTTTGTGGATATGAAGAGAACGCAACTTCATGAGTTTAATTTTGAATTAACATCCTTAGACTTTGCTCTCCAAATACTTGAGAGATGATATAGCGGTGGAGGTATTTAGCTTGTGATCGAATGTTATAAGTTGAAAATCCATCAAAACCACTACTTGTGAGTCTGTCACTTATAGTTAACCTAAAGTGGTTAGTCCCTCCTGTATGGTTTGCAGGCTAGTGCACAAGAGCGGGATTTACCTAGTACACATTTTGATATCGATTGCGGATTACTTTTATCTTCCGAAAGGGAATAGTGATTTTTTGTACACCTATAAATTGAACACTTTGATTTTTTGTTAATTTTTGGACCCTCTAATCATATTCACTACAACTACAAGTGTGCTAGTGAAGATCCCAAAACCTTATCTGAATGATGAACTTTGTATAATGTAATAGCTTAGATGAGTTTAACATGTTAGGAAACTTAGTAAGCTAGCTAGAATTCAGTAGCTGATAGGGTTTAGTAGATCATCTGTCGTTCAACCGAAGAATTCAGCATCAACAACTCAGTTGTGATAGTTACAATCCACTGAATCTGCACAGGGATTCGAGCCAAGAGCTGATATCTCAGATGAATGAAGTACAAGACAATTCAGTAAAAGGTTCGAGGAATCAGAGGAAGTCAACTCAGCATGGTATTAGAGTTTGAACAACCCTCACCTACTCGCTAAACCTCGACCAATGAGAAGCCG